>MU858862.1:0-125473 GCA_033297175.1 Cladorrhinum sp. PSN332
CAACAACAACAACAACAACAACAACAACAACAACAACAACAACAACAACAACAACAACAACAACAACAACAACAACAACAACAACAACAACAAAACATTCCTACTAGCCTCTATGAATTAAATTCACCAAGAATTTCCATTATGCTTCTTGACCTCTCTCTTTCAAGCGCGCCGTCAGAAACCATTCATCACCGTCATTGCCACACCTTCTTCAATACCTCCTCCTCCCTCCAGTCCCCTGGCTCCTCGCCCTCTCCAACTGCGACTTGAAATCCCTATACAAACTCTTAACGACCCCTTGCTTCTCCCAACCTTCCACGATCTCGTCCACCAGTTTGTACAGCTTCTTGGGCTTCCACCTCGCCCTCTCTGCCAGCTTTCCCGGCACCATGTGTCCGTCCTCCATCAGCCTCGTGTCAACCCAATCCAGCAGCGAGTTCTTCCAATGCAGCAGCGTGTGCGCAATCTCGGCGTTGTCGTTGCACACGTTACCGATATTCCAGACTCTGTCCTCTTTTGGGATGGCATTGCCGTCTTCGTCTTCGTCTTCCCCCGCGTCGCCGTCATCATCAGAGTCGGGTTCGATCGGGGTCAGGAAGTCGGGACCAAAGTTCTTGAAGTAGGGCGTGCCAGAGAATTTGATCGACCATCTTGAGAAAAACAACCGTTAGTAAAAAAAATAAAAATAAAAAAAGGGAGAGGGAAGGTGATGCACCATGCACGAGTGAAAACCAGTGAAAAACAGTGAAAAACTTACTTGGCAACATGTCCGCTCCTCCCACAAGCGGCACAATTCCCCATCGGATCCAAACCCCTAGGCGCAATCTCCTCATTAACATAGTACGGTCTGGCCCTCAAGGCCTTGAAGAAATCCGGCCTCCAAGCAGACGACGAAAACTTTGAATCGGCCAGCGCCCTCACCTCGTCGTCCATCTTGCGCCATGCCAGTGCGTACATGGAGTGAGTCTTGTCCGCAAAGCCCGGGTTGATCTTGTACTGGACGAGCCATTCTATGACGTCTCTGAAATGATCCTTCAAGGGCTTGTGCGATGCCCTGGTGAATTCGATGGGGATCGCATGCAAAGCTTCGTCTGGAGCACCGAGAGGCTCGTCGCTGTCGTCTACGACGAAATCTTCAAGGTCTTCTTCCGCAACGTCCTCGCCGCTGCCATCCTGCTTGATATCTTTCTCCTTTCTCTTCTTCCTTTTCTTATCCTTCTTTTTCTTCTGCTTCTCATCTTGCTCCGCTTCTTTGGGGACTTCCCGTTCCGACTCCTCGTCGTCCTCAAACTCATCAAGAGCGAGATTATCAGAATCAGTATCGTAAAGAGCCCTCCTAGGCTCCTCGTCCTCTTCTGACTCGTCTTCTTCCTCTTCCTCCTCTTCAATAACCTCACCGGCCCTCTTGCGTCTAAGCAGCTCCCGGGCCTTTTCCTTGGCATTAAGCGGCTTCTTCCTCAGTTTGGGAATCTTCCGCATTGGAACAGCATCGGATTTCTCGTCGCCACTGTCCTTCTTAATCACAGGACTAGACGGTGCGTTCCTTCTTGCCAATCTCCCAGTCCGCACAGGAGCCACGTCAGATTCCTCGTCCGACGACGGCTCATTCTTAATGACCACCGGACCGAACGCTCCTTTTATTGTGCGCGTTTTTCGTGCAGACACAGCTTCCTCATCCTCGTCCTCATCCGAGCTTTCCATGCGAGCAACAACCCTCCGCCGCTTCACAGGCGACGAACGCACAGGCAGGTCGCTCTCCTCGTCGCTGTCAACGACCGGTCTCTTCCTCGTCCGCATCGGAGTGGGAAGCGGCACGTTGTCTTCGCTGTCCTCTTCATCCTCTTCCTTGTTTTCCGCTTCCTTCCCCTTCATGTCCTCATCCTCCATAGTATCATCGGAATCAGACTCAATAACCGCCATCTTTTGATTCCGCTTACCGGGCTGCACACCCGTTACGCACTCCTCTTCCTCCCTTTCTGCAGCGTCCACTGCTCCCTCCTCTACGATATCTGACTCCGATGACGACGAATCGTCAAGGTCGACAAGGTACTGCTTTTTCTGCTGCCGAGTAGACCGAGTATGAACGGCAAGCTTAGTGGGAGTCTCTGCATTTGGTACTTGTGAAGACATGAAAAATGCTCCTGAAGGCGAGGAAGATGCATCGTTCTTGACTGCTGGCGAAAGTGAGCTGGGCAGTTTTGACTGCTTGAGAGCAGATCTGGTCGTCATCTTTTTGGGTGTTTTGGTCGCTGGTGCTATGCGAGAACGACCTGAGTGAATTATTAGGTATTAAAGTTGGGGATTGGAGAGAGAGAGAGAGAGAGAGAGAGAGAGAGAGGAAGCTAATAAACGAACCAAGTGTTGATTCCAGCGTTTGCTGGGTTTTCTTTTTGGCTTTGGCCATTTCGAGTCGAGTCCGTCCCTCGATCGGTGGCTTGCCAAAAGAGGAGGGGCAGAATGAAATGCGAGTCGAGAAATGGGAGTAGAAATGAGGGTTGTAGTAATATTTTCACGAGTTTGTTTGATGCCACTCGTGAAGAATGTGCTAGACTGTTGAAAGAACGGGAATTTAGTTGTGTGTCGCTCGGAAAGCTGCCAGTAGAACCACGTCAGGACTACTATTCGTGCTGCCACTCGCTCATTTGGCTTTTCATCTGAAAATGCTGTTTTTCCATGGTATTTGGAGCTGCTCCACTCGCTGCAGCGGATTTTAGGCACCGATCACGCCCTTTCTGTCAAATAATAGATGATTTGAGCTTCAAGAGGCTGGTTGAGTGAGCGAGACATGTGGTCGGCAGTTGCACTCATATATCATCAGACGTAAAGGAACTTCAAATTCACTTACTCCTCCAAGCAAATCCGGCTAACGCAATTATCAAATGCTGAAAGCAATCTGTTCGGTCCAGTGAATGTTGCAGTGGAAACAGATATCAGCTTCGTAAAAAAGCAAGTGGGGATATGCTGGCACTGGCGATGGTGTGCGTGTATTACATGCCGCGTGGCAAATGGTTGCATGGATTGAGATTGGGCGTTTGAATGAGCGTCTTGCGCGTGGCGGGGCGCGAGCGCACGTGACATGAAGCAATTTAATCTTTGACTAGTTTTTGCCCTTTTTCTTTTCTCCTTTGATTCTATTATTGTAGCATTGGCAATTACACGTAAATAGGTATCCTTCCTGGTCTTCAATTCACGATGATGGTCAAAGTAAACATTATACCAATCATGTATCTTCTATAAGAGTCTTGATCTGTCTTTCCTTGTGTGTGTGTGTGTGTGTTTGTTAGTGTGTGTATAAATTTCCTTTTTCGTCAACCAAAAACGGCAGTGATGCCAACTGTCATACCGGGGGGAATAACTTCGTAAAAAAAGCCCGCCATGCCAGTTGCCCCTGCCTTGCCGTCCGTCCATCCATCCTGCCCAACACACACAACTCAGGTTTCCCCAACTCCGTCTGCCATGCTATAAATACACAAGCTTCCCCGAACATCCGCCATTAAGTATCCTTTTCCCGAGTTTCCTGTCGTGGGGTCTCATCCATACTTTCCACGCAAACGCTACATAAACATTAAACCCAATCATTAGGGCCTCCAGGTCAAAGTGAAATAGGTTCTATGTACAGGTATGCTCTATTCTTTTTGTTCTTGTTTTCTCTTTCTCCCTTTATCTCAGCTTCACCTTGGCATCTTCTACGCCATGGGTAATGACATCTTCCAGCTTCCACCTTGGGGGCTTGATGACACCCTCAAGACCATTTGCCCTGCGCCACTCTTGCTCCATTTCGGGAGTGACACCAGCAGGGAGCGGGTCCGCACCACCGGCAACACCAGTTGAGTACTTGATCTGAAGGATATCGCCAACAACGTCGCAAGCCGCCAAGACACGGTCCATGTCCTCCTTGTTGTGGGCTGCCGACACGCAGAACCGGGCACGCGAGCTGATAAGTGGAGTGGCCGGATAGCCGACGACGACAACCGAGATCTTGCGCTTGAGCATCTCGTGACTGAAGGCCGCAATCTTTGCTGGGTGGTAGAGCATGATGGGGATGATGGGTGAATCGTCGTGGCCGTAAACAATATAACCGAGACGCTTCAGTCCAAGACGGAGATAGCGAGAGTTGAATGCAATACGCTGGAGGCGCTCCTCACCCTGACCGGGAACGAGTTCACCAGTGATGATACGGAGGGAAGCCAGAATCTGCATGAGAACCGAGGGAGCCGGGGATTCACCGAGAAGAGTGGCCGCGTTGGTGCTTCTGAGCTTGTCAATGATGTGCTTCTCAGCAGCAACGTAGCCTCCGTTAGCGCCAAAAGACTTGGTCAGAGTACCCATGAGGATGTCAACCTCGGAGGGATCAACGTTAAAGTAGTCGCAGACACCACGGCCGCGGCGACCGAGAGCACCAATGCTGTGAGCCTCGTCGACGTAGAGGAAGAACTTGTACTTCTTCTTGAGGGCAACAATCGAGGGAAGATCAACCATGGTACCCTCCATGGAATAGAGACCCTCAACAGCGACGAGAATCTTCTTCCAGGGGCGGTGGGTGCGGGGCTGACCCTGGGAGATGGCCTCGCGAAGCATGCGCTCCAGATCGTCGACGTCGTTGTGCTTAAATGACCTAATCACGGCTCCCGACAGGCGGGCGCCAATGCGAATCGAGGCGTGGTTGAGCTCGTCAGAGAGAATCAGGCAGCCCTTGGAAACGAGAGCAGGGAATGAACCGGCGTTGGTAACGAATCCCATGGAGAAAACCATGGCGGCGGGCTTGCCGACAAACTCGGCAATCTCGCGCTCAACTTCGATGGCAAGGTCGGTGGTGCCGGCATCACCACGAGGGCTGCAGGTGCTGAGACCATACTTGCGCACACACTCCTCGACAGCCTCGGCGCAGGGACCTTCGGACTGAGCGAAACCGAGATAGTTGTAGGAGCTGACATTGAGGGTCTGGGTGTAGGTGCCAGTGAACTTGTAGCTGCGGTTGAAGTCTTCCGACTTGCGATCCATAAGGGTGATGAAACGGCCAGGCACGCCAGTAGTGGGTCTCGCAAAGCAGTCGTCCAGGCGCATTTTCAGTCTTCGAACGTAAAAATTGTCAAAGTCATCGTTGAGCGGTGCGTAGCCATTTGAAGCCTTGAGTGTCGCATAGTGTTTCTTGTTGCCAAAGCGCTTTCCGAAGAAGTCTCTCAAGTGGCCACAGAAAATGAGAATTAGGTAACTCAGGTACGTGGTGAGAACGAAATAATAAGGGGGCTCGTCTTCGATGGGCTTCTCGAGGGTGCCGCCCGTGTGAGTGCTGACATATCGGTGGCTTGGGTGAATTAGAGGTCCGAACTGCGCGTGGGCGCGCTCCAGCTTCTGCTCCTCCTCGGCCGAGGGGGGCTCAAATAGGGTAGTGGAATGCTCGTCGCCGTTTTGCTCCCCGGGAGCGGCTGCTGACAGGGAGATTGTAGGAAGCGACATTGGGGACGGCGACTGAGTCGACACGGTCTGCTGTTGCGACTGCATGAGGATAGCTTGGTGTGCTGGCTGCTGATCCTTTGACTTTGAGAAAAAACCGGCAATTCTGCCTTTAGAATGAGAAGGCCGTCGCTCCCCCGCCCTCTCAGACTGCGGCATACTGGACGAAGAGAAAGGGTTTGAGAGCGTTCGGGGCATCGGGAGCGATACTCGGAATACAAGATGGCGCCAATTGATGCTACCGAGACGGGAGAAATATATGTCAGCAGGGTTGAGGGGAGTTTTTGAAGGTCTTCAGCGGCGAAGGTGCATGGCGGTGTGCGGTTGTCTGTGGTCGGGGAGCAAGCAATAGTGCAAAGAGTGGATGACGGATGTCACGGAGGAGGAGCAGGACTTGCATCGCCAAGCAGACCCCAACAAGGCCCCTTTTTGCAGCTCTCGTCGATGATTGGCGCTTGCCCCATCTTCGAAATACACGTACATACACGTCCGTCCAGACTCGATGGGGATACAGCATGGATAGTCAGCAACTTACCAAACCACCTGAGCGAAAATTCGAAACGGAATCCGCCTGGTCGCAGTTTCCAGGTGTTTGCCTGCTGTCGATGAGACTGGATGCGCGAGTGGGTGGTCCAGCGGTGGTGCAAGGCGTTCCTGGAAGTTTACTGCAACAAGCGTGGGCGATCGCGCGGGTGGTGCTTGTGCAAGCTGCAAGGGGTGGGACGGAATTGGAAGGATGGTGGCCTGGCTAATGTCGGTGGACGGTGGTATGTACAGTACGCGGTGTAAAAGTAGAACAAGAGAGAAACCACCAAATCCAAAACGCCCTCACCCTGTTGTGGACTGCAGCAGCCTCTTCGCGGGGTTGAGAAGTAAAGAGTGAGAGAAGAATCAAGGCGAGGGCAAAGTGGACTTATTGACGGATTTGTGAGAGGCGAGGGAAGGGTACCTGGGAAATTGGCAACCACTCGCAGCCGCTCACGGATGTGTTTGCTGGGAGAGCAGGGTGGATATCCAAAAGCAGCTGTGCTAAACACACATAGCTTGTGACCTCATTCAAACCGTGTAATCCCGCAGGTTTCTATTTCCAGACAGGGATCTTTACCTTGTGCTTTTAGCACACTCTATGCCCCGGTGCCCTTCCCGTGCCGAGACGTCCGGTGGTGTGCCGGGCTGATCGCGACAGCAATGGAGCTCCAGCAGGCCCATCTCCATCAGGCTTGTCTCACAGTAGAGGATACCAGCCACTTTTTACCAGTTTTGAAGCAATCTTGTGGGCTGATGCGTCAATGGGCATTTCGCTCAATCCGAGTATCGCAAACTCGCATTTTGTATAATTTAAAAGGGAAAATAGGGATCTGAGGCAACCGGCAATTAGAGGCAGCAATCTGTAATCATACCTAGGTACCAAACCGCCAATCGGGGATTGTGAAGATCCCGGAATCCCCCTCCTGTCACATCTTTTGGTGTGGTGTCGCCAACCAGAAATGCCCTAGTGCGATCGATGTCATCCATGGAAATTGAAAGGGGTCAATGGGGGTCAGGGCGGGTTGGCACTGTCGAAAAAAAAAACTTTTTTTTTGTTGTACTTGACGGGTACGGAGTATCTGATGGCATGAACCATAAACACAATGCTGTTGAAATCGTGCAACTGGTGTTTTATTTTTATGATTCTTGCCAGATTCTGCAATGTCACACACTCAAGGTCATATATAAAGTTGCCTTGCATCGGGCAACAAGCCATGTCCTTTCTCGCCTAATTTTCTGTTGGAAAGGCGAACCGGGTTGTCGGTGATGGATTGCTTCTTTTATACGTGTTTAACCTCCAGTGGTACCTGCATTGCATTGGCAAGGTGCAGGCCTCCTTTTCGCCGAGGAGTCGTCTTGAATCCAAACCAGGTCCACAAAGTCGAAAAAAAAAAAGAAGAAACCGGCCATGGGGCGCCTCGGCTTTCGCCGGACCGGAACTTGAAGGGATCATCCGTGCCAAGCCTGTGTTGAGAGTTCACGCAACCTCGGGTTTTGGATAAGAATTCACTATCTAATACGGTATCCGTGGGTGTAAGACACTTGTACCGTAACAGACCTCACGCCTGCAAACGGCAAACGGAGAGGTTGCCGGGGCCGTAGAATTCTCTTTTACTGAGTGATTACATTACAATTGTTGAATACCACCCATCTGGAATTCTTGGTCTTGCCAAAAGCAACCACTCTTTATAAAATAAAGGCGAAATATGACGGCTGCGGAGCTCTGGAGGCACTCTTCCCCTGAGGGGACTCAGATGTGGAAGTTCATGAACCATGTGAACTCCAAGTATGGTCTCACCCTCAATGACTACCCCAGCCTCTACAAGTGGTCTGTCGACAATGTTGGCGATTTCTGGAACGAGGTTTGGCACTTCGCCGGCATCAAGGCCTCCAAGGTCTTTGATGAGGTCAGGTTTTTTTTTTTTTTTTTGGTTTTTTTTTTGAAAACCCCTGAAGAGTCAGTCCATGGTGTCAGTCAGCCCCTTTTACTAACGCCCAACATCAGGTCCTCCCATCCAATGCCCCCATGTTCCCCAGGCCCGACTTCTTTGCCGGTGCCCGTCTGAACTTTGCAGAGAACCTCTTGTTCCCTGCCAACGCCGAGGTCGACGAGAAGGCCACGGCCGTCATCACCGCCACCGAGGATGCCTCTCACCTCACAGAGACCTCCTGGGCGGACCTCAGAGACCAGGTCCGCCGGTGCTCCAACGCCCTCCGTGCAGCCGGAGTAAAGGAGAACAGCGTCGTGGCCGGCTTCGTCGCCAACCACGTCCAAGCTCTCGTTGCCCTGCTGAGCGCCGCAACCCTCGGAGCAATCTGGACCGGTATCAGCCCGGACAACGGCGTCAGCGCCGTGCTTGACCGTCTGGTTCAAATCAGACCTCAAGTCCTCTTCTCCGACAATGCCACCCTCTACAACGGCAAGTCGTGGTCTGGCAAGGCCAAAACTCTCGAGGTGGTTGCGGCCCTCAAGCCCCACGGCCTCGAACGAGTCGTCATCGTCTCTTCCCTGCCCGGCATCGAAGACGGCCTCGACGAGATCCGCGCCCTGGGCGATATCGAAGCAACAACCTACGACAGCTTCCTCAGGCAATCCCCAGCCGACCAACCTCTGGAATTCGCCCAGCTACCTCCCTCCCACCCTCTCTACGTCCTCTACTCCTCGGGAACCACAGGCCTCCCAAAAGCCATCGTCCACACGGCAGCCGGCACCCTCCTCCAACACAAGAAGGAACTCTTCCTCCACTGCTCCCTCTCCCCCGCATCCAGAATGCTCTACTACACCACAACCTCCTGGATGATGCACCACTGGTCCGTCTCGGCCCTCTCCTGCGGCGCCTCGCTGGTCCTCTACTCGGGCTCCCCCTTCAAACCAAACGGCTACCTCTCCATCCCCATCCTCCTCTCCTCGCTCAGAGTAACCCACTTCGGCACCTCGGCAGCCTACCTAACAACCCTAGAAGCCAACAACATCAAACCCGCCGAGGACCCTTCCCTCGACCTCTCCTCCCTGGAAGCGATCTACTCCACCGCCTCCCCCCTCCCGCCTTCCACATTCTCCTTCGTCTACCGGGCCTTCCCGCCAACAATCAACCTAGCATCCATCACAGGCGGAACAGACATCATCTCCCTCTTCGGCGCCCCCTGCCCCTTACTTCCCGTCCGCGCGGGGGAAGTCCAATGCGCAGGCCTGGGAATGGCAATCGGAGTGATCGACTCCTCCTCGGATTCGGACAAGCCCGTCCCGGTCTCGCCCGCAGACGCGCCGGGCGATCTGGTCTGCCTGAAGCCGTTCCCCTGCCAGCCTCTCACCTTCTTCGGCGAGGGCGGCCAAGAAAAATACCGCAGAGCGTACTTTGAGCGGTTTCCCGGAATCTGGCACCACGGAGACTTCGTGCGCATCGACCAGGCGCCGGGCGGCGGCCTCGTGATGCTCGGCCGCAGCGACGGCGTCCTAAAACCCGCCGGGGTTCGTTTCGGCTCGGCAGAGATCTACAACGTCCTCGCCAGGTTTTTCGGCCAAGAAATCGAGGAGGCAGTCTGCGTGGGGCGCCGCAGGGAGACGGATCGCGACGAGACGGTTTGCCTGTTTGTCGTCCTGAAAGACGGCAACGAATTCGAGGAACCTCTGAGGAAGAAGATTGCCGACACCATCAGACGCGAGCTGAGCGCCCGCCACGTCCCCGGCGTCATCGAGGAGTGTGGCCCCGCGGGTGTGCCCAAGACCGGAAACGGCAAGAAGATCGAGGTGGCCGTTAAGCAGATCCTGTCCGGGATGCAGGTCAAGACCAACGCGAGCGTTGCAAACCCCGAGGCGCTCGAGTGGTTCAAGGTCTGGGCTGCGCAGAGGGAGACCGAGGAGAGGTTACCTAACTAGAGTGGTAGATGGGAGGGGGGGGGTTTCGAGTGTAATGTGTTGAGTGAATAAATGAAAGAGGTTAGATGACTCGGCAATGTGTAACGTGTTCGTCCACTCTTTTTTAATGGAATTGATGTACTGTACCGTATAGAATTCTTTACCAATTGTTTTTTTGAAAAATAAATAAATAAACAAAATCAAACAAATAATACAACTCCTGGACACTATCAACTCGAAAAAAAAAGAAGAAGAAAAGAAGAAGCTAATCAATCAATCAATCAACACTATTGGGGGGTATCTATCTCGGCCAAGGAGCAAAAAGGGAAGAAGGAAAGGAAGTAAAGCCGAATCAAGCAAGCCATGGCTCTCATATATTCTCCTCCCTCTTTCCTCTGAACACCCCTTATCCTCCTCCTCTTCACATCTTGCCAAGAAGACCTCCAATTTCAACCGACTTCCAATATGCCAAACCGAGACAGTCCTTCTTCTTTTTTTTTTTCTTTTCTGTTTTGTTTTCTCTTCTTTTTTCTTCTTCTTTTCTTTTCTCTCTTCAAAGTTCAACCCAAATCGCCCACCCACCACCAACGCCAATATATCAACGCAACATGAAAAAAAAACCATGGTCATTATCATACTCATAAATCGCAAGCAAGATCAAATAGCCATCCCTTCCAACCCCGCCGCTTGTAGTCCCAGCCACAACCTCCCGTATTCTGTCTGTCTCTCCTTCTGGCAATCAAAAACAAATCGAAACCCCCTCTCCCAAATGCCGTTCGTTCATGACAATAAAATCCAAAATATGCAAAGCAAAGCGAGAGAAAAACAACTGAACAAGAAACTGTTAGTAAGGAATAAAAAAAAGCAAAAAAAAAAAAAGCTAAAGCAAAGCTAGCAAGCAAGCAAGCAAGCAAAATTCCCTCCACGCTTTCAAATATCAATCATCACTTCTGTTTTAACCTGCCTCTCCCAATTCCCCCCTCCCCCCTCCCTTTTTTTTGTTTCCCATCCCAAATACCCTGAACAAAATCTGTCTTCCTTTTTTACTCTTTCCTCTTCGCCATTTTTTTTCCTCTTTTTTTTGTGTGTGTTCCGTTCTTCCCACAAAAAAAAAAAAAAAAAAAAAAAAAAGAATTGTCGGGAAAATAACAATACCCTTTTCAGCATCACTTTTACCCGACCCCGCCAGCCATTCCACTAAAAATTATTCCCATCCATATCAAACCCCTCCAACGGAGCCATGGCCATATACTCCAACAAATCCAAACCACCAACATTAACACCTTCGGCCGTCATCGATACGTTATTGTTGTCAATGTTTTGGAACAACGCCGGGCCGGCAGGTAACCACCACATGTCTGTCCCGTTGTTCCAGTCCGAGTTATCTCCGCCTAGGAACGCGGGGCCCTCGACCATACTGTGGCCGCCGCCTTGACCACTATTGTTATCGAGTCCGGTAGTAGCAGCGGGCGTGGACGGCCCAAACATGGATGCTGACCCGGTTGGATATGGGAAGTTGTTTGCGTTCAAGTCACTCCAGGGCGTTGCAGAAATATTGGCCGGTGTTGCTGAGCGTTCTGTTTTGAAAAAAAGCCTGTCAGAAAATATGAACATATCGGAGGGCAAAAGAGAGAGAGAGAGAGAGAAAACATACCAGGCCCACCACCTTTCATCCACGGATCCTGATGAGCGTTCTGAAGTTGCGCCAATAAATGGGTGCCGTGATGATACCCACCACCATTAGCAGCGACCCCATTACTCCCGCCGTTGTGAATATGATGTCCCCCATCATGATTCATCATCCCGGGGCCCGGTGACCTTCCATCCGTAGCATTAGTAGAGGCACCCGCTTTCATGAACCGATGCCTCAGCCGGCGAGTGAGGGTCTCCAACATATCCGCGAATCTGATCCCCAAGTGCACATCATCAACCACGCAATTCCTCAGCGCACCGACAGTGGCATCCATGAGGCTAATACTTGTCTCGACATCCGACTTTGGCGCACCGAGAGCAAAAGTTTTTAGCAAAAACATGGCACCGCTGATGATGCGAAAATACGTCCGCACGGGCGCGTGCTTGAGGAAATCATTAGGCAAGAGACCCTCCACCACGGTCCGGAGTAGATTTCGGCTGCCATTAACAACCTCCCTCACATATTCCTGGTCCTCAGCGCCGAGGCCACCCAAGTGGCCAAGCGGGAGCTTGCCGTAGTAATTCTGCGTCTGCGGCGAGAGCTGCGGCCCGGAGTGACCAGAGACGCTTCCACCGCCATTATTAGTCCCGCCACCAGCGTTGGTGGTGCACCGCTCAACAACAGCTTGGAGCGAAAGCGAGTTGATGTAGATGCGCACATACTCGTACTCGATGGTGAGAATGTGGCGAATGTACTGAGGCATATTAAACCTCTCAAAGTGCGTCCACCACTCCTTGAGCATGGGCTGAAACTCCTTGAGTAGCGCAATGTATTTCCCGCTCTGAATAATGTCGGTGGTGTGTTTCCTGGATCGGAACAGCTTCTCATTACCAATATGCATGGCATTGCTGATTCCCGCCCAGCAGTGAATGATTTGGTCATCCAGTTCCAGATCAGGTATGTAGTTGAACCCGTTCGAGATGGACGAAATGGTGACGGGCGTGGTTCCCTCAACCGAATGGTTTCTTGGCTTGTAAATGCCCTGGTCCGCCTTCCGCAACTTATCCGGCACCATATTTGTCCAACCAAGGCGACCGGCAAGCTGGCTGAGATATATCAGAAGCAATCTCTTGATTCGGCTTGCTCTCAGCCGATAAGACTCTTCCTCGTACTCGGGCCGCGCAATAGCACCGGTAGCAAGCAGCTCGTCAATGTCGTCAAACACGCCAAGTTCGTACGCAAGCCCCATTCCAGTGCTCAGAAGCATCCAGCACATGCGGTCACTCCGCCACGCCGGTTCCAGCCAGCTCTCTATCATTCTCCCACCGACACCTGGCGGCTTCGGAATTTCGCCATCCATGAGGGGATTATGTGGAGGATACTCTGGCAGGAGCAACTCGTCTGTTGCATCGTTGGGCGGGAAATGAAGCGCACGCGGGTGCCATTCAGTGAGGATCAACAGAGACTCGATCGTCCCGAGAGTTCTGAGACTGCCTCTTCGCAAGCCTCTCCATGGTGCAGTGCTGGAGTTCTGTCCTTCATCCGCCCCTGAACCGCAGAAGCCGCCGCCGAATGCCTCTTGGCCCCACACGACTCGCTCAATCATACCCCTGAGGTACGTCCACAGCGTCTCATGGATAGCATGGGATCGGCAGTTACCACCGGTTCCTGGCATTTTGCGATATCGCGATGCTATTGTCAAAAGCGTAACAGTGAGGATCGGCTCCTCGGTCAATAGTGTGATGTGCGATGATGGAGCCTGGAATGTTGGCGGCGAAATAGGAGTAAGCGGTGATAGGTACTTGTAGTAGCTGCGCAACGTTAGCACCGGCAGGCAATCTTGGGAATTATGGCCACTTCATACTAATCAATGTAGTCAATTGCTTCCTGAGCCGTGAACCACCCAGCCCGTACGAACCGGAATCTCGCCCAAGCCTTGAGGGCCTCGTTGTATCCTGGCTCCGCCGACGGCTCACGCTTGATGAGCTCGGGATCGATGGCCTGGTCTGCCGACTGGCCTTGTTGTTGTGAGCTTTGATGGTGGACACCATTAGCATAAACGCCGGACGTCATACTAGGCGTCTTTCGCGTATCGACATCGTCAAGCAAGGCATGAAGGGAGCTCATATGTGGAGGGCCGCGGTTGCGCGTCTGGGTCGTCTTATCGTCCACCTTGTTTCGCTGATCACTATGCAGACCATACAACATGTCAGTACCCCAACTGTGGCATCACGGATCGGTCGGATCAAAGTAACAAGCACGAAGAGAGAAAGGGAAAAAAGGAGCACATACTCAGTGGCAGCCTTGTACAGCAAATCCAGCGCATCATGTGGCCCATACACCTCCCTCCTCATCACGGTCTGCGCCTCGAGGTTTTCCAGGGGCGTGTTAGGCTCACCGACACCGAACTCATTGGACGCGCCACTCTTTGGACCAGCACTAAGTCCTCTCGAGCGTCGCTGCTCGTCATGAGGTCGTTTCAGGGGCTGCGTACGCCCATGGCTTCCGCCCGGGGTGAGCGGTACTTCACTGTAAAGCCGGCGGTCGTATGCAGAGGGCGGCGACTCAACGGAAACGCGCATCTGCTTCCGTCCATTGCGGAGAATGTAGTCGTCGCGCTCGAGATCGTCGTCTACCGAGCCATCATCCGCCTTCCTCTTCCTGCGCGTAGCGCTGAAATAACATTCCTTACTCTCTCGCCGACAACGTACGCAGGGGGGATCATGAGGATCGTCGACGGAACCTAGGTCGCAGCGGACTTTGCGACGGCGACATGGTATGCATGCTTGGTAAACCCGTTTGTGCTGGCCGCCAGCGGCGCCGCCAGCTGAAGCGTTTTGACTGTTGTTGGTCTGGGAATCGGCATTGATCGAGGATACGGATCCGATTCGAGCGTGTCCTCCGCCTCCACCTCCACCTACTCCAGAACCACTCTCACTTCCGGGCCCGAGTCCGGAAGCGGCTCCGGATCTGGCTCCACCCCCGCTCGGTGGAGGTCCCGCAGCTCCTCCGCGGTCCAGGCCGGCAGCTGTCGTCGAGGATTGCAAGGTGGGCGAAAGGGTGGAAGAGGCGAATTGCGCCATGACGAATGGGCTGGCGACGGCCCGAAGTGCAGCAAGCGCTGCGCAGTGCGGCTTTCGGGCTCTGCGGGAATCAGACTCTACACTCTTCCTCGCCTGTCCAGCAAAGCAACAGCAAGCAAAATGGTAGGGTACTGCAAGTATTGCTTGATTGATTCAGTGAGTGTGAGGGTCCCGCTTGTCAATTGTCGGCTTGAAGCGGTTTGCGGTGGGTGAAGAGTCAGGGAAGTCGGGATGGGACTGTTTTTGGGCTAGAAGATAACCCCAGGGACCTGGAGGCCCCGCTTGCTTATTCTGGGCGTCGCGCCTTGGTGCTTGTTCGGGCGCTGCGTGCCAGTGGGGTGGTGCTAAGCTGAAGAGGGGCAACCCGAGATGTCTGCTGCAACTCAAACTGCAACCTGCAAGAACGGGCAAGGCGAGGCAACGAAAGCTTTGCTAGTGGGAGTGTAGTTACGGCCGAGATTCTGGAAATGGAATTCCCAGGCATAACGCCTCCCCGCCCGGATATATTCGAGAAAAAGGGGAATTGTACGCAACACGCGCATGTATAAATCACGAGTCCAATCGACGAATCCCGCAGGCAGACGAACAGAGACAGACAGAACAATCATCGGGACTTTGTGGTTCCAATTGCCCCTTGTGTGCCTCGAGGTACACTCTTCCTCGGTCGGCGAATCGGATGCCTCAACGCATCTCTGCTTGCTGCAAAGTTATCATCCCAACATTGGATGGAATCTTCTTATCATTCAAACTAACTGCAGCCTGCACGACGGCCTGTATGTTCATGTACAACCAACTCATCACAATCATATGTTCAATGGGCCGAATCAAAGTCACCAGTTTCCCGTCCCCCAGCATCTTGTAAATTCAGCGTGTTATTCCATTTCGGGAATTAGTAATTCTTCCAATCAGAACTTCCAAATGCTACCAAAAAAAGTCTGTGCCACTTACACGCGATGGTCACGTTCGCTGGGCAAAAGACAGAGACTGGTCATGCGGTGGCTGAGGCGGTTATCTTTGAATTTCTCAAATTCCAATCTGATGTTCTCCTTTCAGCTCCTCTTCTCACCTCGGTCAAGCCTTTTCCGTCTTCACCGCCAGATAATTACATGCATACTTGACACGGCCCATCATTCCTCCTCATCAGCCTAGCCAATCCCTTCCTTTCCCTTCCTTCACCTGTCCTCAAATCCACCAATAATCCATTGACCACCGGAAAAGGGAAAAAAAAAAAAAACCTTCTCATACACTCCGCCGCACACCTCTTTTTTCTTTCTCACCTTCCCAGTCAGGAGGCTCAGCATCCGATCAGGATCTCGATCTATCTCCCACTCATGACATGCATAGGACCTGCATAAACGACAAACAAAGTCTGCCACCACAACCACCACCAACCTCCCATCAAAAAATCACAGACACATCACATGTTCATTTCAAAAGTAGCATCCTTCTACACTAGAAATTTCCAATTACGTAGTATAGTTGCAGTTCTCAAACCCGGAAAGTGAATACACGTACGCAGTACCTACCAAGTCCATCAAGGTGCAACACAACACACTCTACCTGTAACTTGCAGTAGTACTGTACATTACCTACTCCACAAAACCTGGAAGCAAGAGTTTCTGAATGGGGGAGAGAGGGGTTATTCTCGGTTTATCTTTTTTTTTTGTCTTTTGTTCCGCATAGACAGATGGATAGGATAGATCCATCGAAAGCTTCTTCTCCTTCCTCAAGGATGAATAATATCCGAATTCTCCAAAGCAAAACAAGGTAGTAGTAGCCCATTAGAAATCAAGCCCCAATGCCAAGTCCAACCCCGATTTAAAAGCTGGGATCATGTTCTTCTTCTTCTTCTCCGCTCTTGTTTCTTTCCTCATATCCCCCCCCCCCCACCCAAAAAAAAAAAAAAAAAAGGAATCCCAAATTTCCAGGGCAAATAACATGAAAAAACCCAAGGGCAAAGCAAAAAAAGACAGACCAGACCAAATCGTCGTCGTATTGTCAGAAAATAAGAAATTGAAAAAAGAGCGCTGTACCTATTTCCCCTATCGTTCCATTTTCCCTTGTTCCTCTGTCTCTCCTCCCACCAAAGTTATTGGCGGGCTGTCCTCTCAACTGGGGGGAGAAGAAAAATTAAGGCAAAACATGATCATACATCAACCAACCAGTCAACCAGCCCATCCCGCCATCCGTTTACCGAATTAAATGGGAAAAAAAAGAAAATAGTGGCTCTCTTTTTTGGTCTTCCTAAGACGCCATAAACGCCATTGCAATGCAAAAGCAAAGGGGACATGAAGAGAGAGTGTAGTTGCTTTTGGGGGGGGTTTTTTTTTTATAAAAAAAAAAAAAAAAAAAAAGCTTCTTCAGCATGCCAACGCTTTTTTCTCAGGCACTGATGACCCCCGTCTTGGTCTAAAATATGTACGCGTCAGTAACACTCTCATGACACAAGGGAAGAGAAAGATAAAGCTCACCAAAAAGTCCCAAAGATTTTTGAGCAACGGCTCCGGAAGCGTATACAGATCCACCGAAAACTCCCCCGCATCAATGTTGTTTTGAACATACGTGCTGTCGTCCTTACCGTCGTGGATCATCTGAATCACCACAAGCAGGTCGTCCTCGCTCAACTTGACCAGTCCGTCCGCGATCTTCTCAACGTCGATGCTCTTCTTCTTCTTACTGAGAGCATCACCCTTCTTAATCTTGCGCTCCTCATCGGAGGGAAGAGGACCGGTCTCACGAAGGATCTGCTGGAGAGCCTGCGATGGATTCTTGAACGGGATGGTGTGGGTAATCTCGTACTGAGGAGCAGAGAAGTTGAGGTCGTGAGGGACAGTGTGTTTGCCGCCCTTCTCAGTCGTGAACAACTCAATGCTCATCTCGAACTCGCCCCAACCCTCGTTAGTACACTTAAAGGGTGGCTCCATGAAGGCTGTGATCAACGTCATGTCAGCAAGCCAAATTTCTCCTGCGGAATATGCCACAAACAAAACAGACGTACTCTGCACCGGGTTGTCGAAAGAAGGATGAAGATGGTAGACCGCCTTGGTGAAGCATCTCGCCGGCTTCTCCTTGCCATCTTGATCGAGAATGTAGATCTCAACGGTCCATTCCTTCATGGGGAAACCCTCAGTGACCGGAGGCTTGTTACTGTTTCACCACCATCTCCGTCAGCAAACCAACTGCTACTCGGGCTTGATCATTCCCATTGTCCCAATGTAACCTCGACATACATGTTGTGCTGCTCCGTCACGATCTTGATCTTGCGCTATAGTTTTCCCAGTATTGTCAGCCAAACCATGTCCTCGTCTTGCTCTTCTTCGCGCCCCTTCTTCCTTTCTCAGAGAAAGCCACAACTCACCTCGACAATCATCTTGTTGGCTACAAGTCGAATAATATTGGTATTTGTACCCCTGCCGGTGCCTCCACGAACGTTGATTTCGTTTCCGTATGGATCTATGCGCCGCAAAGAAACGAGAGATGTCCCCGATGATTAGTCCCGGCTCTTTTTCTTCTCTTCTTCTCGGTATAAAACTATTTGTTCCAACGCCCTGTGCAAAGCGCAAGCCAAAAAGAATAGATGCAAATTCGTATGTCACGCCAACTACGCGCTCAATTTCGCGGCAGAGAGACAGGAGAGGCAGGCAGGCTTCGTTTCGGTCCGGGAGGTATCGCGGGGGAGGAGCGTGATATTACTAGAAAGGCAATATTGCGAAAAAGGCGGTTTGCGGAAAAGTTATAAGCAGAAAGAAAAAAGAGGCGTCTATAAAACGTTATAACGGAAAAAAGACTAGCAAAGTTTCGTGTGAGAAAAATGATAGTCGCCGATGAAATATCGTCGGTTTCTGGAAACTTTTCGCGGGGATGGTGTGGTGGCTGATGATGATGTTGGTGGTGGTGGTGGTGAACAATGAACCTTTGCAACAACTCTCTCTCTTGGAGACGCCCTGCCGTCGCGCGCGACTCAACCATGCCAATTCAATTTAGTTACTTACCACCAACAGGCGCCTGAGCTGCCACATTGTGGCTTGCCATGCGGCGGGTGACGCGTGAACCCGCCATGGTAACTGTGGCTGTGTAAGCGAACTGCTTCGCGCACGGAATTTCTGTTCGCGGCAAAGCGTGGCGGGGTAATTACCGGGAAAGGTTCAATCTGCCGCTAAAATATAATGAAAAGTATGATAAGAAGTCAGCTCAGGCGTCGATGCTCCGGTTATTGGGCTTAGAGGAAACTTGTGAGAATTGGAATCAAAAAGTTGGAATGAAAGGTTGAACTTCCCGTCGAGGCCTGTGGACTGGCAAGTCCCAGATTGATTTCAGTGGGCAGTCTTTCGCGTTGCCAGAAGACAGGCACCTCAATGACTGACTGCCAGGCCAGCGGCAGCAGGCAAACATCTTGGATTCAAGAACGGCAGGAACGACAACGGACAGCTACAAACCCTGGAACTTGGAGCTCGTAACTTCCGTTTTTAGACCCCAGATATAACTGAGGAAGGAGCATACTAGAAGAAATTTTCAGTGACAGAGCAAAAGCTCCTCGACGTCAATATAGATTCATGATTTGCTTCCAAGCCATCCTTCGTTAGCTACGAGTTCGAGATATTCATTCAAGGCTTCCAAAGGAGGGGGGAAAATATGCATACATTATTTCAAAGCCAACAAGCACAAAGTACCAGAATTGGGGATAAACCAATGCTGATTTGTCTATCTACGACTACCTAGCAGCGCTGAGTGCCCTGCCCTGCCACCAAAAGAGGAAAAAATACATCGCTCTCCAACTTTCAATGGTGAAACAAAATATCCCTGTGTAATGGCGACTGTAGATGTATTGCTAGGGGTAGGTAGTGTTGTGTCAACCTCATGCTGGCCATCCGTGTAGTTCCTCTTCGAACTCATCAAAGCCTTCACTTTCCTCAAATATGCCTTTTATGTCTCTTCTCGTTTGGGTGGGGGGGAATCGTTGTATAAATAAAGGATCTCTAAAAGGTTGGTTGCTGGCTGCTGTGCTTATTCCAGAGCTCTCATTTTTTCCGCAAAACTACAATTCAGGACCATTTCCTACGCAGACTCCTCCTTCTTCTCCTCTTCCTCCTTCTTCTCCTCGGCCTCAGCCTCCTCAGCCTTGGCGAAAAGAGCCTCGTTCTCCGTCTGGGCAGAGATAAAAGCATCCTTGAACTGGTTGGCGTTATCGGAGTTGGCGAAACGGATAGCAAGAGTGACGGCCTCGGGCTCGCCCTCGCTCACGTCGGCGGCGGCATTCCAGACCCAGCTGCGGTCAGAGCCAACGTTGGGGGAAAGCTTCATCTCGGGAACAACTGTGTGCCATCAAGTCAGTTACATGTGTGCATATACAGACATAGCAAGGAAAATTACATACTGTAGTGGTTGGCGCAGACCTTGAGGGTCTTGTCGCGGCGCATGACCAGGCGGGTCTTGCCGTTTTCCTTGTGTTTGAGAAGACGAACATCACCAGTGCCGCGCTCCTTCCACTCGCGGGTCTCAGCAATATACTTGAAGAGCTTGGCGCGCATCTTGAAAAGCTGCTCCTCGGACTCCTCGTTGGTCTTGACCTCGACCTGCTCGGTCAAGTGGATGACGGGCTCGAAGTGAACATCCACGGACTCGGGGGCCTCGTCCTCGTTCTCGGCTTCCTTGGAAGAAGCAGCAGCGGCAGCAGCGGCCTCGCGCTGGGCCTTGGCGCTGCCAGAGTTATCGCCACGGTCTTCATCATCCTTCTTCTCTTTCTTGGCACCACCACCGAACATAGAGAAAACGGAGGAAGAGACGAGGGGCTTGGACTCCTCAGCGGCAGGAGCGGGAGTCTGTTGGGAAGAAATAAAAGAGCGGTTAGCATACTAGCTATGAAACAAAAAAAAAAAAGAAGCAGAGGGGGTTGTGCGCTGATGTTGCGCAACCACCCAACCTCGCATCATCCCAGAGCAACTCTTCGGAAAAAGGGTAAACATACCTCAGTCGCGGTCTCCTCGACCTTGACCTCCTCAACGGCCTTGGGGGTATCGTTTTCGCCAGACATTTTGTTCTGTATGTTGATGCTTATTTGTTCTTCGGGGAAGGATAGCTGCTGTTTCTTCGAAGATGCTAGTGAGGAAAAATGGCGAATGTCAGCGCAAATGTTTGTTGTTGTTGGTTGCCCGCTTTTAGTGAATTAGTGTGGTAGCTTTTAATTGACGACAGCGAAGGAGAAAAGCGATCAAGAGTTCGCACAGGTGCTAGCCAAACTCTATACGATGAACAACAAAGGAAAAAAGTTGGTGCAGGCAACTGCCTCATGTCTCATCGACGCCACCATCTGCCTACCCGCCCCTCCTTTCGTGGTGACTGACGAACCCCTCCCCCGCCAAAATATCTATCAACCACAAGCCCGCAATGCGGCGCCCATCGTATCGACCAAATCGGGTTTCTTCTCAGAAGTGGGGTAAAATTTGTCCCACTTGGGCATTTCTAAAAAATAATAATAAATCGTTGAAGCGGAGAGTTATAACATACCAGATGTTTGCTTTGATATTTCGTCTTGCTACGTCTGCTGCTGCGGGACTGTTGTTCTGGAGTTTCAATTTGGGCGGGGAACTTTTTGGGAAGCGCTTCGAAAGGGTCGAAGAGGTGCAGGGCGAAGGAAAAATGCACGTGCCACCCCACGGCTCAGGTTAGTTAGGTATGGACATGTACCTTGCCGCCAGGCAACCCCCCACTCCATTCTGTCTAGCCCAATTTCCACCACTTGTGATTGGGTTGGGTCTCAAGCATCCCCCCTTGATGCAAACATTGGGCCGGCATCAGCAGAAGAAATGATGGCGACCATTCATAGTCACCCATGACATGCAGCTCACATTCGTCAAAAGTCACACACATCCCAAGTCATCATCACCAACCCTTCAAAGAGGCAGAAGAGCACTGAGTAACAGACACGCCGCGATCTTCCCATTTTCATCTACCGACCAAGAACAAAACGAATGTGAAGTACTGGTTGCACTGTATATACATGCACTTTGCAGAAAATCAAAACCAACAGAAAGCAAATAAGACACAACCAAAAACCAATCTGATGATATGGCAGTAACAGTAATCCATCTTATTGGATTTCTTCTCTTCTCCTTCTTGTATTCCTTCTTCTCTTATCTCTACGCAGTAAAGAAACTCGAAAAACTGGTAGAAGAAAAAGATAAACACATGCAGAGTAGAAAATCCCCTCCTACATGATTGTACGAGCAGATCAAGCGCAAAAGAGCAAAACTAGGCAAGCCAAACCAGCGTAATAAAAAGAACAAAAAAGACAACGCCAGTCCAGATTTCCCTATCTGCTCTTCGCCTGACCCTTCCTTGGTTGCTGGTCTCCCCAGGCATGTGTCTCTGAATAGATATGATGATAAAGGCGAGTTGTGTTATCCCTTCCCTTCCCAGCCATTCCGTTTACCGTCCCATATGATACCAGCCCCTAAGCCAAATCAAAACATTTAACAATGAAAAAAACAGTCAAAATACCACACCCATACTCCTATCATGATTCCCTTAGAGCCGAATCTTCCACAAACCCCCCCAGCTCTTATCTTCCTCGTCTTTTCGAGTCTCCTGCTGACAAGATGCCCACGGCCACGGACCACTGCAGGAAGAAGATCCTGACCCAGACCTGCCTTGCTCTCGGAGAGCCTTGGCCCTGGCCACCTGCGCTATCTTCATCTGAATAAAGAGAGAAGCGTTCCGTTGATAATGATCGTGCTCCTCCATCCTCCCTTGCAACTTAAGCCACCAGAGTCTGGAGGCAACCTGGGCTTGAAGGACGGCAATGTCAAGTTGTTCGGCCACGTCTCCTGCCACCTTGACACCATTGTCAATACCATGGGCAATGCTTTCTTTGGTGGTGGATGTCGCTCGGCTCACTGCCTTCTTTGCCTGATTGCCGGCAGCCTGACCACGCTCAAGAATGTTGCTAACACCATCATCTACACCCGACGAGACTTTCTTGAGAACGTCCTGCAACATGTGCAAGCCTGCTTCAAACACCTCGGCCACCGCGGTCTTACCAAAGTCGACTTCAAAGGTCTCATTGATCTTTGGTCTGCCAGTCGAAACCACAGACACTTTCAAGATACCGTGCGCATCTTTTGGCGCAAGCTGGACAAGAATGCCGCCATCCACGGGTGACGTCTTGGTCTCGAGATGCTCGTCGCCACGGTAAGCATCAATAGTGATTTCGTCCGCCGCAAACCACCAAGCCTTGTTCCGTCCAACTAGATCCACTACAAATTCGCTTGGTCCCGAGACCTGTACAGAGCAGACAGTCTTCTTGGCTGACGAAGCGCCCTTGTTTGTCGGCGGGCTAGAAGGTCTCTTGACCTCTGGCTCCACGGGGGCAGCTGATGGCTTATCAGAAAGGAGACCAGCGAAAGACAAGGCAGAAGCCAAAGTACTAGTTGAAGGTCCTGACTGACCGAGCTGGACTGTTTGGGTTGAGGTGAGACTAATGACGACCGTCTTCGTGGTCGTGGATGTAGCCATTGATGTTTTCGCAGAACTTGCCGAGTTGATTGGGCTCACCGAGCTGACCTGTAGTAATGGCGGTGCCTGGCCGAGGGAAGGTACCTGGGATAGCGACTTTGAAGATTGGAAGAGCGAGTTCGACAACATCGCCAGGGGCACGGCTAGCAGAGCGAAGGCGAAGGGCACAAAGAAACGAACCAGTCGGGCAAATTCATCACTCTCGACAAACCGCGCCCAGGCCTGTCTTGCTGCACCCAGGTACTCAACCAACTCGAACTCGGGAGCCTCTTTGGTGGAAGAGGTTTCTACCTCAACGAAAGACTCCTCTGGCTCAGAGAGACCTGTCAGGTAAGCCAAATTGCGGTTCATTTGTCGGGCGTCGATGTTCTCGAAGGATGCGAGGTCAATGGGGAAACGGTGAGCAGACATCGGTTTCTCTGGGTCCCGAGACTCCAGGCAGAGATGGACTGCGTGCTCGTCCACGTAATCACCCCAGTTTCCAGTTGTGTTGTTCGTGAAGTCCTGTCGCTCGGAAATGAAGATGCATGGGATCGAATGGCGCTTCATGCAAGCCCAAGCAACATCTCTTGTGCCGGCAACATCGACATCGTCCTTGTCCGCACAGTAGAAGACGGCGACGTGTGGCAGGGCCCATTTCGGCTGCACAACAGAGCGACCAGAGGAGGAGATTTGAGACTCGTAGACCTTGTCGTGCTCGATGGTAAGAGAGTAAACGCTCGGGCTGGCTGTTGAGTCCTCAGAGCGCTCTTCTTCGGCCGAGGTGCAATGCTCGACCTTGATTTGATAGTGAGACGCTTCCATGAGATCGAGTTCAGGAGCGGGCCCGAATGACGAGATGGGAACAATATTATAGACACCCTCCCGATGTCTGTTGAAATAGTCCTGGTCCTTGTCCCCATTCTTGGGTGATGCCCAGAGCGCACCGCAGATCTTGAGTACGATGCTTCTCTGCGCGCCTGGGTGGCCGACATAGAGGATTCTAAGAGGCTCCTGTGTTGAGAGGTAGGATTGGGACATTGTCTGGCGGATCGTTGCCACCAGACGTTTTGGGGTATTTGACAAGCTCAAGCGCTCGGCCATGGCGGCGGATTCTTCCTCGTTGAACTCTCTGATGGCATGGTTAACCGAGATCTTCTCGAGAAGAACCGGGTCGTCGTTATCCTCCCGAAAGACAACAATACCGGACCCCTCAGGGGAGGACCCAAACTCGAGGTTGGTTGTTGGGGGCTGAGTGGAGGGATTCTGTAACGCCTCGTCGGCATAACGGAGGGATGATGCATGGGAAGAATGGTCAGACTCTTCCTCTTCTTCGTCCGAGTCGGTATCGTAATGATTAACTGAGCCGTTGATAGAGTGTACGTCATCTGGTCGAGGGACAGAGAGAGAGTCGGTCGACTCGCTCAAGCGACCATCCTGGCTCTCAGTATCGGTGCTGTTAATGAACTCGAATGCCGAGTCGGCAAGGTTAGAGGGTTCCGACATGGTGGCTGGCTGCAAGATATCGGGAGAGCTGTTTGAGAGGAATTCGGCAAGGATCTGACTCCCTTGCGGTTTGGGGAATCTGAGAAGAGGGGAAGGTGACGACAGCCGTTGTTGCTGAGGTTCCTTACCGTCCTCGTCGCCTCGGTGGTTCCCTGAGCCGTGGGAGAAGGGCGTAGAGGGCGGAAGAGAGAGAGGGGTAGTGCTTCGTTGGTCAAGGTGACTGCCTGGTGTGTTGTGAAGTGATGGGGGTTCGTCGGTTTGTTGTTGCTGCTGTTCCATTACGAGCGGAATGGTGTCAGCCTCGATCAAACATGCCACAGCTCGAGTTCGCGTGGCTTGGTATTTGCATGCAACTGGGTTTGAAGTCGAAGATGATTAAGTTGGTGGAAGAGCGAAGGTGGTGGTGGTGGTGGTGGGTGGTTCAGTTGGTTGCAAGGGAAGGTGGGGGAGGGGCAAATGGATGCAGGCAGTGACGGGGACCCAATACCTGGCACACCTCAGGCAGGTATTATTGAGGGGGAATGTACTATTGGAAGATGGAGGCAGGACAAAGAAGCAGCGAGAGGACCTCAGGATTGGATGACCACGAATTGTTGAGGAAAAGGGAAACCCAGCGCAGTAAGAAAGTAAAAGGAAGATAATTACCTGGCAACCTGGAATTCAGAGTCAAGTGGAGGCTCACGGCTGTAGCAGCTGGCAGCTTCGGATTCAAGGTTATTGTGGCTCCCGGATTGGGTTTCTGCCTGCCTCGACGGCCCAGGGCTGTCTTTGGATCGGTCGGTGGGAGTGGGGGAGGCAAGGGAACCAAAAGTGGTGTCAGACTGTGAGAGAGGACTTTCCGGAGCTTTGCAGCTGTCAAAGTAAAACCCCGGGGGACAATGAAGTCAAATGAAAGCGGGCAGCGGGAGCAAGTGATTAGAGTGGCTAGTCAGGGTCGTGCGCTTGCGCGGGTCCAAAGTGGACGAAATGTAGGTGCGTTGTGAGCAAAGGATAGACGCGGGGATATCGGAATCGAAGGTGAACCTTTGAATGTAAGGTAAGAGCAGGTTGCAGAGGTAGAGTTGGTTGTTGGATGAATGGGGATGAGGACCTATGAATATGATGCGTGGTGATACATGTCACAGAACCGCACATTGCCAATGAAGTCGCTCGCCCATTTGTCCATCTGTCCATTTGTCCCATTCATTTTGTCCACTTATTTGCCTTACAAGTGCACTGCAGCCCGACCCAGAAGCAGTTTTTGTTCCAAAGATGGACCATTCAAACAATCACGGGCTATCACCAGACGCAGCGGTACCCCTCATTCCTGTGTTAGTGGTGAAGTAGCTGACTGCGGGGTTCAGTCAGGGGCCAAGTCCGAGTTCCGTTCCGTAACCAAGTCACCAGTTGCAGATAACCGGGCCCCCAACAAGACCTACGAGAGGTCCACAGCCATCCACATATCCCATTCGGAATTGCCCTGAATATGCGCACACTGCTGCATCTCAACATCTGTGGCTCAAGGTTTGGAAGGCGTGGCTGCCTTTCGATGGCCGAGCTTGCCTGTTCTGGGGAATGGAAGCTCAGCCCTGCAGCAGGAGAGTGGGGCTGTTGACGTCTCAAACGTTGAGGACCCAGATACTAATGTCTGCCTTCTTGGAGATTCGTCAATGATATTGACGATTGCAAGGACTCACAAAGAATGTTCCACCATAAAGGGCATTGTTTTCCCTAGAGCTTCCACCTCCAGCTGATAGTATGACTGGCATTTAAAGGAAGTGAGCTTGCTGTTTCTGGAGCTTCACCTCATCTCATCAACCCCACGCTTATCCGTGCTTTATTCCAAGATCCACTGTGGATAATACCTACCCATGCCAAGCAAAGAATGCCGATATGAGATCCGCTTCTATTTGCATATCGACCTGCTTTTGATTGCACTTGCTGCATATTGCTACTGTCTTTTGAACAAGAAGGAACTGTAAAGGTTTGCTTGAGCCGAACAGTAAAACTATGACAGCCATGTTTTGAGCCCAATATACGCCACTCATGCATATAACCAACTCGAAGAAAGCCACTGACCCAACACATGTCTCGTCGATTCAGTTGCTGCTTGGTGGATAGCAACGAGGGCAGCACAGTCAGGAATATTGGTACAAGTGGTAACTTGACGGGCGAGGAAACTCCCCTGCCCGACCGTGTAGTATTATAACTTCAATACGAGCGTGATTAAATAACGAACACGAGAAATTTCTCCATGAAATTCTGCTTCATCAACGAACCCCCCTAACGTGTGAGCATCGAGCTCGTGGTATCTTTCTTGTCTTGACGTCCCATCAATTCCATCCGCATTCTCGCAATGTTCAACCATGACAAATTCTGTGCGTATAGAAAGGAAAAAAGAGAAAGGGGCGGGCTTTTTACCCCATCCCACAACCATTGAAGTTGAAAAAAAAATGTAACAGAAAAGAAATCCTCTAAATACCATGAGAGAAAACAAGACAATGACCTCCCAAACCCGGAACCCAAGAGCAGCCAAATCATTAATCCGTTATTGTAGCGTCAGTAGTAAGATTTACAAAGACTTTACAAGATGTCGTGCCTGGAGAAGATCTTCCTGAGAGATTCCGTGTCAAAGTCTTCGTCTTCTGGAATCAATTCCAATATGCCCGTCAAGTTTGCAAAGAGGTCGCCCTGGTTCCTGTACGCGAGGACTGCAGGGACGGCAGCGTTGTCAAACTCGATGTCCTCATAGTGAACCTTGACGAACCGGACGGCAGGGTATTGTGTGACGAGTGGCAGAAGAGCTCCTTCTATCGCGGCGGAAACTTGGCACTGTCGGTAGGGATATATGATTAGTCAACAGGATACAGGTTAACGGTGGCGGTGAAGGGGAGAGCAAACCTCATGATCATAAACAAAGACGACAACATTTGTTTCCCTCCCGACCTTCTCTATTGCGTCAAGATAGCCGAGGGCATCCACCTCTTCTAGACGACCGTACATCCTCACACTTGGGCTCGTCCTTCGGGTTCGCACAGGGGCTCTGCTCTCTTGTTCGAGCTCTCGTCTCCTGCTTTCCCTCCATCGTTGTATGAATTCCTCCTCGTCTGCGTCTTCGGCACCGCTTCCCTCGCTGTCTGAGCCTCGTCTAGCACCGTCGAAGCCAAACACGCTTCGGCGGACAGCGCGTGCTTTGTCCTTCCACGTTGTTCGTCGTGCAGTCTCGTATGATCTTGCGTCAGCAATGACTCCCTTGACTCCTGTCGAGTGGCCACTGTCGAATGCTGCTGGTGGCAGTCTGATTGATGTCTGCGAGTCCATAGTAGGCATCCTCATTGCTTCGTCGAGCTTTTTGGAAAGGTACTCGTCTTCCTCGTTGTCGTCGTCGCGGTAAGCGGCTTCTTTTCTGACGTCGTCACGATCCTCTGGATGTATATCGTCAAGTGACTCTCGGCTGTTTTTGTCTATAAAAGCAGCAAATTCCTCTTGGGCTGGTGTTGGGTTCGACATGTTGGCGGGGGAGGGGGACGCGAGGACAGGCCGGATGTGTTTATATAATATAATACCAAACGGAGGGAAGGGTCGAGTGGGAGGCAGGGCAGGGTTGGATGCAGTGTACGGCGAGACCGGCAGACAGGAGCAAGGAATGCGGTACAACCAGTCGTTCCTGGAGATGGATAATGACGGTAAGAGCAGTGGTTTTCAGGGGTAGATCGCCCAAAGCTGGATGTTCAAACCACGCGGTGCCCGAATGCAACGTCAAAAAACGTGGTGGTCGGGGCAAAGTGTCTCAGAAAACTCGGGAGAGGAGGGGTGTTAGGGTGAAGGATGATGGAGAAGGAGGAGAGAAGAAGGAGTGAGAAGGCGAAGCGCGGTTGCTGTGGACCTGAGAGGGGTGATGGGTGATGGATGCAGAGCTGAGTGGGATCGGCACAGGCGAGACAGGGGCCGCAAAAAGCCTAGAGCGTTGTCGCGTGGTCGACAGGGATTAAACAGGCTCAATCATGCAGAGCCATTGCATTTTTATTTTATTTTGGATTTTTTCCCTCTTTCAGAACGCACTTGATCCTGGCTCGGAATCGAATGTTCATCCATCGCGGTCCCAAAGGAATTTTTGGTAAAAAAGGCACAGATGACAACACAGAGCGGCAGAGAGGGGCTTGGAAGGAAGGCCTCTGCAAGGGGTCGCGGAGCAGGGGCACAGATCCACCAGATTGGCTCGTGGACTTGGTGGATGGGGACTGGGGTAAAAACGGTTGGAGATCGGACAATTATTCCAACAAAAAGCTGGCTGCTGGACAAGACGGCAATTGAATTCTTACACATCTGTTTTTAAATTATCGATATGTAGTCGGTTTCGTGCTACACTACACTGAACAGGCAATCTCCCCCAAAATATCCTACAATTTTGACAGCAACACTCATCATCTCCCATCGCCGAGTTCCTTACCAAGCCATCGTTTCAAGAACATCCGAGATGATGGGAAAATTCCAAGACGGCAGTTGTGACGTGGACAATGTGTGTAGTATAGTGTAGTGTAAAATTGAAGCAATCCCTGCCGTTTGATCGGTATCCTGCGGTTTTGTGGCTCAGCTTTTATGCGTTGCCTACCAGACACTGCGTAATAATATTCCAACCGATCCTTGAAGGAATATCTGACGGCTAGGGAAAGGCACAGCAGGAATTACCATTCTCGGTGGTAAATTGGAAGGAATAAACCGTGTAAACCTACGAGTCGTTCGGGTCTGACGGTCAGATCCAACAAGCGGTTCCTCCGAGATGGGCATGTTTTTTTGGGGCTTCTCGTGAAAGTCTCAAACAAGAAGAGAAACCTCGCCTCGACATCAGTTCCGTCGATGTCCATCAGCACTCTTCACTCGTGACATAAACAAATAATAAGACTCTGAGATATAGCTTAAACCTTCTCAAATACGGACGGGAAGGGATCATCACCAAGGTGCAAAATCAGGTTTCAGATGTTTCAAAATCGATCCCTGCTGCCAAGAAAACCCTTTGTTTGAGAAATGCGGGGGGTGATCATGGTTCCGGTTTAGCGTGTTTCCTTTTTTTCTTCCAAATTTCTTCCAGAAGCATTCCATCCTCAAGGGGGTGTCACCCTCGGGGTCGCCTTCGGGGGCCTTGTTCCTGATGGGCTCGTACGTCTTTCACTCGGACCCGCCCGCGTGGCTCTACCCTTACACTGCATACACTACTAAATACATACGACCTGCAGATGTCAGGCCATACCCATAAGGCTATTGGAATCTTCGGCTTCGCGGGAGCCTGTGCACCCTTTAGCATGAGGTCCGTGTTGGGAAGACCACGGCAGTTGACTGGGTATGATGACAATGTCTATCTGCACCTTCATGTATGATCACGGGGGGTAATCTTAAAAACTATTCTTGCGCGGTGTGGCATACCCACGATAATCACATCCCGAGTCTCCTCCGTCCCTGACGCCTCTTTCCTGAAAATGTGGTGAGGGAGCATTCCCATTATCCCCGCTTGTGGACTCTTCAGTCTTCCCCTCTTGTGCTCCCCTCAAGAACCAGAGCTGGTTATTTCGTGGGATCGACCGAAAATACTCCTTCATCTTCTCAAGCTCGCCGATCCCAATTTCCCACACAATCATCACAGCCAATCTACCATGTTTATGAGTCCAGATCGACAGTTCTCGGAGACACGAGACAGATGATAACGCCACTTGAGGGTCTACTGAAGACTCAACAGCTTAGGGACACCAAAAACATCGACAGGTCAGGCAAATATATATATATATATATATAAACACTAAAAAACTGACACAAAAAGATATCTAAGCCTCGAGTCCTCCTCCAAAGAAACACTGCCATGTTTTCCAGCAATCCGGTGTTTCGCCATGCCCTCAAAGAGTCACAATACAGCCCAAGAAGACGAGTTTCGGTCCCCGTCCCCGGCCCTTAGACAGCCACCATGTTCCTTCGAGATCCCAAGGCACCTCAATCACAACAAACATAGATCCCTCCGGATTGGGAAACAAGCCAGCCGATCTCCAATCTAGGACGCTTAACGAGAACAGGAACAATGAACAGGTATATGAGTTCCTAGCCAGCAGACGAAGCAAACAAACAAGCAACGAACCATCTCCGCCACGGTCACATTCCGCCATGGACACGACTTGCTCTGGCTTATCATTTTTTACCTCGACAGAAACAGCAACGACCCAACATAGGGACATCCAACATTCTCGGCGTTCACATTTCGTGAAACCGTCCGCCATGAGTTTTTATACGCCCATTTCACATATACAGTCACACACAACCAACAGGACACATACCCATCATCTCAAACAGTCTCCTCCATTCAAGAGAGACTTACTAAAACAACCACCAAGATCATTTGTATATATATATATCAAACAGAAAATGGGCCAAAGCAGTGAGAAGGGTCAGTAAAAGATGTAAGTAAACAAACGCAACGAGGTGGACCATTTAAGAGCAACACACACATATTATTATTAACAGAACAACATGCGACATCAAGAACAACACTACGACCAACCCAAAAAGGAACAAAAAAGGAACGAAAAAAAAAACAAAAAAACATCCACAGCCACCAGCAATCAACACAATAAAACACCCAAACCGCACACACCATTTCTTCAAAACAGCAAACAATAAATTCTCAGAAAGCAAAATCACACCCATTTCGGCTTTTTTTTTTTTTTTTTTTCACCATCCACCATCACCATCACCATTCACAACCACCAAAATCCACGACCGACCGAAACACATCCCTCCTGCCTGCCCTCCCCCTGCTTCCTTGATATCCTCCTCCTCCTTCCACTCAATCCTCCCACTAGTGAGCTTCCCTCCTCACACCTGCCTGAACTTCCTTCCACAGCCAAACCAAACCGAACCAAACCAAAAAAAAAAAAGAAAGAAAGCCCACGCCACCAAAAAAACGCCCCAGCCACGGCTGGGGGGGGGGGGCAAACAAAAAAAAAAAAAAAAAAAAAAAAAAAAACCCCCCCCCCCCCCCCAAAAAAAAAAAAAAAAAAAAAAAGGGAAAAGGAAAAGGAAAAGAGAGGAGGGAGAAACCACCCTCCCGACAAAATATCCCAAGAAAACGGAAAAGTAAAAACAACCGTAAGAAAAGGTTATAAGTTAGGCAAAGCTTTATGGGTTGTGTGAGAAAATTATGACACATCTGCTCCGTGGATATAACAACGTGTACGAGTTGGGTTGGGTATGGTATTTGTGTGACGGGCAGTGTGTGTGTGTCCTTCCCAGGTTCGGTCGCGTTTTACTCTTTCTTTTTTTCGTCCCTCTCCTCCCCCTCCAACCCCCGCCTGTTTTCTGACACTTACAGTGCAAAACGTGCTTCCTCATTCAGACCTTGCCAAGTGGTGCCCTCGTGGGACTTTTGGAGAAGGAGAAAGTAGCACCATCAAGACGGAGACTTATATGCTTTGTTGAATTGGATTTGAAAATATGTCTCTTCGTTTCATTTTTTGAACCTGGCCTCAAGAAAGAAAAGAACAAATCGACTCAACAAACGAGGTGAACCACTGATGACAGAGATAGAAAAGGAGAGGAAAGCAGGGACAGGCAGATAGACAGAGTGACTAAAAAAAGAGATAAGTTTGCAATCCGATGTTTAATGTAGCCCCCACCATCCCCATACAGTTACAAAACAAAAGCCGCCGGAAAATAACTATGTGTGGTGCAGACAGAAAAGAGTTGTCAAGGGTGAATAATGTAAAAAAAAAGGTTGTAAAAAAGATAAAAGAGAAATGGGCGGAGGGGGGAAAAGGTCCGCCTCGATGAGTCCCCTCCCCCCTCCTTCAATCGAAAAGTCTTTCGCCTCGTAACTGTCTTTCTCTCTCTTCGTGCCAGCTGGGTTCCCCGTCCAAAATTCCAAACTCCATTGTGGCCGAGAAAGATTTTTGTGTTTCGAGGGAAATAAAAAAAGGGCTAGGTAGGCATGTCGTGACTTCGTCCTGTCCGCGCCATATCGGAGATTAGGAGGGCGTGTTGACAGATTGAATTAGAAACAGAAAATAGGCACTCGATATAGTCTCTTCAAGCGGCGCGATGGGTGGGAGGGCCGGGTATCCAGATGGAAGGACAGTCGTTTCAACATCACCGTGGTTTTGGTTCATTAGTAGGCCCAAACCTTAAGCTGTGTGGTTGTTAGCAAGATCAACTACGTCTCACACGTGTGAGCATATCATCGGGAACTGGGGGTTTTCTTACGAAAGCGTCCCAAGAACCAGTGCACAGACTTATTCCGTCGTTGGAGACTCCCAGGCAGCTGACACGGTTTTCGTGGCCCACAAGAGAGCCAACCTTCTCGCCTCGGGTAACATCCCAGACCTAGATGACAAATTAGCATTGCTGTCACACCACGGAACCACGCGGCCGTGCGGCAACGCGTATGGGGAAAACTCACCTTGCACTCGAAATCGTCATAACCAGCAAACAGCAACCGCCCGGACACGGAGGTAGCAACGGAGGTAATGCCGCAGAGAATGGACTCCGACTGTTAGGGCTTTGGTTAGCATTCTGATTAGGTCAGACGCCAAATCTTGCGGTAAGCTTACTCCATAGAAGTTCAATTCTCGGTCGGCGCGGATATCAAAGAGTCGGCATGTGGCGTCGTCGGAACCCGTTACGAAAGAGTGGCCGTCGGGGAAAAATTGGATGGCGTTGATATCGGACTCGTGGCCGGCAAATGTCTGGACGGCCTTGCCAGCGCGGATATCCCACAGCTTTGCGAATGCGTCGCAGGCACCGGAGATGAAGGTATTTTGGTTTGTCGGGTTCAAGCTGATGCTCATGACATCTCCGAGATGATCGGCGAATTCGACAACCTTGGTTCCCGTCTCAATATCCCACTTCATGCAGGTCATGTCTCCTGACGAGGTGAGAATGCTGCGGTCGTTGATGAAGCGGCAGCATGATAGGTAGCCAGCGTGTCCCGACAATTCCCTGGCGACGCGAGTTGGGCCGTCTCTGCTTTGGTTGAGGTTGTAGATGGAGCAGATGTTGTCGAGACCACCGCATGCAACATAGTTACCACTGGGGGCGTAGGCGCAGGTCATAACCCATGATGACCGAAGGGGAATAGCGTGTACTTTGTTTGTTGTATATGCATCCCAAATGATGAGCTTTCCGTCTTGTGATGCCGATACGAGATGCCTCCGGTCGGTCGACCAGTGCATGGCATAAATCTTGGCGAGATGGCCCTTCAATGTCCTCTTCGTCCTCATCAACTGGTTCTTTGGAATCTGTTCGTGGGCCTGGGCGGCAACAGCGCGGACTGTGGGCGAGGCATGGCGGTGTAAGCAGGACTCAATCAATCAATTACTCTTGGTAACAGAATCGCGTGGATTCGGACTCACGCGTTGTGTCGGCCAGTTCCTCCTTCTTTCTCTTGATCCTGTCCTTCAGCGTCTCAGCCTCGCGACGCGCCTGCTGGATGCGTGCCTGCATCGCCTCTGGCGACACATCGCTCGTTCGGCCTGGATCCATCTCTGCGTGTATGCGCTGCGGTCGCTGTGGTCAATCAAGCCCGAATTGGCGAATGGGGGATTGAGGGCGGGACTTGACTGGCGATGGAGATGGTCGGATGGTCGGCGGGAATGATGTGTGTGGTTGGATTGGCGGTTTGGCAATTGCAGAACCAGAACCAGAATAATGCTGTGCTGCTCCTGGGGAAAATGCAAGCTCCAGGGGTGTGGGCGACAGCCAGTAAAACAGCTAGCCAGGTCCCGACGCTGCTGAACGAAATGACTATCGGAAAAGGAGTGGAGAGAGGGGAGGCAAGCTTGAAGCAGGTCCCGGGGGGTGTGTCTCTCGAGGGGGCGGACCCAAAGTAGCCGAGATCTCGAAATCGGGAATCTCACACTGGAAATGGTATTGAATAACCGCAAGTGTCGTGATGTGTCGGGTGTTCGCTGAGGTCTAAAGGGGGCGGAAGAAGAGAAAAAAAAAAAACCGAACAGATTTTGGGGATTTGGGGGTGCAGGATAGGCAGACAGTGGTTCTGGGAACAGCAGCCGGGAGACCGGGCAGATTTGCGATTATTACCCAGCGCTACTTCAAGCCAGGGGGGGGGGGGTAACGGGTTTGGGACTGGGGACTGAGGGGGGTGTCGAAGGTAGCGCGTTGCAGAAAACCCCTTTGAGGTTACCTTGGTACCTGCCGTTTTCCCTTTTCTTTTACGAATCCCGAAGGCAGTAGGAAACGATATCTTGGAATTCGTAAAGCAGATCAAAAGTTAAAAGTGCTAAAAGGGTCAAGGTGGGTTTGCTGGTGGATGGTGTGGAGGACCTGAGAGCTGCGGGATCGAACGAGCGACAAGGAGATGGGGTCAATCATCGGTTGGGCCTAGGGCCAATGCAGCAATGCACCAATGCACCAATGCACCTGCACACCTGGACGCTCCTTCCTGCAGCCGGACATTACACTAGCTGGTGGCACGGACCACTCTGGTTCCCAATCAACAGTGCCAAGAGGCTGAAAAGAGAAGCTCCAAGTCGCTCCAAAATGGTGGAATTTCGGGACTTTTTTTTTTCCTGCAGAAGAACCAGCGCCTTCAATTGGCCATTTTACAGAGGTTAAAAAATCTCCTATCTGGCTCTTAATCATCTCACCCTTTTGGGGGGTTCCTTGGGAATCTGGGAATCGTGGATATCTAACAGCAGCAACAATCCTAGGTATCGGTACCAAGACAAAAGAAAAAAATAAAATAGGGGGAAACCTTGACCTTGTTGAAAACCTTTCCCCCTTGTGCCCTTCCACTTCCACTTCCTTTTCCACCCATTCTTGGATTCTACCCCTTCCCCCATGCAACATTGTGGCGTACGCGGCTAGCATTGGATTGCGGCATCCGGGCAACCCCCAGACCGTTTCCCGTCCGTCGCTTGCTCCCTCGCCTCGGTCAAATTTGATTGTGTTCATATGTTTGCTGCTCTGCATGCTCCCTTCATTCAATTGTGTCTTTTTTTCTTCCTTTTTTTTTTTTTTTTTTTTTTTTTTTTTTTTTTTTTTTTTTTTTTTGGTTCTCGTGATGTGCTTGTTTCGTTTGCTCTTTCTACGCCTGCCATGTCAGCGGCGTCCTTGCAGGACAAAAACCGACATTGTCAACATGTCGGGACGACGGGAGGCATCCACTAGTTCGATTACAGGGACGAGTCATGATGGAGTCTTTCAAATTTCCGCAATTACATTGACCATCATCTGCTTGCTGTAGATGGATGCCGAGTATAAAGGAAAGTTTTTTAAGTGATAGTATTACCCGGCAACGGTTGTTTTTTTTTCCCTTGTGATTATGTATTCTTTCTCAGACAAGATGGGATCGATTGACTGGGGCTGAAAGAGGAAAGGATGGTTGCCAATTGTTGGTGCCCGCTTCTCACCCGCTCAACCCGCTGCGTGATGCACAGCAGATCGGCGTTATCCCGATACCCACTTCACACTCCCTCCCGGCAGGTAGGTAATACGGAGCCAAGCGGAGGCACACCAGCTTCACTCTGAACATCTGGAATGCCATCCCGTCTTGGCATTTGGTAGTCCACGTATCTGTAGGCTTTTGATCATCACCAACACAATAAATATATGCCGGTATAGACAGGTATCCGTCAGCATGACCAACTTGATCGATTTCAAGGCGCTTCCCAAGATTGAGGTACACAACTAATTACCTACTACCTCCATCCACATGTGATACAAACAGTAACCCCCCCTCCTCCTATCAACAGCTTCACGCCCATCTCTCCGGCAGCATCAGCCGCCAAACCCTCCACGAAGTATGGCTTCAGAAACAAACCTCAACAACCCTCCAAGACCCTCTTATCGTCATGCCCTTGGGTAAACACGACTACGACCTCAAAACCTTCTTCCCGCTTTTCTCCTCATACATCTACAACCTCGTCGACGACGCCGACTCCCTCCGATACACAACGCTCACAGTCCTCAAAGACTTCGCCGCCGACGGAGTTGTATACCTCGAACTACGCACCACCCCGCGGGCTATGCCTAACGCCGGTATCACCGCCCAGGATTACATACAGATCATTCTGGACACTATCGAAGAATTTGAGAATTCAACTCCCGAGCCGACCCTCAAAACAAAGTTGATTCTCTCCATTGATCGAAGGAACTCGCCCGCCCAAGCTGACTCAGTTCTGTCTCTGCTTCATCACTTTGCTCCCAAGCCGAGTAACAGTCGAGTTGTTGGTTTGGATCTCTGCGGCGATCCTTCGTCACCTTTGGCTTCCTTAATCCCGTTGGGTCCTTGCTTCCTCGAAGCCAAGCGATCCCTTCCTCACTTGGGATTGACGCTTCACTTTGCCGAAGCGGAGTGTTCGGGCGCGGATGAAGAACTGGACTTACTGCTCAGTTGGGGACCTGATCGGATAGGACACGTGATCCACCTCAGCGACGAGATCAAAAACAAAGTAATAAGAGAAAAAAAGGGCGGCGGCAATATGGGACTGGAACTGTGTCTGAGCTGTAACGTACACGCCGGTATGGTTACCGGCGGGTTTGAGGGGCAGTAAGTTATAACCTACACATCCTGTATGGAATAAAATTACTAAATTATTGGGCAACAACTACAACAACAACAGCCATTTCGGAGAGTGGTATAAAGTAGACGAGACGGTTATTGTTTTGAGTGTAAGTTTTTGCCAACTGAAGCACATCAAACAAAAAAAAAAAAAAAAAAAAAATATGACAGCTAAATTACCTAACGATGACGCCGTTTGCAGACCGACGACGTAGGGGTTTTCGGAAGCCCTCTATCAAACGAGTATGCTCTGGCGGCCAGACATTTCGGTCTGGACCGGGCAGAAATTTGCAAATTGGCAAGAAAGGGAATTGATGTCATCTTTGGCGGTGAAGAGGAGAAGGAGAGGTTGAGAAGGATCATGTGGGCTGAATAAACAGTGCCGACTATAATTATATGAACCAGGGTAATGGCGATGTCATGCAGCTGGGGGACCGCGAGGTCAAACCCTCTTCTGATGTCATGTTGCCCTCCGCTCTCTAACATGCGGGTCAGAATAAGCATATTTCTCAAAGTGTAACAGCGAGCCAACGATGATGAGATATATATATCCATCCCTGCCTAATGTATTCCCCGGGCATTGTATTACGATACACACTGAAACCACGCCGCACGGTGAGTGCTACAAGACCAAAAAAAAAAAAAAAAAAAAAAAGACTTCAGATAAATGGATAAGCCAAGTGAGTGGTATCGTATTTTTTCCCCCAATCTAAGCTTACTACTACTTTATATTTCTGATTTTCCAAAACAGTGTGTCATTGTTCATCTAGGAAACAAAAAGGGTAGTCTCTCTCTCTGTCTGTCTGTCCCCTCTCATCACTGCATATTGTCAACGACACCACTCCATATCAAATTCATCGCTGCGTCCGCCCCAAACCCACGAAAAGCATATCACCCTCAAGCCTGTCTTTCACCCTCTCACCCAAAACTACCTAAAAAACTGAGAGTGGAATCAAAAACCGGTAAGATGTTCAGGCTCTATCTGTTACCAGACAACTTCCGTGCCCTTTTTGGCGTTTTGCGTGTATAAGCATCATTTCCTCCCCCTTTTTTAAAAGCCCCTTTACCCCTTTCCCACAGAACGCCAGTCGTACAAAGCCAAGATCATATCATACAAGGAAGCAGAAGAGACACCCATGAAACTTTAGTGATGCATGCCGGCCATTCCAGGAGGGTGGTTGTCAAGGTCAACACCGTCAACCACCTGGCGCTGGTGGGCACTTCTTTGTACAAGATTGGTGAAGTACTTGAGCGCATCGTGGCTCTCCTTGCGCACCTTGAGAGTTTCATCACGGCGAGTACCGAGTTGCTCAACGGTCCGGTCAAGATCAACTTTCAAGTTGCTGGCAGGAATCTGCAGCACCTTACGCACCTTGCCTGAGATGCGGCTGCTGTTGGTATGGACATAGTCAAGGGCCGCAAGCTGAGCCGAGATCTTTTGGCTGAGACGATGCGGGAGAGAGTGGGGAATTTGGTTGAGGATGTAGAAAGCAACGGCCGCAGCTGTGAGGAGTTAGCATTGCCAAGCACAAGAGCAGATAGAAACAATAAAACAAAACATACCTGCTGCGATCAGGCCTGGAATGATCATTGGGCGCAAGTTGTCGCTGCCAATCAACTGAGCGGCACGAAGGGCAAGGTTCACTTGGCCATAGCTGCTGATGACACCAGTGCCGACGACACCAGCAACGGTCAGAGCCATGCCGGCCTTCTCCTCCTTCTGCATGAGCGTGGACCAGTCAACGAAGTCCCAGAACTCGGTTGGAATGTCGACCTGGCGAGCCAGTGCATCCTTCTTTCCCTGGAACATGACCTCTGACTTGAAGTTGAGGTTGTGGAACTGGTCACCAACGTGCAGGATACCCAGCTGTTTGATGACATTGACGCCAGCAACAGTCTTCTTCCTAGCGAGCTCCTCGCAATAGACCACCGAAGAAGCAATCTGGGAAAGCATGGCTTCCTTGAGCTCATCAGCGTATTGAAACGCGCCGAACACACCTGGGTAGGGGATGCCGAGATCGCCTTGGCCGGCATGGTCAATGGATTGGCCAATGGTGGAACGGCAAGTGTCGTAAACTTCCTTGCAGGTCTCCTCGATAGTCCGGTCAACCTTCTCGCTGACCTCCAACTTGGCTCTCTTTCTGGATTCAAGCTGGGGCTCAAGCTGGCGCAACTCACCTGCTACTCTGTCATACTCGGCCTGAGCAACCTCGTTGTTGACCGTGGCGAGGGTGTTGACGTCATTCAGGATGTTTCTCAGATAGGTCTTTGCAGGTGCCAACTTGGATCGTGCCCGCTTCTCCAAAACGAACCTTCGCAAGGACTGCTCAAGAGCAGAGAAGTCTCTCATCGCCTCCTTGTTCTTGCCCTTGCCCTTAGGATCATCATCTCCCGGGTCGTCACCGAATCCGCTGCCACTTGATCCGCCAGAGCCACCTCCACCAGGCCCCCCGGGTGGGGATGGTGCCACAGGTATTGCTGAACTCGACACGAAGTGCACAAGCTCACCGGACTCCTTGTAAGTGGCAGGGCTGAGGCCCCTGATCTGGTTGAGGATGAGCTTTTGGCATCTTTCCTTGTCTCTGATAGCGTCGAAGCCATTTACGACAATAAATAGATAAGCCTTCTCGGCGGCGGCAGCCCTAATGAACTCTGTTGAGGTCTGTGTAAAGTGGTTCATGGCAGAAACGACAAAAACCACCACGTCAATCTCTTCCTGGCGGGCAAAGATAGCGGTGGTCTTGGTGGTATCCATGTTGAGACCGGGGGCGTCGATAAGAGCAATATCCACCACTCCATTGTTGAGGAGAGACTCATCGATGGATCTTGAATCCTTCACATACACCTTGCACTGAAGATATGTAGCGCTCTCCACCACAAGCTTCTCGAGATCTTTCAGTGGGAAGACGTCGTAGGTAGTCTCGTCGTGACGGTCATACACAGAATCCCTGTGGACCGCATGAACCTCCTCGATACCGCAGTTTTCACGTGCGTCAAGAACCTCACAGAAGATGCCGGTGCATGGCTGCTGGTCCTCTGGAAGGACCTTGCGGCGCAAGAGCGCGTTACAGAAGGTCGACTTGCCAGCGTTCAGGTCACCTGTCACCAGAACCTTGCTTGATGTGTCCTCGATACGCTCCCGGAGAGACTGCAGATGCTTGATGCTCGACCGAATCTTTCCATCCAGCAACGAAGCAACAGACTTCTTTTCCAGCGAGTGCACTAGCTCGGTCTGGTTTATGGCCCCCAAGTTCAGATCCAACTTCAAGACTGAAAACTCCTCTGCGATCTGAGGAGTCACAAGGCGTGGCTCGGCGACGGTTCTGTTTTCAGCGGAGTTGCTGGATTCGGCGGCCTCGGCGTCTGCGAGAGAGGTCATAGTTCGGCGGAGAGGAGGAGCGGGGCCTTCGAACGGTGCTGCTGATGCGAGATCACCGGCGGTTGAGTAGCTTGAGTGGAGGCCGGGTCTGAGGTTGGGCCGGGAGTCGAGTGCTGCCCGAGCAACAGAGGGATAGGTCGCCGGCCATGTCTCATTGAACTTTTGCAACTCCTTCAGAAGATCGACGACGGCGCTGATGGAGCGGCCGAGGGTGTTGCGGTGCTGGTTGTACCAAAGCTGATGAACAGCACTGGCCTGGGTTCGAGTATCGGCGTCGCTGGTGTAGCCGTTCTGAGGGCGTATGGGGAGGTCCTCATGGACACTGCCATCGGTGATGCTCCCGCCGTATCCCGAGTCGGTGTCCCTCAACATCTCCTGCAGACGGGCGGCATGGTGTGATGTGCTGCCATTTCCGACAGTCAAGTAGTTGGGCGCCGACGGTGCCGAGGGAGCTGTCGGAGCTGTCGAGGCACGGCGGGGACCGTCAAACAATGCGTTATCGTAATTGTCGTCGTCATGCCCCTGACGGGCCTTGCCTTTTGGCGAAAAGTTCTGCTGGCTCATCGTCGAGGGTGCATCTATTGATGCTCGGTAGGGTGGCGGCAGTTCGGAAGGAGGGGTGGTGTGAAGAATGAACGAGGGTCCGGATTAAGTGTAAAGTAAAATTCACCAGGTCCCCAAAGTTTCACGTTTTGCGCGCATGATACGAGTGGAGTGGCAATCGTCCTTTTATTTCCGTCATTGATCCGTATTCCGCCGGTATGGTATTCCGTACCAAGTAACTTGCATACCGGAGGGTTTATCATGCTGTGGGCTCTCAGGTCCACCACATTCCCCTTGGTACATGAAGCATTTTCCAAAGTCAATTTGAATTGAACGTGTAGTATTATAATTTAATATTACGTCGAATATGAAGAATGCAGATGTTCTGTATCTCTGGTGAACACGTTTGGAGACAGTTGAGTTGGGCTTCTGATTACTCAGAGCGTTGATGTAATTTTCAGTTCGCGAAAATTGTATGTCACTGATTCTTCATCGTTTGAAGACTAAGACTTGCAATATTAATCACCCTCTATTTGTAAGCCATTTGATGGACGTTGAATATTCTAGCATAGGTATGCCAAAGACACGGGTAAACGTATTTGACATGCAGCTTTTGACAGCTTGACCAAAGTTCAGACGAAATGCGTGTCGTTCAAAAGTTCCGTTCAAGGTTTCAATGGCACATGCCGACAAATATTTTGCGGGGCAAAGATGAGGTCACTGTGGGTTTGTTTGACCTTGCCCAGATAGGCTCTGGTGCGGTGTGGCTGCGGTGTTCCCCAGTGGCTCAAGGCGTTCTGGGCGCTCTGTAACAAGGCCCGTTCGTTGCCTTGTCAGATACCAGCATTACGCAGCCCATCACCAGCCACGAAGCTTTCCATCAACTACCCATCGACCGCCTGCAGGTAACTGCCCAGACTGCCGTCTTCTGCAAGCAATTCGTTTTGAACCGACTCTCGCATCGATATCGCAGTCCCAGAAAAGATGAATGTGAGCACCGTCCAGCGCTTCAGCGGCGAATTGCCCCGCTACGGTCGAGATAGACAACATGAACCGAGGCTGATGATGATGATGATGAATCCCAGATTTTGGAGTGGGCTTTCGGCAAGCGCATGACGCCTGCAGAGCGTCTGCGCAAGAACCAACGACTCCTGGACAAGGCGATTAGAGAATTAGATCAACAACGTGTCAAGCTCGAAAAGCAAGAGAAGGCCCTCGTGGCTCAGATCCGCGCAACAGCCCAGAAGGGTCAGATCGGCGCCTGCAAGATCCAGGCCAAGGATCTGGTTCGCACGAGAAGATACATTGACAAATTCTATGGCATGAAGAGCCAGCTGCAAAAGATCTCTCTCCGTCTCCAGGTGAATATTTCCTGCGTTACTCAGGCTGCCGTGTGAAAGCGCAATCTAATCAAGTATCCATCTTAGACCTACCGAACGAACGAGCAGATGATGCAAGCAATGAAGGGCGCCACACAAGCTCTCGGAAGCATGAACCGTACTATGAACCTCCCATCCCTCCAACGCATCGCTATGGAGTTCGAGCGCGAGAACGACGTCATGGAGCAAAGGCAGGAGATGATGGACGATGCTATTGATGATGCCATGGATGTTGGCGCGGAAGAGGAAGGAGATGAGATTGTAGAACAAGTTTTGGAGGAAATTGGTGTAGACCTGAGCCAAGCGGTAAGTTGGATTTCGTTTATACACTCTTACGGCCTCTTGAGAAATATGCTAATGTACATTTAGCTGGGCGAAACACCAACGGGACTTCAGACCACAGCAGTGGCTGAGAGAAAAGTTGCGCAGGCAGTTGGAGGTGGCGGCGGCGGTGATCCAGGGGACGACGACCTTCAGGCACGACTGGACAGCCTGAGACGATGAGAGAGCATTCTTTGCTATGATATGAAGTTGTTGCATTTTTAATCTTGGGGCACATGCCGGCTGGGTTTCTGGGTTATGCTCTAACGGAGTCACGATATCTTGCGTTTTGTGTTTTAGCGGCTATTCAGATCCTTTCTTTCCTTGTTTCCTACAATCAGAGCTTTGCGGAGAGGATTGGGTCGTTACCTCTAGTGTCACCGATGTCGAAGGACTTGTTTACATGGCCAGAGCCCATCTGATGTTGTCAGAAGCGCCCGCACTCCCTTACGTGGCCAGCCAGGATGACTTCCAATACTATTTCGGCATACCCGTCTCACATCCACGGCGCTAAAATGGACAATGATCAGTGCCCTTTCTTGTTCACACACACAGGGCACAGACTGCAAGGCAACAGCAGGATAAGCTTCAGGTAGCTACATAATTTCCCAAACAGTTGAAGATGGCCTCATCTTTTGTATCATGTACATAAAAATTACCTTATCTTTACGTTCATTACATTTGAATCTTGGCGGGATCGTTAGTGCCCCAGCGAACAGTTCCCAAACTCGAGTGGGTTGCTGACCAAAACTCCCAAGCTGTTCCATCGCCAACCTCTGCTGGCCCACTCTTGTGCCGCTGGTGTGCCCCCTGCATCTCAGCGGTTCCAGTTGCACCACCTATAACCGACCTACCGTGACAATACAGTTGGACCTCATTACGACAGTTGAATTTAGATCGCTGTACCTTGCTCACCTAACCTATCAAAGCCTTACACCGGAGGGGTCCTTCTCTTTCAGGGTCCTCGTCCCTACGCCATAATAGAATCCAAAAGACAGCTTCCGTCCACCAACCCCACTGTGTCACTCCTTCCAGCGGCCCTTTTTGCCCGCAGCAGCTTTGGGCATTACATCATCCCCCCGGGGCTGTTCAATCCAAACCAATCAACCACCCATCACAAGACCCCTCATTCGACCTGGACGGAATTGTACAGGACCAGGCACCCAACTCACCACTAACAACAATCCAACCCGCCTGAAGCCCGCCGTTACCCCCGATCCCCAACGACACAACTGCGACCACAAGAACACCACAACACGGATAATAATAGTATTGACAGTACCCAAGCTTGCGGGACTGCAGGTGCCACATCTTACCACCACGAGGACCAGCCAACCAAAAGCATAATATCCGACAGACAGAAACACAGACGGACGACTCGGTCCCTGCTTTTTCTTTGTCGCTGTACACACTCGAGGAGGCACAACCCCTCTCCCGCAATCCTCCCATCGACAATCAACCAACCTGGCAGGCAACAAGCGACGCAGTCTCTCCTCGCAGGGAGGTCTGCTGAATAGGATGTTTGGCAGTTCAAAACCCGACACCGGCTCCGTTTCGGACAACAACTCGAACACCACCCAGAAAGACAAGGCCGGCAGGAAGTCGCCGTCCCCGGACAAGGACACTGCCGGCTCCGATAAGGAGCGCACCTCGCCTACTCCTGTCAAGACGACCGAGCAGGCCGCCAGCGGCGAGAAGCGGAGCGGCAATGGGAGCCCTCCCAGCGCAAGCCGCTTGGAAGAGCAGAAGAAGCGCCGGAGCAGCGGGGTGAGCGCAAGAGCCAGCAGCCTGATAGCCCAAGCCAAAAACACTCTCTTTACTCAGGTTGGGGGTCGTAACAACAGCGAGGCCGGTGCTGACTCAAAGTCGTCCAACCAGACTCCTCTGCAGAAGCTGGGCAAGCAGGACCAGACTCTTGCCGTGCCCCAGGGCCAGCACAACAATGCCGCCGGCGAATCTCTTCCGGGCCCCAGGTCTACCTTTAAGGTTGGCGTCTGGGAGGATCGGAACAAGAGATGCAGGCGGACGATGGAGGACACCCATGCATTCCTCTACAACTTCCTCCACACCCCAGCGCCTGCCCTGGGCACAACAGAAACCTCTGCTCAGAAGCAGCAGACGAAGCCCGCGGACGATGTGTCTGACAAGGAGGTTGGAGGTGCCCAGAATCAAGATGTAATGCAGACTGATAACGGATACTTCGCAATCTTCGATGGGCATGCAGGGACGTTTGCTGCCGACTGGTGCGGGAAGAAGCTACATATCATACTCGAAGACATGATCAGGAGATACCCTAACTCTCCTATACCGGAGCTTCTTGACCAGACTTTTACTTCTGTCGATTCGCAGCTGGAAAAGCTTCCGGTTAAGAATAGCGGTTGCACGGCGGCCGTCGCGGTACTCCGCTGGGAAGATCGGGTCCCGAGCAGTCTTTCGGCCACGGGCTCGCAGGCCATTGCGCCCGCGGTGGCCAAGGCAGCGGCTGCTGAAGAAGGGAAGCAGTCATCTTCTGGTGAGAACAACTCCTCATCGTCGGCGTCGTCATTGGCGGCGCCTGAAGCAGCTCACGCAAGATTAAAAGGCGCAGCTACCAGACAACGCGTGCTCTACACGGCCAATGTGGGCGACGCGCGCATTATTCTCTGCCGTCAGGGCAAGGCTTTGCGCCTGTCATACGACCACAAAGGCAACGACGAGAATGAAGGAAAGCGCATAACGAACGCCGGCGGGCTTATATTGAATAACCGCGTCAATGGTGTTCTGGCTGTCACCAGAGCGCTGGGCGATACGTACATGAAGGATCTGGTGACGGGTCATCCGTATACGACTGAGACGGTTATTCAGCCTGATCTGGATGAGTTTATCATTATTGCTTGCGATGGGGTAAGTCTTACTGTAGTCCACACTGCCATGCCGTGATCTGTACTAATCATCTTGTATAGCTTTGGGACGTCTGCTCAGACCAAGAGGCCGTTGACCTGGTGCGCGGCATTGAAGAACCGAACGCGGCGGCGAAGCTACTTGTCGATCACGCGCTTGCCCGGTTTAGCACGGATAACTTATCTTGCATGATTATTCGTTTTGATAAGAAGGGATTGCTGGATCACCAGACGAACAAGGGGGAGAATGCGATTGGTGTAGAGGGGGATCCTGCTTCCTCCGGCGCGGGCAAGATTAGCGAGGTGGAAAAGATTGTGAGCGAAACCAAGGCAAAGATTGCCGATGGGAATGCGGCTGCTGTTGGTGTTTCGGCAAGTAATAGTGGGAAGGGACATGATTTGGTTGCTCCTGCTGGAAAACATTCCGAGGATAGCGCAACTGCGACGAGCAGTGAGCTGGGGTCTGTTATTGAGGAAGAACCGGAGACTGTGGGTGTTGAGACGAAGGGCAGGGAGGATGGTGTGGTTGTTGATGGGGTTGAGGCGAAGGGGGAGAAGGCAAGTGAGGGGGTTAGTAATATCGATGACCCGTCCCCTTCAAGTACGAAGAGTAGTGCGTAGAGAAACTACTTTTCCAAGTGGGGATGGGATAACTCTTGGAAGGTTTGATGATGGGAGAGGAGGGTGGCACGTTGATTGGATGGTTTTGATAGAGACGATGATGGGAAGAAAGGGAGTCGCTGAAATGAAATGTATCTTAGCACAACAACACACACACACACACAACACAAAGCAACTTGCCTTTTTTTTTTTTTTTAATTTCTTGGGCGCGGGGGTTTTTTTTCTAGAAGGAAAGGAGTAGGGGAGAGCAAATATCATAACGTGGAAAAATCATTGGTTCTCTTTTCTTTTTCTTCTCTTGTTCTTTTCAGATTGGAGTGTGCTTATCATTTCATTTTTTCCTCTTCCATTTGTGATATTCTTTGATGGATGGTGGGAGTCGTAGATGATGGCGATGATGTAGGTAGTGTCTGGGGACGGGCCTTTTTTTTTTTTTTTTTTTTTTTTTTTGGGTGCTCCTGAAGATGTCAGTTCATTGTTTTGCATTTGAGTCTGAAAATGGATGATGTCGAGAGTCCAGTGAACCACAGCTGACACCGTCTCTTCATTCCATCATGCCTTCCAAATCTCTCCTTCTTCAGCCTGATTCTGTGTAATCACCTGATGATAAGTCTCTCTATCGTGGTGCGTAGCTGTGGTATTTCTAGTCCTAGCATTAATCAGCGTGTCGGAAATGGCCTGGGTAGGATCTTCAAGTTTAGCCACTCGCGGGTGTCCTTGGGAAGACCCTCATTTCGTTGGCATTAGCAAAGAGGGGTAGTCGTCGACGCGGAGTCGGTAGGAGTCGAGGAGGATGGTGTAGACGTCGTGATCGGGGAGGTCCCAGAGGAAGCGGTTACCCATTAGGCGGCTGAAGGTTCTGGAGATCTTTTGGGTGAGGCCCTTGGGAGGGAGGGGGGTCAAAAGTTTCCTCATTGTTCAAGACTTGGTATGTGTGTGAAAGTTGATACCCCTCCGCCTAGTCTAAGTGGCACCCAACTATCAACGGAGCGAACACGGAGTGAACCACAATATCGAATCCAGGCTTCTGTCGAAACACATTCAATCCAAATTCACCCACGCCGGCATATCAAATACTTGCAAATTGAATTTCTTGCCACATTTGCAAGCTTCGTGACGGCAAAAGAAAGTCGATTGCAAGTTCCACTGATTGTATTCAATGGATAAACAAGCAATACACAAACATAACATTCCCAAGTTGCTAGATGCAGACTCCCAACAGCAAGTGACAGATCACAGTGCCCGTGACAGCTGACGACTGATGGTTTCTAGAGTCCGCCAAAGCACGGTCCTTCTGTGACTCTTTATATTGCCGAGAGCGACGGGTCAAAGCGTGCGTGTAGCTACCTCAACATCACAGAGTGGTACAGGATCATGCGGTCTTACATATGCAGTAAATTCCCCGGTTTTCGTCCGATAGTAAGGGAGGCACGGATACCGAGTGTTTCACCATGTCCCTCCCTTATCTCTGGAGAATCCCGACCTGTTTGGATTTGTGTAGCAATCATCGAGATCACCAAGACACCGAACGCAGACAGTGATACAGAATGCACAGTACAGAACACACACCTTCTAGAAGTTGATAAAACACAAAACTCCAGGTCGAAACTTAGCGCCGTTGAAACGAAGATGGGGTCGTTCCAGGAACGGTTTAGAGTGATTTCCAGCAGACCAGGGGCTGACACGAGGAGATGGGGCCCCGGGACCTGGGAAGAAGCCAAGAGAAGCGATTTGAGATTGTTCAATATTTAGCTAGGCAAATTAAGAATTTCCATGGCCTTGAAAAAAAAAAAAAACATCAATTCATTTGGGGTGGGAGATCATCCTATTGTTGGACTCAAACGATAATAAACTTTAGCGGAACGTCGGCATTCCATGGATAGCTTACTACTGCCAGTGGCACGCATCTTTGACATTTCAACACCCACTGAGGAAGGCGCATTCATCCCATCCATTCGGCCCAGGCACAACTTCCTGAACCCCTCTCTTCAAGGTGACCCTGGGCCCCACCATGGCGTCCTGTGCTCACCCCTGGTCGGGAATCCCAAATAGGTGAATGGGCCAATAGCAGCGTTAAAATATCTCACTAAAAGGGGAACGCGATGGGCAACAGACTCCAAGGGACACCCGCATGCCTCCTTTAACACGCATTCATTAACCTACCTGACTTTTTTTTTCTTTCTTGACGGCTGTTCTGGTATCCCCCCTTTCCTGGTTTGTTTGTGAGACGACCAGGAACATCCCGAGCAAAGCGGCACAGCAAACAGCACAGCTTCACTGCTGTCGTTGTTGCATTCTGCATTCTCATCATCCATTGAATCGCAACTTCTTGTGAGGTTGCGACTTACACTCCTTTACCTGTCACCTTACTATTTTTTTGTTTTTCATTCCTCTCCCTTTTGTCTATCTTTTCTTCGTTTCGTCTACACCCTGCCTTTTATTTGACCTACATACCTTCGGTACCTCACCTTTAACATTCACGCCGTCTGGTACCCTTTCACGTACATACACGAACGAAGACCTTGGCCAATTTCATCAATAACGAATGGGAACGGTCAAGCCGGGAGCTCCACCACCCTGAAATTGAGACAACTTGGGCAAACTCGACAGAGATTTGCTGCACGCCCGTCTGTGGTCTGATTCGTTTCCTGTGACTCGGGCAGCTTCTTTTTCTGATCTGCGGCAAAGTTGCAACGTTGGCCCGGATCCGAGGTCTACTCCATGGTCCTCTATCATCGTGCCCGAATCGCATTTACAAACCACAACCCCGACCACAACTACAACTACAACAAACAAGCATAACCGGGCCAATTGCTCCATGTAGACGATAAGACGCGGCTCAGCTTCTGCGGATCAGCCCTGTCTACAGAGCCGCGACCACGCCGGCATCGCGGTCGCACCAATTACCCCGAATCACCGAAAAATCTTCCCCAGACAGCACGCTGGCTGACCACGACACGCCGACATGTCGCTGAATGGGCTGGATGATGTGCGAGTCAAGGAGGCGCACGATGCTGCTATCGCCGAGGCGGGAGGATGGTATGTCCCTGCAGCGCCCCCTTTCTCATGACCTCTGATGTGGTCACTGGGGTTTCTGTCGCATGCAGGTCCGCTAACTTTGTCGCCCTCCTAATTCCAGGTTCCTACTCAAGTATGCTAGTCGAGACGAGATCGAGCTGCTAGGACGCGGCACTGGAGGTATCGTCGAAATTCGGAATGAGATCGCGCAGTACGAGGAAAAATCCCCCTTGTATGGGTTTCTGAGATACAGGCGTCGGAATGTCATCATCAAATACCTGCCAGATGACTGTTCCAGATTAGTACAAGGTTGGTTTCATAGCCCCTCCATTCTTCGAGGAAGCCCCTTGCGTGAAGAAAAACAAACAAGAGAGAAAGCTTACACATACCTTGTAATCCTGGAATAGCGCGAGTGACTGTCCACTTCAGTGCCGTTTGTGATCGTTTCGCACCTCACGACACCATTTTTGAGATCACTGACGCAAAGGAGCTCAAGGATACCAAGCTCTCGGCTGCTTGCTCGCTGCACGCTGCGTCTGGCTCGACATCCTCGTCCACCAGCTCGTTGCGCCGGAGGCGGTTAATGGAAATAACCGAGGAGGAGGAGGAAGAAGAACGAGAGAGAAAAAGACAATCCACCGTGAAGGAGGAGGACCACCGCCCCTGCACACCTCAAGGGACCCCGCTTTCTCCTGTGAAGCTCAACGCAGATCTTGCCAACTCGCCCGAAGCCTCGCGGTTCTCCAACCACTTGGACCCTCCTCAGTTCATTGGCGCCGAGAGACCCTCGTCGCCCACGCAGTCATTGGACGAAGCCGCGCGGCGCATATCCTCGCAGTCTTCTCGAGCTGATTTATACAGTACTTATCCGTATCTTAAACCTCGTGTGAAGCTGGGTCCGAGACCTGCTGCATCTGCAGAAGCTGCTGGCCGCCCGAGAACCGCTGAAGGTGGAACGTCAAGACCTGTTGCGTCGATACCCGCGAAAGTCAAAGCACTGTCAAAGGGCACTAAAAAGGGTCGCTCAGCCGAGGACGAGGAAGGACCTGAGGAAGCCGAATACACAACCCCAGAAGTTGCAGCTTCCGCAGAAACTGAACCTGCCACTGATTCTGCGGAAAACGAAGCTGAGAGACCGACAACTAGCAGTGGAGTTTCGCCTTTGTTCAAGATCGAAGTACCAGCAATTGCAGCGCCGCCAGCCAAACAAAACACAATGACGCCTGAAAAAGCACGGCTCTTGAAGGCCATGAAGCTGAGAGAGAAAAAGAAGATGATGAGTTTGCAACCTTCAGCTTTAGAACTGCCAACCGGTGATATCCCATCTGCCCTCAGCTCGCCAGGCCTCCCCGAAGATGTTCATGATATTGAGACTCAATCAATTGCACAGCCAGATGAAGGGCTTCCTACTGAAAGCAATGATCAGGATGACCTTGTCGCGATTTCCAAGGCCGATTCAAACACTGATTCAGGAATTGGCATCGAAGTTAACGCGGAACAGTCCTCAATTGATGTGCAAACCGATTCCCATCCCACCTCGCCCTTGGCCTCTTCAGATATCGGCGGTTCAACTCAAGCCTCCTCTTTGTCTGATTCAACAGAAGAGACGATACTTGCGAAGGATGGAAATGGTGAGCATGAGGACAACGGATCAACACAACCACACTCAAATAGCACCGAACAGCAGCCTGAGGACAATGCCACCCTCGCGGGTTCTGCACCAGTTGTGGAGGAGACACCTCGGGAAGACAACAATGCAACGGTTTCGCCAACAACAGAAGCCCCTGCCCAAGCTTTGCCAATCTCGAGGTTCTCAGTTGCATCGTTTCCAGCCAAGGCACTTGAACGCAGCGCTACCCCAGTTGAGCCTGATAACAAGCCGGCGGGTGAGGAAGCAACCCAGTCATCGCCAATCCACATCCCACTCTCCAAGTTCTCAACCAAAGAGTCAAAGTCTTCTCCAAGCGCGGACGACGAGATAGCTCCACCCGCCGTTGCTCCACCCGCCGTTGCTCCACCCGCCGTTGCTCCGCCGCCAGATGTGAAGGAGGATGTCCCGGAAACCACGGATTTGCCTGCCGTTGATGGAGCAGCAAAGGCAACCGAGACTATTGAGACTCAACCTGCTGAAGAGGCGACGACAAGACGGAAAATTGGTATTGAGCACATTCGAACAGATCTTGAGGCGTCAGATGTAGATAAACGACAGTCAGTCATGAGCATCACCGACAATGACGGCTTCATGGAGGAGCTTCGGTCCGCAACCGTTCAACAGGCGACTCCAATTACGGTGTCGAAGTCACCCATTAGTCCGTTCTTCCCCAACGACTCAAATTCTAAGAGATCGACTGTTGTCGGGACAGAGACTGGCGTATCAACTTCAGGACGGTTCACTAGAACAGTTTCAAGCCCTGTTCGCACATCTCTCCTTACGCCGAAGGACATGCCGCCTCCGAGTACTGGGAGATCTGCTTCGTCTGGCTCAAGTTACTTGCAGCGTGCCCCACAACAGCAGGCATCGGATTCCCGGCCCCAGAGTGCCGCAAGAGTGGGCTCGAGTATCTCTCAGCGAATTCAGGCCCTACAGAAGCTCTCAGGAAATCCTAGCACCGTGACCTCGGATATCCCCAAGGCCAGGCCCGCATCAACATTCTTTGCCGTTCGCAAAGCTGCTGGCCGGGAGCCGTCAAGATCTCCATCCGTGGTTGACAGGGCCGGCTCGCTCGCAAGCGGCCCATCTCCGTCTCCCCCAGGATCCACAGAATCATCGCCTGATGCGGCTAGATTGCCGAGACGAGACCGATCCGGGTCAGTGGTGAACCGCCTCTCCATGTTTGAGGGCGGGATGCCCCCTAGAGGGAGACCCGAATCGATTCAAGTCACGGCTCGTATTGTACGAGACCCTAACCAGCTTTACCCTCATGTGCCAGAACCTAACGCTGACGCCGCCGAGTATGGTCGCCTGGAGTTGAAGCAGTCCCCCTTAATGGTTGATCTTCGAAACCGCGCGTCTCAAAGTCCCGCGAGGTCTGCGAGCTCCATGTCACATCGCGCTCCCCTTGATCAAGAAGGCCTTGAGAGGAGGCCGTCGTTATTGCAGCGGCGCGTCTCTACTAGGGGCCGTCGGTCCGAGTCTGTGGAGCGAAATACCGAGCTGGCTGTTGAGGAGCTCAAGAAGGTCCAAGAGGGACTTCGTCCAAGGCGGAGGTCCTCTCTGACCGTGGTCAAGGATTTCATCAAGGGTGCAAAGTCTCCATCAACTGATAACCTTGCCACATCCCCTTCGCAAGCAGGGCTTGCTTCCCCGGGGTCTTCGCGTCCTCCTTCAGTTCACAACAGTGGCTTGGGGCGCCGCACAAGTGTCAGCAGCCGCCGATCGTCTATGGATCAAAATAGCGCCGCTGGTGCTGCGCTGTCCCCTATCCGCACTGACGTTGGCGGTGTCGACTCCGAGACCGAGAGCAGGGGCGACAAGACCCCAATTAGCCCCAACACCAAGGCCAGCCGCGCGTCCCGGTTCATGCGTCGCATTTCCAACACTCTCACCCCCAACAGCAGGAAGGCCGGAACCCCCACCATCTCGCCCACCGTTGCCGAGGAAAATGCTGCCGAGGTTGAGGCCGCCTCAAGGGCACAGGCTTCGCCCAGCATCATTGCCTTTATGGGCGATGTAAATGTTCAGTTCCCCGACAATCTTCTGTGGAAGCGCCGTAGCATTTGCCTCGACAGCCTTGGCTTCTTGATCCTGAGCGCTGTTTCGGGAACCGCCATGATGCCATCGGCTGCCAAGAACAAGCAGGCGGGAATGATGAAGCGTTATCACATCACCGAGTTCAAGGCTCCGTATACTCCTGACGTTGAGTTGCAAGAGCTTCCCAACAGTGTTGTGCTTGACTTTGTTGAGGGAAGTGGACTGCAGATTGCTTGCGAGGATCGGGCTGGCCAGATGAATATCCTGCATAGTAAGTTTTGGTCTCGCGCAATTTCATAAAAAGGTTTCGTGCTAACGATTGAATATAGTTCTTCAGGAGGCTCACCAAGGCCATTCCCGCTAAATTATCGATAATGGCTTGGATTTCACTACCTTGGACCTCGACGCCCCTTCCCCTCAACCTTTTCGCCGTTCACCACCCCCCCAATTTTCAATACATCATATAACTCACACACCCCCTTCGGACACAACTTATTTCCTTGTATTACATGTTAAACGAATTCACTAGAGCCGACACTCCCTTTTCGCGCCAATTTGCCCTTCGCCATCAGCAAGCACGTCGGTGGAAGAGGAGGAAGAAAAGGGAAGGAGGAGGAATGACAAGACGCAAGAAGAGAAAGGATAATTTTTTTCTGTTTACCTTTTTTTCTTTTTTGACACTCCATTACAATCATCATATTTCGTCTTCTGCAAGCCGGCGGGTCGTCGTCGTTTTTGTCATATATCACACACACGCACTTCTTTCTACATTCTTTATTCATGATACCACTAAATTTCTCCCTGATCAACAATGTTTGGTTTCGTTTTATTCGTGAGGGGCTATGCAGATCGTCTCTCTTTTTTTCTGAAGGAGTGGAGGGGAGGGGAGAGGGCTGGAGGGAGGAAAGGTGTTTGCATAAGCCTTGTGTTTTGTTTTTCTTTCTTTTTTGATTGCCAACAAAAGAATGATGTAGTAGATGCTATTTAGCAAAGAGACAAAACGATGGCTGGCTTTTCTCCCTTGATTACATTTGTCCTCGTTCTGGGTTGAATCTTGAGCTGAGTCAGGAAACAAATCGTGTATGGTGCTCTTCATAATTTACTCTAACCCGTTACTCCTTTCGGCGTCATCGAGGTGGAGCGATCGTCCATAGCTTTAATCCATGCCTTTTTTTTTTTTTTTTTTTTTTTTTGCGATGAATCGAGTTTGGACAGGTCAGAGAACCATTGAAACCTAGGAAGGGTGACGATGGTGATGGAAGACGAACAAAAAAAAAAGAGAGAAAAGAGAAGAAGGGGGAAAATACCGCTTGCAACAGAAATGTGCGCGAGCAAAGAACAAAGGCTGCTCAAATCAACGTGATATGCACCAAGATAATTTCAGTGTGAAGAAGATTATGATAAATACATTCATTCCTACTACAAAAATAACTGTCAACTATCCAATAAACGCCATGCCCAGCAAAGCAAGCAAGCAAAGTAACTGGAAAAACGCCTGACCACCCCAATATCATTTTCATCAATCATCAACACTCTTTTTTTTTTTTCAAAAAAAAAAAAAAAAAAAAAAAAGAGAAAAACCCGTCCGTTTCAACCAGCTACCGTAGCAGTCGGTATCTCCGTCCCTGTCTCAAACACCTCGGTGGTAGTCTCGCTCGGCACAGTCACGGTCTCAGATCCAGAAGGGAACCTTGCGGGATCCAAAAGCCCCAAGTTCTTCTCCAGCTCCAGCAGCGCCTCCTCCACCGATGCGTAAAGGGGGAACTGTCCGCCAACCAGGAACCCGTTTGCGTCTCCGAAGAGACGACAATCGGTATTGAAGGTGGCTAGAGACTCGACAAAAAGCCCCGCCCCGCCTAGCACGCCCGGTAGGATGATGTTGGCTGGGTCTTGGAGAATCAGAGCTGCCGAAGGCGGTAACGCTCCGACGGGGAGGAGGACGGCTGAATTCGGCTGATCGAGAAGGAGTTTACGGCGTAAGAGGGGTGATGAGGATGGCGATGGGGCGAGTGGAAGCTTGAGGGAGGAGGATAGTGTTTGGGAGGGAGTTGGGGATGGTGCTTCGGTGGGGACTGCGGTTGGGGATGGGGTTTCTAGCGCGGTCGAGGATGTGAGAGAGGAGGATGAGGGAACTGGGTCGAGGGATGGTTGGAGTGATGGATCAACGGCAGTTGGTTCCGGTTCCAGTGGCGGCTCAATCGTCGAGGTTGGTGCCGAGCCGACGGTTGGCGTCGTGGAGATGGTCATGGTCTGGGCGTCAGTGACCATGACCATGACTTCTTTTTCCGGGAAGCCATTGTCGATGCGAAGTTGGCTGAGAAGGTAGCGGTTGTTGACTTTTGATGAGTCCCGCTGATCAATGACATTGGTGACGGTCAAAATAATGCAGTTCTGTTGGGGGATGTTAGTCTAGGGTCTAGGGGGCGGCGGATGAAAAGAGACACGGGACACACCACTTGTGCTTGTGCGAATTGTGATCTGAGAGAGTTTATACGGATATTGTTCTTGATAGTCTCTAGTTGCGTGGCGAGAGCTATCTGTGACTCAATGAGTCCCGCAAATTCGAACTCGGCAAGGCGTGCGAGTTGGTCGATTGCGATGCCATCGAGAATGGGAAGCCCAGGGCCAAGAGGTAACGTCCTCTTTTGTCCCCCCTTCGTGCTATTTAGCCCTCTCCCGGAAGCTGTGGTGTCTTGCTCGATGGGTGTTGGAGCTGATTTACGGTTAGTCCTTGGTTGCTCGTTTGAGAAAGTTATAGGAGTAGTGTGGTCACAACATACCCCCAACTGCCAATGAGCCGAGGCCCAGGCAAGCTGTCAAGATCCGTCGAATGTACATTCTGGTGAATAAATCTGAAGGGTTGAATAAACAGGAGACAGTAAAGCAGGAGTCCTATCAAAGCATCTCAGAAGAGAAGAAAGTGTAGCAGCCACCGGGGCGCTGATGGCCAGTCAAGGCAAAGAAGAGAAAGACAGGAAGCCCTGTCGGGAGAGAAAAGGCTGAAGGTATCAGAAGAGGTCTCCGAGGGGATACATGACGATCGTCAACTGGGAGACCGAGTTGGCCTTATAAGGCGGTTTGCCAACAACATCACGATGGAGAACACAACCACCTCGAGTCATCAACTTGATCTGTTTGATCCCCGGATTCATGACTCTGCCGTGCCAAGAGATGCAACTTGCCTATTGAGGCCCTCATTCACTATACTCTCGTTACTTTCAATGACAAGAATGGACTCATTTTTCATTGGCTTGGTCCCTGATCTGTTTTCGGGACTTCAAATCCCCCATATAAAATATTGGCTCTGCACTTCAGGATTGGTTATGATGTCAAAACTGAGAGATGTGGGCTGAGATAGCCTCATAGTGCGACATGAGGCGAGTGAGGTCTGTTCGAAGGGTCTTGAGTGCGTGAGAATTGCACGATTGGTGTTGCTCTGACACGTTCTGTTTGCCACCTCTGACATCTACACTTTCTCGTTGTAAGAGGGGTAATGTTTGGCGATCTTTAGAGATTATGATGGAATACCTATCCTTTGAAATCTCGTCCTTCGAACGAATTGAATTAGAGCTTCCAATGCGATCACCAGCTGGAAATATCATGCCGAGTTGTGATGGAAGGCACGTCGGATGAAGAAGGATGACTGGAGGGATCATGGTCACTAACAGCACAGACCACCACCTGCCGTTTTGCGACTCAAGTTCAGGATTTGACCAATCACAGCACAGGAATTATACGATTTTGAAGGATCCAAGAAAACACCTCGAAACTTAACGAGCTTCGATCACGTTCTGGGTTCGGAGTTTGTCCTTGACGTTGTTTCAAAGCTGACCAGTGAGGAATTACAGCACGGGTAATTCCGCCTCTTCACCGACTGAAGTCACTGTCGTCCTGCTACAGACATCGATATGGAATTAAACCCTTGAAGCATCTATAATTTAGGAACAAGTTGTCCGCTTCTGAATCCACTGGAAAAGAGCATCCGCGCATGCATGTCCCGCTAAAGGCCCAAACCCCGAAAGCTCGAGGGTTATTACAAGTAAAGCGCGGGGCAGCCCAGCGGAGCCCTTCGGTGTCTGAATTGATGAGTTCGGCGTTCGGAGCGGAGACTGTAGAAGTGGTCGGCGGAGATGGAAGAAACCGTCCACCAACTCCGATCTGGGGACGGCATGAGGGAACGGGAAGTGGAGGTCGAGGCCCTCCCGACTTCTTTCGGGTTGTATTGTTGAGTGTTTTTGGGACAGGCTCTACTCGCGGCAATAATTCTTTGAAAGGTGTGCCCAATGCCACACGATTCATTTGATAGTAATCGCCAAGACTGTCGCCACCCCCTAGATATGAATATGCATGCAGTACCGGGAAGACGGGAAATCCTGTTGTGCAATGCAGCTTATGTTGGGGATGAGTGGAGATAGCAAAGGCGGTCAATTGGCAGAGGTTGATTGATCTTTTTTTGTTGAATGCGGTTGAAGATAATTGGCCAATGGGAAATCAACAAACGACCCTCTTTGCAGCTTTCCAAACCTCGGCCGAGCGGGGCCCTGCATATTGTGGATGGGACCCAGCCCTGAATATTTTTTTTCTGCCATCTGGAGTTTTGAACATCAACATTCCAGCTTCATCCCACCTCATCTAACAAACCAAACGCATGTGATACACACTGGTCAAGGGGAGCCTACTCTCTCTGAAGACGGCAACTCCGCAATTGCCTCGCCTGTGCCCGCTTTTCGGCTTGCAATCAACTAGGGGCACCCTACGGACCCCAGAAGGTAGTGTAAATCGATGCCGTGGGTGCCAAAGACTCGGAACGGTCCATTCCTCTCCACCCATTCCTCGGCGCGATGCAGATTGCCTCCACAGAGACGACAAGATGACATCTCTCCTCCCCATCATCCGAACTGCGAGCATCCTGATTGCTCGAATGAACCGTGGTTTGTTGGGCGTTGGTGTTGCCCCTCACTGCCTCTCTTCGGGGGCAGCGACGGCCTGGTTGGTCTTGGTCCATGGCTGCCCTATCGAAGCATATCGCTCTGGATCTCGATGACAGCAGCTTTGTAGATAGTCAATTCCATCCATGATGGCTTCTCCGAGCCGCCGGGTCTCGACAGACTGCCAATCCGCTGCAGATGTGCGAGTCTGCTCAAGTCAATCTTCAACAATGCTCCGTCGATCTTTCCATCAACCCGCGTTGTTTGACCTGTAGAATGCCCGGACGGAAAAGGAACCAGGTAGCGCTGCGATAACACGACGATAAATTGCCCAACCTGTCTGCAGATTCCATTCATCCATTTCCACCCATTCCTCTTTCCGTTCTTCCCTCGGTATTCCTTTCAAGACGTCCCTCCCTTGCCCACTTCCGCTGTTGTCCCCTCGTCCCGAGTGGCCCCCCCCCCCCAGCGTACCCCTGCCAGTGTGACGTACAGATTGGCGGGAATCTGAAAAACGTTGGGAAGTTCAGAATTCTAACAAAAAGAATCGCCCTCCCGCCCTTCCCAACACGCCATTTTCCTCTTGAACTTTCGAGTTTCTTTCAACCAAACACTTCATCTTCAATCCAGTCAGTCCACGGTCGATCCTCGACACCTGACGTCAAGATGCCGTTCCAAGGAGTTTCTCTGTCGCTTCCCGACTTCTCACTCTTCAAGTTCCCTCCCGGAACCGGCGCCGGCTGGGTGCCCCCACCTCCCCCGGGCACTACCTCCTTTGCCCCGCCTATCGCCATCCCCGACCATGTTTACCAGGCCGTTCTCGATCCCAAGGTGCCCATCACCATCGCCGCCGTCTACGCTGTGACCGCCAAGGCCCTCAACAGCTACAACAAGAGCACTGGCAAGAAGCCATGGGCTATCAGCAAGACCCTTGCCTTCCGCTGGTTCGTTATTGCCCACAACATCTTCCTCGCCGTCTACTCGGCTTGGACATGGTGGGGCATGTTTAACGCCCTTCGCCGCACCATGGTGAGTCCCATGGGCCCCGGTGGCTTTGCTGCCACCGTCGACTCCATGTGCCAGATCAACGGTCCTAAGGGCTTCGGCGACTCTATCTTCTGGGACGAGGAGTCCAGCTCCTGGAAGACCCTCTCTGGTGGTGTCCTCGCTGAGAGCGCTGCTCCTAGCCAGTTCGCAGCTGGCCGCATGTGGAACGAGGGTCTTGCTTTCTACGGCTGGCTCTTCTACCTCAGCAAGTTCTATGAGGTTTTCGACACTCTCATTATCCTCGCCAAGGGCAAGCTCTCCTCGACTCTCCAGACTTACCACCACGCTGGCGCCATGATGTGCATGTGGGCCGGTGTCCGCTACATGTCTGTCCCCATCTGGATCTTCGTTTTCTTCAACTCTTTTATCCACGCGATCATGGTAAGCTTTTGGTCCCTGAATCATGTCAGACATGTGACGAACGAAAAGCCTAACGAATCTCACAGTACACTTACTACTCCGTCACCGCCTTCAAGATTCGCGTCCCCATGTTCATCAAGCGCTCCTTGACCTCGATGCAGATCACTCAGTTCCTCGTCGGTGGCTCTGGTGCTATGATCCACTCGTTCATTAGCTACAAGATCCCCGTCGGTGCTGGCTCCAAGACTGATGCGGCTGCTTCCTCCGCCTCTGCGGTTGCCAACAACTCCGCTGCTGCCGCTGGCGGTGCCAGCGTTAAGGGCGCTTTCGAGCAGAAGACTATGCCCTGCATCACCTCCAGCGGCACCACCTTTGCCATTTGGCTCAATGTCTTTTACCTCGCTCCCTTGACCTACCTCTTCGTTGCCTTCTTCATCGAGAGCTACCTCCGCCGTAGCAATGCTGCTAGCTCCAAGACCAAGGGCTCTAAGGGCAGCGACGTTGCCACCATCAGCGAAAAGGCTGCCTGGGAGGCTGCTAACGGCGTCAAGCGTGAGGTTTATGGCGAGAGCAAGGAGTCTGTCAAGAAGGCCAACGGCCGCGTCCTCCGTAACAGACAGTGAATCTGATGAGAAGATGAGTCTTTCTCTTTACTTTCACAATCTATACAACATACACATACGAATATCGACACCAAGATCGTCGAGTCGTCGTGGCACAGCTGCGGCTTCCATGGCAAGACCATCTTGCATCACACGCTTTCACATGATTAGAAGCATCGTTGCTTGACTGGTGAAGTTTTTAAAAAGCATAGCGGAAACGAATGGGTTTTTTTTTTATTATTTATTTTCTGGGCCGGCGGAGATTGGTAAAAAATGGGTATTTCTTGGGTTCCTTTTTCATTCTTAACATCGGCATCGGATCACAAGCATAGGAAGCGGGAGACGAAAGAGGACAACAGCGAAGGGGAAAGGCCAATTGATGAACCAGGATCTTGCGAGAGACTTTGTTGGTGGGTTCATGAGGGTAGCAAGACACTCTGAGGAGCTGCTGAACATAGTGGAGGGGAAAAGCTGTTGTTGAGAATAAGAAAAAAGTTCTAAAATCTTTTTTAAGCCTGTGAAGAGAGACGTACCTGCCTGTAAACATACCTGAACTGAGGGAGGATCGAGTCGCTGATTCATTGAGCACCATGGAGAGTAATGCGTACTGTACATGATGTATGCACACGGGCATATAGACATATATTCTGGAACAGTAATCACATACGAAACGGACGACCTTATACGAGTATTGGGGTTCGCTGACAGCACCGAAATCAGCCTCAAATAAATGTTTGTGATGCCAAACTTGTCATTAATTACATGGAATTCTCTGTGTGTGCTGGCCACATACGTACCTATTTGGCCTCTCTGTTTCTTGTCTCTTTTAAGACTGGTGGTGTCACTGGCTGGACAAGGAATGCGTAGGTACCTGGTACGTAAGGTAACCAACCCTGACTTACATACACTACGGGCAGCAACGGCTTTTTTCTTCCTTGGTTTTCTTTTCTTTTCTCTTCTTTTTTCTTTTCTTTTCTTTTTTTTTTTGGGAAGAGGTGGGGGGGCCGGGGGGGGGGGGGGGGGGGGGGTTGACGGACGGAAGAAGCGAGAGAGAGAGAGAGAGAGAGAGGTGGTTGTACAACTAGTGTATATAGTATAGTATAGTATAGTATATTATAGTATAGATCTCGATCTTTTATTTTATTTTATTTTATCTTGCGCTTATCTCTTGGCCTCCGGTGGAGGTGGAGGTGGAGGAGAGGGAGGGAGGGATCGAACATCACTAAACTGTGTTTGGGATACATGACGTCAGGTTTTGGTGATTTTGGCTTTGGATTCGGTTTGGTTTGGCTTGGGCTTGGTTTGAGTGTTTGATAAGGGGGTGGGTGGTTGATGAGTTGAAGATGAGATGAGAATGACGATTTGTGTAGTGCGCCATACTGTGGGACCGTGTACATGTACACTTAACCTGGTAGGTACGTAGATTAGAATCCAGAGACGTTGATGTCAAGAGTTGGAGAGAGTGTTGAGGCATCTTGCGTTTGTGGGAGTTGGGGTGTAAAGGAACTCCAAGGATGGAAGGGACGTTGGTGCATGTGTGTAAGTACGTATGTAGGGAATCATGTTGTCTCACGTCCTGAATGTCTTGCACTGTCTCATGTTATTTATTCATCGTGGGTTCGGGCGGTTGGTACCGCAGTTGTACAGATTCACACGACAGATTCACACGACAGATTCACAGGACAGATTCACACGACAGATTCACAGAGAGACATCAAGGAGGCAAATAAGAACAATATACAATATTAATATTTAAAAGTAGAACACAGTACACTGACTCCTCCGTCCACCACGGGAGAACAGGATATAAAGACAAGGGATAGCACCACTTAACATCAAAGACATGAACACAAAGCAATAATCACCACAAACACACACACACACACACACATAAAGCTCAACCAAGCAGCAGATAAGCAATCTCTTCAAACTGTTCCCTCAATTATATCCCGGACAAAATAACAAACCCAGCTCAAATGCTCAACAAATGCTATGATAAAAACAAGAACCTTGTCATGAAGAACTTCCCATCAAACCATGCGCCCCGACACCATGCTAATTAGATCAACGCAAAGTACAAATAAACCCACTGCTTCCCCTGAAAAACAGCAAAGAAACGCAGAAAAAAACAGATGCCTGTGTCCAGCGCCGGAACAACAGTCGGGGTATCTCTTTCCTCCTTTATATCATAAAAGAAGAAAAAAGAAACAGAAAGAAAAATCGTAATGTGGGTCCTTGAAGCACACACAACTTTCGAAACGTGTGCCAAAGAATCCACAGCTCCCATCCAATCTATAATCTAAATCCCCTCCCTCTCCTTCTCCTTCTGGTCTAGATCTCCCGAAGATCTATCTCCGTCTATAGCGTGCCTTTCTCACCATGCTTTGAAATCAACACACCAGCTGCCCGACACCTCGGTCCCAATAATGCGATGAAAAAAATTGGGCCGGGAAATGTTGGGTGAGTAACTTAGAAAGTACTCCAGTTCCAGTCCCTGGGGACGCTGTGAGCCACCTCAGGAGTCAACCTTGTCGGAGCCAATAATTTATTATTGACCGTAACGATGGGGGAAGACCCAATCACCGTCGAAGGGCTGGTAGGCGTCTGAGGAGCATTGCTACCATTGGTGCTGCCATCCGAGGAGCTTCCTCTTGATGAATAGCTGTTCGTCCTGCTGCGCCATTCCTTGAACTCCATGTAGCAATGAGCGCACGCCCGGCTGGGGGTCCCGCGTGGGTTGTAGTTGGCGTCCTGGTCAAGGGGAACTTCGTAGGCGCTGTGGGTGTCGCAAAAGATGTGTCCGCATCGGCGGCAGTGGTGCCGTCGGGTAAAGTAACCAAAGTACTTTTTGCAGGTTGCATCGTCGCAGATGATTGATTCAGAGTCGGGCTAGAAATCCATCGTGTTAGTACCAGCAGTCGATATGCGTAACAAGTCACGAAGAGCATACCTTCCAGTTCTTCCTGGTGGGCAAGCCGGTTGGCCTGGGGAAGGCATCCAGATTCCAGGTTCCGTCAACGTACTTGGCGCTGTCGCCAGTTGACCTCCTGCTGAGTCTCCCCAAAGGCCCTAGGCTCATGAAGCTATTGTTTGGGCGCAGCCCCTGCTCGTTGGCCTGCTGCTCCTCAACTTCGGGGTCCGTCTTCGTCGGCAGGTTGATTGGGGGAAACTGGTTCCGGCGCAACACGGCCGGAATGTAGGCTTTGGAAGTCTCGTGTGCCATGTAAGTTTTTGGCGAGGTTGGTGATTCGCCTGATGTGCTTAATGGTGAGATCTGGTTCTTATTCTGTGCGGACTGATAGGCAGTCGGAATGGGTGCTGGCTGATAGCCCTGTGTTTGTTGAGGGCGGAAGCCATGCTTCTGCTGCTTTTGCGGCGAAGAATAGAAGTGTGGCTGTTGCTGCTGATAGCCTGGCAGCTGAGGCATCACTAAATCGGTCGCCATGATGAAATGAGAATTACTGTCGTGATGTTTAGTGAGGGCGGTGTTGAGGTGCCGGTTTCGCTAGTTGAGCACCGGATGCAATGATGTGGTACAGCAACGCGGCTGTGGGGGTCAAGTCGGGAAGGAGAACCGCGTGGGTAGGTAGCGGGTCGTGTGGTATAAAAGGTTATCTGCCGGAGTGGTGATAATGGCCGCCACGTCCCCGAGGATTTGACAGTCCGAAAATGATGAATGAATTAGCTGAGGTGAGAAGTGTCGAGCCTCTCCCTTGCTGCTAATGTATGAAATCGGACGGGAGGCGAATGGGTGATGCAGCCGGCAATTAGCGGCGGATCGAGTGTGGGAGAGAGCTTGGTGCCTCAGCCGCCCAATAATCAAAATACGAACAACGGGAGGTGGGGAAAACGGGATTGATCTCTTTGGTTTTTTTTTTTTTTTTTTTTTTTTTTTTAAAAAAAAAAAAAAAAAAAAACCTTTGAGAGAGGTTGATAAAGAGCACAAGTAGATGGGAAGGGTGGTCAGAAGTGGGTGCCTTTGTTTCCTCTTATTATTATTATCTCTCTTCGGATAGGCGCATCGGCCGGTGGTGGATGTGGAGGAGGGAGGGGACGTCGGGACGATGGATGATGGTAAGCAAGGGGTCCAATCCACTGCCAGTCCATTTACATATCTCTTGGGTCTTGGGAAATGGAAAAGAGCGGTGGACCCAGCTTCATTCTTGAGGTGGTCACTGGTGGAAGGAATATCCGCTCGAGGGAACCCTGCCAGTCCCCTGCCGTTTTTTTTTTTTAAAAAGACCATGAGCAAGAACGGCAAGTGCTCTCATGCTGCTCCGCTGGAGCTGGCTTGGCTGTTTCTCTTTCCATTTCTCGCACGTGTAACTTCCAGGTTGCGTAAGGTAACTTTGAAATTGTTCTTATCGCACCGACTTTAATTGTTAAATTGTCACCGACACTGAGGTTCCATGATTGGCATTGATGGGAAATGGAAGCTCTGCTCCGTGCCCGGAAAGCTCAAAATACTGGGCTAGGGGACCGGGTGCGTCGTGCTCAACCACCCACGGCGCCACGGTTTGCATACGCGGTATTCCGTAATAAATGCCATAAACCCTGACCCTTCTCGGCCCAACGGTCGAGGGAAAGTCGAGACCCTCTCTCGGTTACAAGGTTAGCGTGTGGGAACTGACTCGAAGCGATGAAGCGATACAACTTCACCCTCCCACTCTCCCACGCTCCCACGCTTTCAGATGCGGTCCTGAAGAAAGATTTGCAACAGAACTGGAGTCTCAAAAGAGTCGGTCTGGGAATTGGCTTTCGGCGCTGGACATGTGCAAGAAGATGGTGGGGAGGCTACCGCGTTTGATGGGGGTCACTGTCCTGCTCTAGGTCTGTTGAGGCAGCTGAATCACCTCGGATGCGCTGTGGAAATACGCAGTAAGCCAAATTTGCATCTCGGAGGATATGCATGTGTAGGGGTGGCTTGGCTCGGACGACACGCCTCGGCAGCGGGGAAGCTTTTCGCCGTTAGCGCAGTGCCACGCGGGCTGTTTTGGGAGGCGGTTCCAGGCGGTCTGGGAAAGACCAGGGTCCTGCAACCTGGAGGAGGCCATCCATCAAACGACATCACCAACTTCAAACCACCCAGCAGCCCCACCATCATCATCAACCGTTTTGCGACAGACAACATCCACGATTTCCCGCAAGCCTCCACTTTTCTCCGAGAGCCTCTCCGTTTACCACCAAAGTCCCCGGACCCCGTTCCCGAACCTCCCCCGATCATTCATCCCAGTTCCCCAGACCGGCGGTGGTGAAGGAGTGCTCCACTCGCCTTCAGTAACAGTAGCAACAAACCACACCTGTCGCCAACATGAAGCTCTACTACGTCGGCGTCTTGGATAACACCAAGAAGCCCGCAATACAACTAACGGCCGCGCACGAGCTGAGCGAGTACTCGAGGTTCACAAAGAACGAATATGCCAACTTCATGACCATGATCAGCAAGACGGTCGCCGAGCGCACCAAGCCCGGCCAGAGACAAAGCGTGGAGGAGCAGGACTATGTCGTCCACTGCTACGCCCGCTCCGAGGGCATCGCGGGAGTCGTCATCACAAAGGAATACCCCAATATTGCCGCGCACAGCGTCTTGTCCAAGCTCCTGGACCAGTTCTTGTCCGAGGTGCCACTGGCAACCATACAGAAGGCGACCAAGGACGGTGATGTGTCCTTCCCCGCCGTTAATGAATATCTCAACAACTACCAGGATGCCAACGCTGCTAGCAGCATTGCAAAGATCCAGGCGGAGCTGGACGAGACCAAGATTATCCTGCACAAGGCTATCGATAGCGTGTTGCAGCGTGGCGAGAAGCTGGAAGACTTGGTGCAGAAGAGCTCAGATTTGAGCTCGCAGAGCAAGATGTTTTACAAGTCTGCCAAGAAGCAGAATTCCTGCTGCCTCGTGATGTAAACGACGGGCAGCTGGTGCATTATACTATACCCCGGCCATCTCTACGACAAAAGCCAACTCAGATCCGCGGCTACGATTCCCATCATACACAACCCCGAATAACATGCTGGTCCGTTTCTCATTCCGATTTGAGGGACATGGCACGCACGACTAGGACGGTGGTGGGTGGGGCTGCGCGGGACTGAAAGAGGCTGGTCGATAGAGAGATAGAGAGAGATGGAGGAACTCGAGAGCTGTTTGGCGTTTTTGACATACATATGCACATAATCGAACCCGGAAGAAGAATTGCTGGTTTTGTTGTTGCGTTTTGGATGGCGTGTTTTGTTTTGTTTTGTTTTTTTAATGCTAGAGAAGGGAGGTAGGTAGTTTTAATTACAAGGCGAATAAGCAGGCACACGCACATTTGTCTTTTTGGGGGAAAACCTGGAAAGAGGGCACTGTTTGTCGTTGGCGCTGTTTTGTATTGTCCGATAGAAGATACCTGGTATGTAGTAAGCTAGCTGTATGCATGTACCCAATCCTTCGGGTTTTCAATGTTCCAATGTGTCCGTTTGCGTGCATATGTAATTGTATGGATGGGGGACTGCATGTATTGTAATTTTGGGAAAGATTTCCAAATCATTCCGGATGGAGGGGAGGGGGTTGGATCGGCACCGGATAGAGGACGTTGCAACACAGTGTGAGGATCTGTTTTGGGGGATTTCGTGCAGTCGGTATGATGGAGAGGAGACAAAGGGCCGCCTCCCCCCACCCCGAAAAAATAAAATAAAAAAATAGTGACGTGCCGCGGGAGCCGCCGTTATCCTATCGAATTATGGAGAAGAAAGAAAGGAAAGACGGGAGGAAACTTGACAGGTACATGTACATGTACATGTGCATGTTTTACTTGGTACATACATGAACGAAAAGGAAAAGTTTTTTTTCTTTTCGGGTTCGTGCCCGTCATTTTAATGATGATCAGTGGGATTTAATTATATCAGATATGACAAGTACCACCAATGAAAGAAAAGAAAATAAAAAAAAAAAAAAAAAAGGGGGGGGGAGAACACGGCTCTCGCGCGCGCGCTCTCTCTCTCTCATCGCCCTTTTTTGGTTGCATGTCCTCTCCAGCGTGGTATTGTGGTGGTGTTACAGTGTTACACTACGCCAAGCTGGCACGCCACTGCATGCCATTTCTTCCCCTACATACGCAAGTATTTCCTTGTTCCAAATTAACTAAGACCTGATTGGTTAGAAGGAAGAAAAAGGTTATCGCGGGAATGTGATTGGTCTACGGAGTTTGGAGGGGCTTTGCAAAGAAGGGCCGAGCTCGGAAACGTTTTATTGGCGAGAGAGAGGCGGATGAGGGGGGTGGTGGTGTGGGTGGGTGCGTGTTGGATCTGGCTTGCAGGAAAGGTGTTCTGGATTTATTTTATTTATTTTTTTGCGGGGAGAGTTGGTGTTGGATTTTACTGTATTGTAGATTGGCAGATTGTCTAACAAAAACAAAACAATCTGCACAGCATGAAGGAAGTGGAAGGAGGAGGCCGTGAACTTTACACGCACTAGACGCACATACAAACTGCGGGTGGCCGTTTTTGCCTCCCCCACATTTGTTTAGTTTCTTTTTTCTTGCGGTCAGACAATTGAACTGAAAGGGCTCACCGAAACAAAATCCATGTAAAAGCCCCCGGTGGCGGTTAACTTCGGAGAGCCTTGGTTGGACGGAGTGACTCGAGCATCATGAACGGAACATGAATCTACCACCCCTTGCTTTTCGCATATGGGGATCCTGTTACGTCATGTCAACATTCACAGTTCTGGGCATTCGAGAGGCAAAGCACTGGGAGAGTCTAGATCGGCGATCTCCGATTTAGTCGGTGAGGGGCGGGTCGTCCATCGCGGGGGCGGCAAAAGATGAGGGCCGGATGCCGGAACTCGCACACACGGCACGGCACCGGCACGGGATTCTGATTCGAGATCGAAAGAGGTTCGGGGTAAATCCGGGGTTTGAAAAAGCACGATGAAGCAGACGGTGGTGGGAGAAAAAGTGATTCTATATGATTCTGTTGCAGTGCAGTGAAAATAACTGTAGAAACGGTTACATCTTTTTTTTGTGTCTCGGCCCCTGACCCCTTTTTTTCATGTTGTCAACGAAAAGACTGGGCAGACAGCATGTAACCATCCAATGTCTCATCACAGCGCTGCGGGGAAACCGGTCACTGGGTCCACGCTGAAGCTTTCCTCTCATCCCCAGGTTGAAATTATTCCTCCGCGTTGTCGCTCAAAACTCCCTCTTCCCAGCGTCCGCTTCTTCCGCCCTCCTTTAATACAACCCTGAGTCCCTCAACCACCATACCCTTATCAACCGCCTTGCACATATCATACACCGTCAGGGCAGCCGCCGACGCCGCCGTCAACGCCTCCATTTCCACTCCGGTCTTGCCGTCGCAGGAAACTGTCGCTGAAATCTCAATCTCTGTCTCCCCGGTAGGATTTAACGCAACCTCGGCGTGAGTCAGAGCGATGGGATGACATAATGGGATCAGGTCCGGTGTACGCTTGGCGGCCATGATGCCTGCTATCCTCGCGACTCCGAGCACATCTCCCTTCTTGATCTGGTTCTCCCGGATGAGGGTCAGGGGCAGAGGTGAGGAGAAGCGGACGGTGCATTTGGCTGTGGCGAGACGTTTGGTTGGCGTCTTGTCGGAGATGGAAACCATGTGTGCTGCACCGGTGGAGGAGACGTGTGTCAACTTTGGGCTGCCGTCGTCTTTGTTCGCGGTGAGTCTACGGCGGGTGGTTGAGAAAAGCTGGATGTGATTGGGTCCATGGTAAGAGTTGTTGAGGAGACACGTTGGAACACTACGTGATGCGAACGATGGCGACAGTGATCGTGATGACAAATTTCGGTGAAGTGATAATGCGGATGAAGAATCTACATGTTCTACTTAGCTTATTTGCTCGTATATGCCCAAAAAGCCTCCCATAAACAAAATGTATAGATGGTACACGCTCCCCTACATAAACTCCTTACTATGCAAAAATAAAATTAGACAAAAGATGAAGAAACCATCACCCACCGATCAATATCATGGGCCGGTTTTTCATATGCTCCAACTCTCCAATACCAGCGTGTTTGGCCTTCTTCCCTTTGACGGCTATGCCGATCACGTTGAGCAATTCTTCATAGTTGGGGGCTAGAAGTGGTGGAGGGTAACCGGATGGCGACAAGGTTTGGTTATTGCTGTCCACGGCAGCCTTCTTCAGCACTTCAAACGCCTGCTGGTCGATTGGCTCTCCCTGGTTCACTTTCCGCAAGATGTCTCTCACCGATACCTCGGCGTTCCCAAAGAGGCACACTTTCAGGTTCCCGTCACTTGTGATCCGGAGCCTGTTACACGTCCCGCAGAAGTTGTGGGTCATGCTTGTGACAAATCCAAGCTTGCCAACGAACCCGGGGACCTGGTAGGTCTTGCTCGTGTCGTTCTTGTGCCCCACCCCCCTCTCAAGGTCGGGGTATCGTGAGCGTATCACGTCGAGCATCTCCTGGTAGCTGAACATCTTGCCCTTGCTCCACTTGTTGCCGTCAAAGGGCATGTACTCGATGAACCGCACCTCAATGTCGGTTTCCCTCGTTAGTTCAACAAATGGAAGTATCTCCCGCTCGTTGAGTCCGCGCATGACCACACAGTTGATTTTGAACTTGATGCCCGCGCCTGCGCGGTTCAGCTCCAGAATGCGGTCTATAGTCTTTTGGACGGCTGGGAACCCTGCCCGCCGCGTCATCAGCTGAAACTGCCACGGGTCCAGCGTGTCGAGCGAAAGGTTGACGCCCGTCAAGCCTGCCTCGACCATGGCATCGAGCTTTCGGTGCAATGACAGCCCATTGGTGGTCAGGCAGAGCTCTCGGAGACCGTGTGCCCGCAGTGCCCCGATCTGCTGCATGAGGGGAACAATGTCCCGTCTCACGGTTGGCTCGCCCCCTGTGAGCCTGATTTTGGTTACGCCTTGCGAAACGAAGAGGGACGAGAGCATCACAATCTCGGGCGTGGTAAGAAGCTCTTTTGTGGGCGAAAGCGGGACGCCTTCCTCAGGCATGCAGTAGAGACAGCGTAGATTGCAGCGCTCCGTCACGGATATCCTGAGATAATCATGCTGGCGACGGAAGGTGTCGGTCAAGAATTCTGAGAACGGCCTGGCCTCTCGAAGACGATCCTTTCGGGATGGTGGAAGGGAGGCGCGGAGGGCTGGTTCTTCGGGATGTCCATCCCCCGGGAGCTGACTGGGGAATGCACTAGGTCTGGTACGGGTGACAGCGGGACGCACAGGCTCGACCCGGATCTGTGGGCTCGCAGCATGGTACGAGCCTGAGGGAACCTGAACGGATGGTGAAGTTGATGCGACACGTCTCACTTGGGAGAGTACTGTTGTCCTATTCGTCGGCGTCACCTGCAGCCTCCCGTGTTGCAGGTGATGAGATAGGCGGCGAGTGGCCACTGTCATAGTAGTAGAAGGGAGTCAAAGAGGTAGTGGAGGTAGTGGAGGTAGCGTAGACGATGGGAGACGATTGATATTTTCCCTCTACAACTGTCTGGACCGGTGGTGGCGGGGCATGGGAGGTTTTGTGGGATCAAGTTCCGCGGAGACGGGTGACATCAGGATGGAGATTCCAGCCAATGCAATTCAATTCCCACGCAAAACTATGGCTATCACTCATCGCCAGGCAGATTGAGTGCTGTTGATTGTGATAATAGAATTGCTACCTCGTACAAAATTCTGCGCTGTTGGTCAGGGTGATGATGAGTGGGATGTGTGTTTGGTGGAGGGGTAATTCCAGGTTTACAGCTCAATGAATGCACTCACTCTAGGTATACACTAGTGGCAACTAGTGGCAACCAGCGGCAACCAGCGGCAGTCGCCCCCGACCGGCGGGTTCGGACGTCGGCGCCAAGTCTGGAAGAACCAAAGGCTCGAGCTGTGTGGTCTTGGCAGATTTTACTGGTCCCATCCGCCGCGTTTGGGCAGTTTTTGATGTCCATCCTCATTGGTGCCCGGGCAACAACATACAGAGTGTCAACAAAATATCGTCAACAATCGGCGATATCGATAATATCACAATTGATTTGTATCTTACAAATTGACACAAAATCAGCTTCCCAAGGTATGTGAGAGAACCAGGGGTCAAGTAGGCTCCCTAAAAGATAACATTTTCAGTCCGTTTCCCAGATAAATCGTGGAGAACTGCAAACAGGTTGCCTGCCTGTCTGCCTGCATTATCTGGGGGATTGGTGCATTCGTGATTTCTTCCTTTGCTTCCCGCCTTTCCCGGTTTAAAGTTCAAGTTCAGCTCGAAAAGTTTTGCTTTACTGACCAAATGCATGATGGTGCCAGTGCTGCAGACTGGACGGGAGGTACCTTCCCACCTCAGTGATTTCGAGAGAGAGGGAGGGAAGGTGCAGGACTGATCGCACCGCACACCAGATCCAATTTAGTAACTGCAAGGGACTTTTTGGGAAACTTTTTTTTCTTCGTCTTCTTCTTTTGCTTTTTTTAGTCTGCTCACGTCGCTCAACATCCTATTTGGTTGAGCTAATACCAAGAAAATGCTATTTTCAAGAAGCCTTCGATGTGAGTTTTCCTTGTCCATCAGACGCAGGATGAAAAATTAGTAACCTCTTGGTAATAGCCTCACCGCACTCCCTTCCAAGCCCAGATGGAACACACATTGCAGTCCTATCGTCATTGTCCGTGATCAACATTCGAGCCATTCGTAGCCTGGAGCCTGTCAATGTGATCAAGCTGCCTCAGGACTTTGTGGGACCTGTCGTCAGTTTCCAATGGTCGCCCTCGTCGCGGCTCCTCCTCGTTGCCGGCCCTGACCAGGTTCGGGTCTGGTCTGCCCTGGACAGCACTTTTCATGCAACCATCCGACATTCCATGGTCCCGGGGACAAAGCCTGCTCATGTTGGCTTCGGCGCCTCCGATTCCGAGGTTTGCATCGTCTCTTCGTTTGGTCTCAAGTTTGCAGTCTTCGATCTTGCATCATCCAAGGCTGTCGAGGTCGCCAGCCCCAAAGTGTTCTCGCCTTCCTCTGCATGCAGATGCTTCTCCTTTAGACCACAGACACGCCATCTCGCCCTGCTTACGAGGGTTGCGGGTAAGGACATGATAAGTATACACTCTTTTCCCACGAGAGAGCTGCAGCGGTCGTGGGCTCCAGAAACTGTTGATGCCCAGGGTTTGGAATGGAGTCCAGATGGGCGCTGGTTGGTTGTGTGGGATTCGGCTGCCCAGGGGCACAGGGTTGTGTTTTACACATCAGACGGGCATCTGTTCAAGACATGGGCTGGTCCTGCCAACCCTTCGGTCGAAGACAGAGATTTCGCACTCGGCGCAGGTGTCAAGGCCCTGCAGTTCTCCCCCGACGCGCAACGCCTTGCTATTGGTGACTCCAGCAGGTCGGTGTGCATTATCAGCATGACGTCTGCTGTCACCGAGACGATACGGTTACGCCATCCGAAGAGTCTTGTCCCATCCGAAACCCTTCAGGTGAGTTTGTAAAAATGTGACTGGTGGGCTCCCTGCTGCATCAGGAGGCTAACTACGTCTGGACAGGTCTGGCAAGAGCAGATCGGCATATCACAGACTGGTTCCGCGGTGCACGCCTTTGTAAGGACCACCCAGATCATCTCCCCAGCGCCTCGCCTGCAGGACAACTCAGAGCCAGTGTCGGGCTGTGCCGCCATATCGTTTGATCCCTCGTCGGCACTCGCAGCTACACGGCTGGACGACTCTCCCGGCATAATCTGGATCTGGGACTTGCAGGCCGCAGAGCTCCGCGCAGTGCTGCTTTTCCACGGCAATGTTAGCAGCCTATCATGGCACCCGAACGTCCCCGAAACCTTGCTCATCAAATGTGAGGGAGACCAATACAATGCTCTTGTCTTCGTGTGGGATCCTCTTTCGGAAGGTCCTAGATCTGTCGACTTCGGCCAGCGCTTGCCCGAGAGAAAGACGAGTAGTAGACATCGTATCTCGTGGCTCGGCCTTGACGCGGCAACAGCACCGTCACTCTTTTTTACTGACAACCATAATTTTGTGCTTGCTTGCCTCGCCGAGCCGGACCAAGTGCCGCCTCCGTGGGGCGACCAGGAGGCTTTGGAACCAGGATTTACGGAAGAAACACGGGAGGAATCGCCTCTCGAACTTGTCCCCGCAGCTGAGGCCCCTCCAAGCGCCCTCGAGGCTACGGAAGAGGACGGGGACGAGGACATCAGCGAACTAGAAGACACATTTGTCCACAAACGATAGAAGGAAAGCTTGTGCTCCCATGCAAGTCATGGCAGTATCCAATGGGTCAACGTAGAACAGCAGAGAGCCACCACTCCCTCCCGTCATTTTCAAGTCTACCGCTCAACCATGTCCCATACTTGACTCCCATATCATCAAAACCTCAGCCAATCCAAGATTTGAGTCCGTATCTAGTTGGGATTTAGGGATGCTTTCCATGCTCCCCCACCCACAGATTTACGCCGTTGCGTGTCGTAGGTAGTGACAAGATTGAATCCTTGGCTCCAACGACCCCGGGTACCTGGGTGTTAGTACCGCACCACACCCCCCCCCCCCCTCTTGGCGAAGGTTAGCGGGGAAGCTGGCCAACAAAAGCGACAGTTGACGGAGTCGACCTGTGGTTCCCTTGCGACGACAGCACCACCACGCCTGCACGTCCTGACCAATCCGAAAGACTTTTCACCACTGCCTGGTTTATACCTGGCATCCTCCGGGCAAAAATTCCAGATCTATCACATCGAGCGCGGGCGGGAGTGATCACTCTGCAGTTGTTGGCTCAAAAAGGCTCATTACCCTGCGCCTGTCGAGTCTCTGGACTGCATGCCACAGCATCCTCTCAAACGAATATGATATACGCAGTATGATGACTCTTGTTGCTGCAGGGAAGCGCCTGGTCTAGATTTACCCGTGCTATTGACCTGTGCAGCGAGCAACCTCGAGGATAACTCTCAATGTTTGTCTGACAAGCGGGAGAGAATGTTTGCTCAACAGCTGTCAACTGAGGCTGAGTGCTTCTTTCTCGACACTACCCTCGAGAGTTATTGACAGATTTGTTCCACGAGGTGGCAAACCTTGACGCCCCCAACGACTGGGACGTTACGTTTGGACTTGTCAATCAATGGAAACCCTCGCCGTGGCTCTTCTTCATCAGAAATAAAGCGGCTGCCAGATATTACATCCCATTGAGTCGTCAACCAGGATGGCGCTCATTTCCATGGCACTGATCTGCGATGACATACGCCACACCTACGAGCAAACATCAGGATGTCAGAAATTTGATCTCATCGGCTACGAACAGGGGCTTGGCGGCGAGGCCTTCACCCCCGGGGCACTTTCTCCTCACTTCCGCGAGGGGATGGTCAAATACACTAGGTCATGAGAATCGAAGCACATAAGGTGGACCGGTGGCGTCTAGCTGAAAAATATCATCCATCACATCGTTTTCTTTGACCCCTTACAGGTTTTGCTGCGTCCCTGCAGAATCCTAGTTACAGGGCTCTGGGCCTATCCAACCTCCAGAGCAGGAACCACTGGCACAACTCGGGTGCTTGTCTGTACCTTTTGGCACATCCTGACACCCTGTCAATTCTTTGAGCCGCTCCTGTCAACAAGCCAGCCGAGAACCCACGTACCGGGTTCCCGTTACGATGCTCGACGGTAATCCTTGGTCGATTCGCCAAGGTTAAGTCGGGGAGTAGGGGCGGGGAACATCTCAAGCAACAGCTTTAAACTCCCATTCGCCGGCTGCTGTGTTTGCGTATGATTATGCTTCTCTCATGCGCACCCTCTCAGCCACCTGGGTGGTGGCATGAGTGGCGCCGCCAGCTCTCGACTGTACCAGACCGGCTTAGGTTGTGCAAGGGAGCGGGGGCGGGCCTGAAAGGTCTCTCTGCATGCCTGGACATCTCGAGAAAGACCGAGAAAGACTGAATGTGAGATGTGATAGATAATACCGAAGGCTTGCCTTGCTTTTATCATTTCTTGTTGAGGTTGCTTTGGGAATAGCAATATCGGTCGGCGCCGTCTGCAGATTCGCTCGCCTGTTATACAGTACGCGGAGTTGATATCTCGATCAGCCACATTTCATCTATAAAAAGGAGCCGGAACGACTCCTGAGTTGGCATCCACAATGACACGTAAAACCGTCCAGACTATTTTGAGTCTTCTCCTTTGTTATTTTGGGCTTTCTGTTCTCACAACACAACACTGACATATATCTCTAATCTTACCGTTCGGCCTCGTTCAAAGATGTCTCGCGGAAACCAGAAATCCAACCCTGATTTGAGGACCGTAACGGTCGAGCCCGGATCTGTTACAGGGCTATATTATATTGTTCTGGCCAATGTGAGCATTCGATAATCAGTCATTCCGGGTTGGTAGTCAAGAAATCCGGCTGACGAGAGGTCCACACCCAGCTCAGCCACACCACGACCTGGAAGGGTCTGAAGAAGTGTGCCTCCGAGGTCTGTGAGGTTGATTACGCTGATGTCTACAATCCAACTTCTGGTTTGGTCCGGGTCAACGGGCTGGACAACTTTGAGAAGTGCTTTCGTGAGAACTTTCTCGAATCCTTGCCTCTTTCCCATGCTAACACGCACTTTCTCAGAGCACCTGAACGGTAAAGAGCTGGACGCACGCTTTCTCCAAGCAGACGACAGGAACAGGGACCGTCCAACAATCGTCAAGCTTCCTTACACAGACCTCCACGCTGCCAGACTCCTTGAAGAAATGCCCCGCAATCCTCCAAGCACTGAGCCTTTTCAGCAACACAACAGCAGTGCCAGTTACTCCCAGCCAGGATATGGATCATACGGTGCTGCCGCTGCTGCTGCCACCTCGTCTTCATCGTCTTATCAAGCCTACCCCTCCGACTACACTGCCGGCGCCAACACAGCTTCCCCGAACCACGCACCCCTTCCAAACAACCAGTTTATGTATCAAAGCATGGGCGGCCACACTGCAGCCCCCGCAGCCGCAGCAGTTTACACACCTGCCTCTTACCCCGGGTACGGCTACTCTTCATCTGCTTCACCTTACGTCGCGGCCGCCGCCTACTCCGGAGAGAACCCATCCTCCTTTACACCCCAAGGCGGCGTGATCCTCGACTACCGAAGAATCATAATTCTCAACCTCCATCGTCGGGGTCTTAGCGAACCGATCGTAACCGAGATCCTTAAGGACTATGCTGGCATAGACGGACAGAATGGAGGGATCGAACTGATTGAGATACCCAGCAACCATAACGGCCGGGCCAGAGGTACCGCTTACGTCACGTTCGCCTCTGCCGACTTGGCTGCTGCTGCTGTGCAGGCGTTGCATGGGCAGGAAGTGGGCGAGAGGACGTTGACAGCTCGGTTTACCGAGGGTGTGTCCAGGGGTGTTGCTGTTGCTGGTGGTGGCGGGGCTGGACTAGGAGGAGACGGAGATGGAAAGAAGAAGAGGGATAAGGAGGAGAAGAAGAAGAAGAAGAAGAAGGATCAAGGTGGAAGTGGAAGTGGAGGTGGAGGGGAGCAGCCGCCTGCTATTGCTGATGGCAGATACGGGATGGGTGGATATGGGGGCGGAAGGTACAGATAAGGAGGGCCGGGGGAATAGTTTCTTTCGTCTTTTCCTTGAGTTGAGTTGCTTGAAGTGACATGGTGGAGCCTACAGTACTGGCGACTGGGAAGGGAAAAAAAGGAGGGAGCTTTGGTGGGTTCAAAAATGTCTGCAAGGTTAAGCATTGGGCGAGAAGGGGAGTTGAGTTGGATGGACGATGGCTAGCTGGTACTGAGCTTTAGGATTTTCTATTATTTTATGAGTGCAATGAATGAATGATGATGACCCAACAATATAATATAATTAAACCAAACCCAAAGCCAAACAAATAAACAAAGCCAAACAAATAAACAAAGCCAAACAAATAAACAAAGCCAAACAAATAAACAAAGCCAAACAAATAAACAAAGCCAAACAAAACTATTGTTTTCCTGGTCCGAATTGCTCAATGTATTCCCTCCACACCCATCAGCTTTATGATGTTATTTCTTCCTGCCTTGACATCTTGCAACCGTCCCCCCCCCCCCCTCCTATGTTTTGTACATGTATGCACCGTACCACCCATATTTCCATTTGTGAAGCAAAAGAGATGTCAAAAGCAAACCTTTTCCGGATTCTTAGTTTAAGTTAAAAACAAGATCAGAAGAAGCGGCTCAACTAAAGGGAAAGAAAAAAAAAAGAAAAAAAAAAGGACAAAAAAAGGTTGAACAACCCAAAAAAAAAAAAGGATTTGAGGTGAAGAGGGAAAGATATCCGCTCAAATTTTTTTTAACAAATTTTTTTTTACTAGAACAATATTAATTGAAACCAGATAAGGTGGTATTACAACATCTAGTTGTTGTAATTACAAGGGCGTGTGGCTCAGTTGGTAGAGCGCCCGCTTAGCATATTCGATTCTTCAGGAATTCGCATCAGCATGCGGAAGGTCCCCGGTTCGATTCCGGGCTCGTCCATACCCCATACCTTTTGCCTTTTTTACCCTTTTCTTCATCCTTTTTTTATATATATTTTATTTTTATGTTTTCTTTCTGGGCTGTCCCTCACTTGATTGCAAACTTATTGGACGAACAATGATTTTTTTTTCTTTTTTTTTCTCTTTTTTTTTCGGTTTCTTTAGAAATTATTTGCTCCAAATATTTCAGACGCCAGCCAAATCGGACATCCTTGAACGGCTAATTATACAAAGGGACCCGAAAGTAAGTAGACTTGCCTACACCATGTGGAATGAGCTCTGAAACAAAATAGGTAAATGAAATAAATAAACCAATAAAAAACTGCGACAAGATCCGTCCGTTGATGTTTGCTTGCTCCCCTCGAAAGAAAATAAACGAAACAGGACCCATATGTATGTACAACATGTATGTACGACACCGTAAACTCTCCCGCCCCTATTTCACGCACATAAACTACCCCCCCTCCCCCTTGTCTTTACTCCTCCCAAGCGATTCCGGCCTTACCCAACCTCGCAACTAACTTGGTATTCTGCCCTTGCAACTCGCCGACCTGCGCGGTCAAAAGCTCAATCTGCTTCAGCGCCACGTCCCTCTCAGCCCTCGTCCTCTCCAGCTCCATCTGCACGTTCGCTCTCTCCTCCCTCTCGATCTGCTTCTTCTTTCTCTCCTCGGCTTTCCTCTCCTCGGCCGCGCGCTTCTCCGCCAGTCTCTGGAGTTCGCGCCTGTACTTCTCTTCTTGCTTCGCAACCTCCCGCTCATGCTTTTCACGGAGCTTAGCCAGTGCCTCTTCCTCCTTGTCTCCGTTGCTGTGGTTACGATGTCTTCTCGAACCTCTTTCCAGCTTTTCCTGAGCCTTGCGCATGCGTGCCTGGAGCTTGCGCAATTCTTTTTCGTGCTGGGCTATATGGCGGCTGCCTCTCCCCGTGGGTGTACCTTCATTTGAGAGGAGATCATCAGACAGAACGGAAGAGCGCGTTGATGCAGCATCTGTGTCTCTGGCACCGTTGGTCTTGGAGCCATCGAATGGCGGAGGAGAATCCTCATCCGCATGCGCAGAGTCCTCCTTCGCTGAGGCAAAACTTGCTTGAGATGATGCGTCGTCACTTTCCTCCCCAACCTCATCAAGGCTACCGATGTCTGAGCTGGTGCCAACCGAGGAGCCAGCAAAGCTCGCGACCCTGTTAGCCACCATCGAGCCTGCAGCTTCCAGAGCGCTGGCAATCATGCCGTAGAATCCGCTGGGTGGAGGGACTTCTTCATGTTTCTGGCCGTCGGTGACCTGGTCGCCCTGTTGAACGATAGTCCTCGACGAAGACCTTCGAGACTGCTTCAACGTGCTCCTGCCCGCCGTCGACTCCTTCCTCTCTTCCACACCGTTGACTGCGCCCTCAGCTTCTTGGAGTTCCTCGCTCTCATCCTCCTCTTCTTCACACGCCTGCTCAAACCACTCCAGAAACCTTCCGGCATCACTGACAATCCCTCCAGGCGTGCCCTTTTCAACCATAAATCTCGGCACGCTTCCACCCGGATCACTTCTCGTAACCATCAGCCATTCAATCGCCGTTTCCTCTCCGTGTCCCTGCCCATCACCACCTGCATGACCCCCATCCTTGCCCAAGTCCGTAGACGACCTCGTCATCCTTTCTCCATGCTTCTTCCCCTCAACCTTCACCTCTCTAATAACCTCCACACTCTCGTACCGTCCCCTGATAAACCCAGATCTGGGCGGACACTCATCATGCTCGCACGGCCGCGAAGCCAACATGAACTGCCTCTCGCCCTTATTTCCTTTTGCAGACTCAGGGGTCACATGAAGCGCCACGAAATCTCTCGGTGTGGTAGGACCAGGAAAACGTGCCGAAACCAGAAACACTTTCATTACCCTTCATTAGTATATTTTAACCCCTTTCAACTTTGGCTGGTGTATACACATACCTTCAATAACCCCGACCCCGTCGATCACAACTCTCTCAACCCTCTTCTCCGCTCCAATCCCCCTGATATTCCCCTGCCCCGGCATGTCCTTCTCCCCTCCCCTCTTCAGCGTCTCCCCGAATTCTTTCCTCAGCGCCTCCTCCCACTTCTCAAAATCATGCCGTCCGTGATGCACACTCCTCCTGGCAAACCATGCACCCTTTCCATCTTTCGCGCTGAGTTTATACACGGTGATGTTATGTGGGTTCGAAGAAGCGGGCATAGGCTTGAGGGCCGACCAATCCTTCCTAAGTTTGAGCACATCGGGACTAAGTGATTCCGAGGAGGGTTGGCAAGTGACAGGGGCGGTTTGCGAACGGTTTCGTGTGTGTGACGAACTGGAGGAGGAAGAGGAGGGAAGAGGAGGGATAGAGTCGATTAGAATTTGCGCGTTGGTGAATGTGTCGTTTAATAAAGACGGGAGGGATTCGGGCGTGAGTGTTGACCAGGCTAGTGGTGCCAGGGCTTGGAATGGGTGGTGCGCCATCTTTTTTTTTCTTTCTTTTTTTTTTTTTTTTTTTTTTTTTGGTGGAAAGTTATGGTAGTGGTGATGAGATAGAAAAGTATTGTTCGAGGTGTGAAGTTGGTGCTTTCTTCGATTTTTGAGCTTGCAGTTGGCAACGCGTCATCGACTTGGAGGAGGAGGAGGAGGAGAAAGAAGAAGTCAAGGTAAAAACTCAAACTAACAACTCGTTGCTTTGTATGAGTTTCAGGATCTCTGCTCACAAGTAATGAGAGATACTGTGGTAGGTTGGTCGGATAGGAAAGGTTAGAAGTGAGCAGCAAACAGATGATGAAATAGGAAAAGGAAGCTGCCACTGAAACCGAGTGCCAGAGTAGGTATCACGCTTCTTTCTTTTTTTTTTTTTGTAAAGCAAGTTCGTCTTTCTTTCATAGGTAAAATAGGTAATATGAAGAAACGGGGACAAACCCCAGTATTATTGAATCCTTCCTTATATCTGAAATTATCTCCCAATGGGGAGGGAGCTGGAGGGAGCTGGAGGGAGCTCAGAGCTTGCTGAGCTGACTTACAGCAGCTGGTGTTGACGTCATCACCAAGGTTCGTCCCTGACGTGCCTGGACAAGGAAACGTCACCCAGCGGGGCGAAACATCCTCCCACTGGCCAGAAGTCAGTGGAGAAGACATGCACTAAAAGATGAGACAGATTTAGGGGAATGGACGTCCACACTTCTCACTTGCATCCGCGTATACTTCATCACACCATTGGTGCAAAATAAAATAAACAACATTTCATTTTTGTTGAAATGGCTATGCTATGCGTTACGTTACGTTCCGTTCCGTTCCGTTCCGTCCCGTTCCTATAAGTGATAACCCGAGATTTCTCTCTAATCCCAGCAGCAGCAAACACAATACTCATAAAAACAAACTCTACACCCTTTCCGTTCCTTCCTTCCTTGTCCCATTCCTGTTCCACATTGTTTTTTCGTTCCCATTCCTTCTCCTTATCCTATAACCCATATGTTCCCAAGCCCCAATACAAGACGGCAAGTTTTCTCCAATTCCAAATCCAGTTTCGCCAAGTTTGTTTTTCTCCTGTTTGCTTACTGCATGGTCTTGAGGTATCCATCAAGGTCGAAACTCTCTTCATACTGGCTGTTATCCCAAAGCTCACCCAATCCATCCAGCCATGCCGCTCTCTTGCCTGGCTGCCTAACATCACCAGTCTCAACATCTACCATGTCTTCTTCTCTGCCTTCAATGTTATCCTTTGGATTATCGGATATTAGACTTGGTCCAGAATCGCCAAGATTGAATAGATCAAGAATCTGGTCTGTATCCATCGTCGCCAGACCCGCATTCTGTTGATTGACCACGGTACTTGCAACATCAATCTTGAATCGCTGGAGGCTGAGAATCTTCTCCTCAAGCGTGCCGCGAGTGATCAGACGATAAACATTGACAACCTTCTTCTGCCCGATGCGATGCGCGCGGTCCATGGCTTGGAGATCCTTCTGCGGGTTCCAGTCATGTTCAACAAAGATAACAGTGTCGGCACCTGTCAAGTTGAGTCCGAGACCGCCGACGCTGGTGGTAAGTAGCAAGACGTCGTACGAAGGGTCGCTGTTGAACTTGTTAACAATATCTTGGCGACGGTTCGCTTCGACCGAACCATCCAATCGGAGATACTGTGTCGAAGGAAGCATTTGCTTCAACACCGTGTTCTGAACCATGTCAAGCATCTCCTTCATTTGACAGAAGATCAGAGCCCTGTGAGGTTTGATAGGCGTGTAGAGAGGATCGCTAGACTCTTGGCCCTCAACGCCAATGCCGCAGTCGACAAGCAGATCTCTGAGTGCTGTGAGCTTGGGCGCGTGCACCGGGTCTTCGAGACTGGTGTTCTGTCGGGCAAGGAACTTCTGTGTGTCGTCGTATGCCTTATGGCCAGGCTTCATGACGAGCGCCGGGGAGTTGCAAAGCTTGCGCATGTACTGCAGCGCCTGGAAAATGTGCTGCTTGGCCTCCTTGTCATCTCGTCCCGCTTCCTCCGCAATCGTCTTCGCCTCCCTCTTGGTGAAATCCTCGAAAAGCTTGAGCTGAAGGTCGCTGAGGTCGCAGTAGTAGTTCTGCAAAATCTTGGGTGGCAAATCGTTGAGGACCTCTTCCTTGAGACGACGCAGAAGGAATGGGAGAACCTGCTTGTGAAGAGCCTCAATAGCCAACGCGCCTGCTTCTTGCTCCTTTGATGATGCCTTGCTGTTTCGACTGTTGGCAATTGGCTTGGCAAATCGGTCCTGGAATACCTTTTCGGCTCCCAGGAAACCAGGCATCAAGAAGTCGAACAAGGACCAGAGCTCGAGCACATTGTTCTGAATTGGAGTACCCGTCAGGATGAGTCGGTGATTGCTCGCCAACCGCTTGACGGCCTGGGTGATCTTGGCCTTGGGGTTCTTTATCAAATGACCTTCATCGAGAACGACATAGTTCCAGTTGTACTTCTCGATGGCGTCGATATCGTTGCGGCAGACATCATAAGACGTGATGACAATGTCGGTCTTGTCAAGCTGATCTTTCATTGCCTTGCGTTCAGCAGGAGGACCAACATATGCCGTGACGCTGAGGAATGGCGCATAGTGCTTGATTTCTTGTTGCCAGTGCCCAGAGAGCGTGGGTGGGCAAACAATCAAAGTCGGGAGCCGTCTCACATCTGGAGAGTTCGTCTTTGCAAATTCTTCGGCACGTTGGTGATGATCGCTTGCCACGATACAAATGGTTTGCAGGGTCTTTCCAAGACCCATGTCGTCGCAAAGAATGCCGTGAAGGTGATACTTGTTGAGGAAGTGAAGCCAATTGACACCTTCTTGTTGATAGGAGCGAAGCTCAGCCTTGATAGCCACAGGAATTTGGAAGGGTTCAACCTTCTTTGGATCCAAAAGCTGACCGATAAAAGTTCTCTCGCGATCTCTGCCCCTGAGGAGCTCCTCTGAAAGACCAGGAGGGTCAGGAATACCTGCTTCGAGCGGCACCAATTTCACCAAGGTAGCGAATGATGTTGTGGCGATGAGTCTGATCTCATTGTCCGAATCGCTCATGCGGCCGAGGACAGGCACAATGAGGAAGATGACGTATGGAAGGATACTGTCACCCATCACGGCAATGAGATGGTAAATAGCCTCAATTGCTCCCTGGCGGAAGTTGAGATCGAGAGGATTGTTGATGGATGGTAAAACCTTCTCGACCAGGGCCGTCATACCATCGACGGTCATGATGCTGCAAATGGTCGCCATGCATTTAGCAGCCATGTAGCGGAACACGGACAGTTCCGATCGCAAAGCCTTGATGACTAAAGGCACTTGACGGAGAACGAACGGATGAAGTGCATCGTTCAATGTTGGTGTCATAGTTCGAATAACTGACATGGCATCGACAATTTCTTGACCGAATGTGCTCTCTGGGTCCTTGGCCTCCGCCGGGAGATCGCCAGTGAAGGCTTTGACCAAAGGCTCCTCCATAAATGTCTGCAGGCTGGGTACACGCTCGAGGAGTTCAGCGCCAAAGGTCTTGGACAGTATTTCCAAGGCTTCCTTGGCACCGCGGCGAGTGATACGAGCAGCTTTTGCCTCTCGAGCAAATTTGGCTGCGTCGGCATGGTCAACGCGATCTTCCTCCTTATGCATCGAGAGGATGACATTGGTTTTGAGGGCGTGGATCGGGAACTCCGGTGTTTCTGCCACTTCAACGCATGAAAACTTGACCAAGTTGGAAACTACCTTGTCGGCCGGGCCGCGTCGTCCGGACTCGGTGAAGAGCTGGACAAGACGTGCGATAGTCGCAGCTGACCGGCCTTGGAGCTCTTGGTTCTCTTCTGTCTTCACGCTGTCCATGATAGCCTTGATGAGGGGACTAGGTTTCTTTGGAAGGACCTTGATAGCAACCAAAGCACAGGCGGCGGCAGCCCTAATGCGAGCGTCACGGGCTTCCTTGGCAGCCTTCGCGTCCTCGATCGCCGTTACCGTTACTTGCCGGGCCTCGTTCAGCTGGGGAAGTGCGATCAACCGCTGACCGGGCGCCATAGCCTTCTTAAGTCTCTCAAAGTCTTCACCAACAACCTTGTCGGCATTGGCAATCGAGAACGCTCCAGGACCGGCCTCTGCCTCGCCCTGAACAACAACGGCAAGCGTTGGCAGTTTGCCGGAAGATACCTTGCCATGGTCGCGGAACAGGTTTATGAGCTGTTGTGACTGCGACCGCACACGATGAACGTAGCTGACCAGATCCCTGTAATGTGATGGGCGATCTTGCTCAATGATCGTTTGTAAAGGCTTGACAAAGCGAGCGGCTGCATCGCTCGAGGCGCAATTTCTTGCGTACTCATCAATAACCATAGCGGCGGATAGCTGCGTCGAGGCAAAGGGCGACTTGAGACCTTGATCAATCGTCGTATCGTACGGACCGAGGATCGAGGGATCCATAAAGGACATGATGAGACCCATCGCCTTGGCAGCTGACACGCGTGAGCGGACAAGCACGTCCATACCAACCAGATCAACATCGCCCTGCATCATATGGCCGTCAACATCATGAGTCTGGATGGATGTAGGAACATCGTCCACCTTGGTCGACTTCCTACGACGCTTCGGAGCCCTCTCCGCCCCAGAGGGTGGCGAGGAACGCCTGTTGCTAGCAACAACAAGGCCAGAAAGCGAATAAGTGCCACCGGAAGGTTTCTGGAATAGAGAGGCGTTCATGGGGATCGGATGTCTTGGTACGCCGATGGGATGGAGGGTCAGCTCCATGAGCGCCTCCACATGTGCGCCGAACTCATCGGCAAGGACTGCAGGATTCTGCCCAAGATTGCGAACAAGTGCTGTCCATAACTCCATGGACGTGGCTAATGTTGCCTGGTCTCTTTCCACAAGAATGTTTTGAAAGATAAGACGCAAGATTCTCCCGTTGAGCCACCCTTGCGAGGTTTCGGCACCCAAGTTGACAAACGTCATCAGGGCCTTCAGAACAGCAAGCCGTACGGAGGTGATAGTATGTCGAAGGAAAGGGTAGAGTCTAGGGACGAGTGTGGTAAAAGACCGCTCTTCATCTTGAGACGCTGAGACTTTCATGGCTTCCAGGACTTCAGGGAAGCTGCAGAGAGTGGCCAGAAGATCCATAATCTTGCCCGTGGAGGCGCTGAGATCATCGCCGAGGTTTGAAAGACTTTCCCAAACGATGTAGATGAGGCTGTCGAGGGCTTGAGGACGCATCATTACGAATTCCTTGGCCATAGGAATTAGAGTGGCTGCGCTGGCCGAGCGCACGTCATCATCCAAATCCCCAAGACCCTTCATGACTGACCGAATGACACCATCAATCATGTCATTGTCCTGGAGGAGCAGGTCCTTTCGCACCGCTACAACATACCTCAGGCCCACCATGCCGCCATGGCAGATGGCCCAAAGGTTTCCTTCGGACTGAAGTCCCTCCTGCATTACCATCCGGTAGAGTAGTCCATAAATGGAGTAAACGGATTGCGGTGGGACATGGCGAAGAACTGCTCCCAGTGTCTGGCCCACAGTCTCTCTGATAGGTGCGACAGAGGTGTCAGAGCTGTAATCAGTAAACTTATCCAACATGAGGACGGCACAGAGCCTGCAAGCCAAGTCGTCCAGCCATTGCTGGTTATACTTGTTGTTCTCTTGATATGATAGGCGCATTCGTCTCCCAGCCCCAGCACCATGTACTCTTACGATCTCCCTCAGACCCATTGCGGCACCATGACGGGTCTCCCACTGAGGGTCAAACAAGTCCACCTTGAGGAAATCGCAGAGTCGCTCAAATGGCCATTCAACGCCGTCGGTGCTATCGTCGGCTTCTAGTTCGGACTTGATGGGGATCATAGGGCCCTTGAACTCGGAGACGACCTTGGTGTCTTCATCAACATCGGTAGGTCTGTCGAGGTTAAAGTACTCGGCCATTTTGCCGTTTTTCTTAGAGTCGGCGTCGGGCATTGGAGTGTCATCGGCAAAACCCTCGGAGCCGGCCGTTGTTGACCGGCGAATGGACAAGTCGCCAAAACCGCCTTTTCCTTGAGCAGCCTTCTGAGCCTCACGCTTCCTCTTTCGTTTGAGAACGTTGAGCTGGCGTGAACTGAGCTTGGCCTCCTCGGGATTCTGACTCTGGCTATCATTAGTCATACTGTCTTGTCGTCCAAAGCCGTTGGTACCAGAAGCGCCTTGGGGCGTTGCTGGACTGGCTATGTTCTCGGCAACAACAGCCATCTCCTCATCCTCGAAAACTCGGCCAAGGAGTCCTAGTCGGCCATTGAGGGTCTTTTTCAAATGGGCCAACCGTTTCTGCGGGTCGAGAGCAGCGAGTCCGTAGTCCACATGCCCACCCCTGAGAAGCGGTCTACCAAATTTGAGTATGCCAGCGATATCGAGTGTGTCGAGGTCGAAATATTCCTCTCCATCGAAGATTAACTGGTCTTTGCTCTCCTCTTTCTTGATAAATCCATTGCCATTTTCGTTGGCTAAGTCCCCCAGTATGCCCTCCTCGGTTTCATTTGGGTTGTATATTGCTGCATGCTCAACGATCCTGCCAATCGCCTTTGCAGCTGTGCTTCTGGTTTCCCAATCCCTGTGGCGAAGGTAAGGGACGACTCTGGAGAGAAGGTTAAATAATTCCTCGGGATGATGTTTTTGCCAATCAGCAAGCTGATTGACCGCAGTATCCCGAATCAGTCGGGTACTTCCCGTTTCGAGGATCCTGTTGAGGGTGGAAGGGTTAGTCAGTCATCACAAGAGTACAGTGCATGATTGGCAACACAACGACATGGCGCTGTCACACAGCCGCATGTTGTATGATTGAGAACAACGGTGCTAGTGCTGCAGATCCAGGGGTGGCAAGCGAATCCCCGTTGAGGAAGAGAGTAACTCACGTAACAAGCCGGTCAAGCCTGCAAGCTATTGTTAGCAAGATGTCACTTGTCCGATATTAATCATGATGATGATCACTCACCGAGACGCCATCTTTGTTTCATGTCACCAAAACTCGTAAAAGTCGTTAAAGGACGGCAATCATGGCACTGCATTTTTTATTAGTATTTATATTTTTATCTAAGACGTTATGTTGTTATGGACAGCATGTGAATAGTTATGATAGCCATGATGGTGATTGCGAGAAGTGGTGATGCTTCAAGGATGAGCCATGATTGGCCAGCTGACACGAGGCGGGAAATGCTGCGATGTGCAAGGGTGCATGGGGCCCAAAAGGCAGTGTGCAGTGCCCAACATCCAGATTCTAGACTCGCCAGATCTCTCCGATGCGACGAAATTGCGCCAAACCCAAAACTGAAAGCAGCTGCAACATTCAAAGAAAATCCTCTTTTTGGTCCGCTCATGACCGGGACGAGTTCCACATCTGGGAAATCCGAGAAAGGAATATGCATCTGACAGCAAGCTGCAGCCAGAGGTGGGTAATGTGGGTATTTGGAAATGGGAAACAAGAATAGTAAACAATAAAAGCTTACCTGAGCCTGGGCTGAATCTCAACCAGCCTCGATGGGAGGTTTTGATTTTTGTCGTATTGTTTGGATTGTCGGATTCTGCGTAAAACCTTGGGAAGAGAACTGCTCTGAAAGCAAGTTGATTTTTTTGATTGAAAGAAAAAGAAGAAAATCAATGTCGAGAGGTGAATGCAATGCGACCACCAAAAGTCAAGGTCTCAATGTCGAAATCCAAGCTGGGAAGGAGGTGTGGTCGCCTGGAATCTCAAAAGGTGAAGAATGCGCTTGACCAATCGCAGTTGGCCAAAATGGAAGGCGCCTCGGTGTGACCCAGGGTGTGTAGGCGGGGTGATTGATTTGGCGGGCGGAGGTGCGTGCAGGGCGAGCAGCGAGCGCAGTGGAAAATTCGGGTGGAGGGCAGCTGGCTGTCTATAAAGAATACTGGTTTAAATTTATAGACAGCACGCTCTTCCCAACGTCCTCCCCGGCCTTTGCCAATCTTAGCGCCTTCTGACACCCCTGTCCATGCACGCCGCCCACACCCCCATCCCGTGGGGCCGTGCCTTCCCTTGCCCGAATTTTGCGGCTTGTTGCCCACAGGAAGGCTCCTGCCAGTTGCCTGCCGTGTAGGCCCGTGTTGTTCCCCATCGTCAACCAAGAAACTGGAACAAAAAGAAATGATGCAGCGCACTCATTTTTAAATTTGCATTTTACGAGCTGAAAAGGACTCCAGCCTGTCAATGTCCCGTCGGGCCCCAGCTGTCGATGAACTTGAAAGAATCAGCACACAACTAAGCCGCCACAACCCCTCCAAGGCCCCGCCGAAACGGGAACGTGTCTAACCTTCTCTGCCTCCGTCTCTGACTGTACCGTGTCCAGACAGACTGCCAAATGGTGGTTCGGCCTTCCGCAATGACGCAGTAGAAAGGCTAGACAGCAGAAGAGGCTGGCTAGAAGCAAGATGTGAGGCTCATGGCCGATGATGCATTGCAGCAAGGAGTCAAGGTCACAGCATCGACATCAGCAGCAAGCAGCAGCAAGCAGCAGCAAGCAGCAGCCCGGGCGCATTTCGAGCCGTCCCGTCTGTACCACATTTCTGCCTTGCACAAGACAGCAAAGGCAGAAAACATTCATCAAGGAAAATCCAGAAGGGTGGCCGGACAACAAGTCGTCGATCATCACCATCTCGGATGGCCATCTTGATACCTCCCAGATGATAGTTCAGTGCACGACATCTCAAGCTGCAGCAGGCTTGCAGGATGGCGACTGATGGCCAAATTGGATCAACCAACACTCATGATTTAAGCTTTCCGACTCCGGGGTCCATGGCAACATCAAGGTCCGAGGGCGCACAACAACCAGATTTTTCCCAGAGCCGAATGTCCATGTTTCGGCAACAAAGAAAAGTGAGCTTGGCAGGAGGCGTCCCCGAATCCGATGGACGAGTGGCTTCTTTTTGTGAGACATCCCATGGATTATGGCTTGATGATCTTCTTTCCGAAGAAATTTCCACCCTCACTTCCTTTGCATTCATCATCTGCGGGAGAGATTTTCAAGGTAGGTCCCATCTATACTCCGTATTCCCGTACCTACCTCATGCAGTACTGCCATATTCATACGCGGTGGAGGATTAAGACGATGACGCACCCAAAATCTGCATTCCACACACCGTGTATATACTCAATAGCTCCAATTATGATAAACCTTAATCAAAAATATCTCTGCGGCGTAGGCAGCAGCTTCAAAGAGATGAAGAATTGGGAGTTCAACTTGATGATTACCTGGTGGGTCACGTGGTCGCTGAGGGGCCCAAGCTTTCTTTTCTCAAAAGCCGCGCCTGGGGCCTGGGCAGTTACCTTACCGGGATGGCGCGACAGAAACGCGTTGCGCAACCTGGAAGTCGCCAATGGTCCCCTCACTGCACGGATATTGAACAACGGACTCCAATCCAATCCCATTTCAACGCTCCACATAATAAATGCGAATAATGCCAGCTTGAACGCAAACGCCTCGGATATCCTTCTCGTCGATGCTCAAGTAATCAGATAACCTGGGGGCATTGGTCGTATTTTACTTTGTTTTATTTCGACGCAGCTGTCGCGGGAACAGCCACGAGAGCAGCAGCCATGCATATCAAGCAGATTATCATCCAAGGCTTCAAAAGGTGCGCCAAGACCCCGCTGAACGTTTGTTGAAAACGCGATGGATCGTCATATCTAATTGTTTTCCCTTTAGCTACAAGGAGCAAACCGTCATCGAACCCTTCTCCGCCAAAACAAATGTTATCGTCGGCCGCAATGGATCCGGCAAAAGCAACTTCTTTGCTGCGATTCGGTTCGTTCTCAGCGATGCCTACACCAACATGAGCCGCGAAGAGCGACAAGCACTGCTGCACGAAGGTTCCGGATCCGCCGTCATGTCAGCCTATGTCGAGATCATCTTCGACAACACAGACAAGCGCTTCAGCGAGCCAGGAGACGAGGTCGTAATTCGACGAACGATTGGGTTGAAAAAGGACGAATATTCAGTCGATAGAAAGGTCCAAACTCGTGCCGATGTCTTGAAGATCCTCGAGACGGCAGGTTTCGCCAAGGAGAACCCGTTTTACATCGTGCCCCAGGGCCGCATCGCCGCCATCACTAACATGAAGGAGTCTGAGAGACTAAATCTCCTGAAGGAAATCGCCGGAACAAACACCTACGACGACCGTCGGATACAGTCACTCAAAATTATGGCAGAAACGAATAGCAAGCGGGAAAAGATCGACGAGACACTCGCCTACATCAAGGAACGACTGAGCGAGCTGGAAGAGGAGAAGGATGAGCTTCGCGACTTTCAAGATAAGGACAAGGAGCGGAGGTGTCTCGAATATGCCCATTGGCATCGGCTCCAGAAAACCAATGCCGAAACTCTCGAGCAGATCGATGAAGCTCGTCAAGGAGGTGCAGGGGCATCAACCAAGGACCGCGCGCAGCTTCAAAAGACAGACAAAGAAATTGCGGTTTTGGATCAAAAGGCGCACGAGTTGAGACAGACCCTTGATTTGCTCTCCATCGAACGGCGCCAGCTGGACGACGATCGCAGGGATGCAGCTCGAACACGCGCAAAGGCTGAGCTAAAGGCCAAGCACCTGGATGAGACCAGACATAGCCGCGAACAAGCACGGTTGAAGCAGGAAGCAGCACTTAAAGAGGTTCGACAAAAGATCCAGGCGGCCGAGGCGGAGCTTGCCAATATTACCCCCGAGTACGAGAAGTGGAAGAGCCAGGAGTCTGAGATCAAAACCCAACGCGATGGTGCAGATGCCGGGCGGAAGCGTCTGCTAGTCAAGCAAACACGCAGCAGCGATTTTAAGAACAAGGCTGCGCGCGATGCTTACCTCCAGCAAGAAATAGCTGATGCTGAAGCATCAGTAGGCATGCAGAAAGCGAACGCGGTTGATGCCAAGGAGCAGGTGAAGTTGGTAGAGCAGTCCATCTCCCAGCTGGAGCACTCGATCCAGGATATCAGGACTAAAATTGAGGGCTACGGCGGGAACCGAACCATGCTCGCCGAGAAGCTTACTAAGGCTCAGGAGGCCCGGGAGCAGCTTCAGGAAGAGCGGAAGAGGTTACGCCGTGAAGAAGACAAGCTCACTTCTCTGATCAGCAATACGCGCTCGGAGAGGGAAAGTGCAGAATCAAAGCTCTCTCACTCAATGGACTCGGCAACGGCAAAGGGCCTGGCATCGATCAGAAGGCTAAAGGCCGAGAAGAACATCCCTGGCGCCTACGGGACTTTGGCCGAGCTGATGAATGTGCCGATAGAGGCCTACAAGCTGCCAGTTGAGCAGGTTGCAGGAAACAGCCTTTTCCACTACGTTGTTGACAACCATCGCACGGCAACAATGTTGTCTGATCACTTGTTCAAGACATATGGTGGTCGTCTCACCTTCATGCCTCTTGAGGAATTAAGACCGAGGCAGGTTAAAATGCCCAGAGCCTCGGATGCTCAGCCACTGATCAGTAAAATGGAGTTTGATCCGATGTACGAGAAAGCCTTCCAGCAAGTGTTCGGGCGGACTATAATCTGCCCCAACCTCACTATTGCTTCTCAGTATTCTCGAACTCACGGTCTGGACGCGATCACTCCCGAAGGTGATACGACGAATAAGAGAGGTGCGATGACCGGCGGTTACGTCGATTCCCGTCGTTCACGTCTGGATGCCGTGCAGAGAGTCACCCAGATGCGCGGGGTCTACGAACAACAGGTGGCCGATCTCGAGAAGCTAAGGAAAGAGGTTGAGATTACCGATCAGAAGGTTACGACGGCGAGTGGTGAGGAGCACAAACTGGAACAACAAATGCGACAGTTGGATCAGGGCTTTGAGCCACTCAAGGAGGAACTGTGGCGCAAGAACGGCCAGCTGGATCGTGAGCGCAACCATCTCAAGACGGCCCAGGAACGTCTGGAGCAGGTTGAGAACAATATGAAGGAGCTAGACGAGACTATTGAATCTTGCAGGGCTGAGCTTGCACAGGACTTTAAGAAGGCACTGTCGGCTGCCGAGGAACGACAGCTTGAAGAGCATGTCGCTGAGGTACATCGCTTGACACGCCTACTCAAAGATATCAGCAAAAAGCGGCTCGAGTTCGAGGGACGTAAGTCGCACCTGGAGACGGAGCTCCACAGCCAGCTTAGACCGCAAGAAGATCAGCTTCGAAGCCAAGCTTTCGAGACTGCAAGCACGGGCGGCACGGACAGCTTCAAGGATGCTCAGAGAGAGCTTAAGAAAGCCCAAAAAGCCGCGGCCGAGGTGGAGGAGCAGTTGCAAGAGGTTGAGCAAAAGACGGAGCAGGTGAGCGTCGACTTGCAGAACCTCGAGGCGCAAAAGGCGCAGAAAGAACAGGAGCTGCAGGAGCTGCAGAGGCGCATCGAGCAACACCAGAAGAAGATGGAGAAGGCGATTCAGACTAGAGCCCGTCTAGTTAGCCAGGCAGCCGAGTATGCCAAGAACATCAGGGATCTGGGTATCCTGCCCGAGGAGGCGTTTGGCAAGTATGAGAAGATGAAGTCGGAAGCGGTAAGTGAACTTCCACCTGGAGCCCTATCTGCGAGCCAAATCTTACTGACATGACCACAGATCGACGCAAAACTCAGAAAGGTCAATGAAGCGCTCAAGAAGTACAAGCACATCAACAAGAAGGCATTTGACCAGTATAACAGCTTCACAACGCAGCGTGATCAGTTGCTTAAGCGGCGCAAGGAACTTGATACCTCTCAGGGGTCCATCGAGGCACTCATCGAGCATCTGGATCAGGAGAAGGATGAGGCGATCGAGCGCACGTTCAAGCAGGTGTCGAGAGAGTTTTCGAACATCTTTGAGAAGCTTGTGCCCGCTGGCCATGGACGTCTGGTTATTCAACGCAAGACTGACCGTAGCAAGAACCGTAACGCGGAGGACTCTGATGAGGGTGGCGCAACAGGCGTCGAGAGCTATACTGGTGTTGGCATCAGTGTGTCGTTCAATTCCAAGGTTATGGATGAACAACAAAAGATTCAGCAGCTGAGCGGTGGACAGAAGAGTAAGATTTCCCCCTTATCACTTGGAAGCATTTTGGCTAACGGGCTTGACAGGTTTGTGTGCTCTCTGCCTCATTTTTGCCCTGCAGGCGGCCGAGTCGAGTCCCTTTGTCATTTTCGACGAGGTCGACGCAAACTTGGACGCACAGTACCGTACCGCCGTGGCTAGCTTGTTGCAGTCCATCTCGGAGGAGCAAAAGACGCAGTTCATCTGCACTACTTTCCGCCCCGAGATTGTGCATGTGGCTGACAAGTGTTATGGTGTCACTTTCCATAACAAGACAAGTACTATAGACTGCGTCCCGACCGAGGAGGCTTTGCATTTCGTAGAGGGACAGACGAAGAAGTAATGATGGGGAAGGGAAACATAGATGGAGAGAAAATGTATATTTGTTTGGGTGGCGTTGAAGGCGTGAAGGGTGCGGTTGACAAGCGAAGCTCTGTATGATACTCTCTCGCAAGCAGCATGGTGCTCGGAGCTGGCTTTTGTGTTTCTTTCATTCGTGCAAGAAGTTCTGAGCAGCAAATATAAATAGCAAAAGTTTACTTTATTACCAATTTATACGGTGCCGAATGCATGGCCCCCGGAAGCTTTGATGGGTGTCGTTGGAGATCTGACGCAGATGCTTCCAGAAGCTACCCCACCATCATTCTACCAACTGCGGGGCAAAGGCTGTCCAGCTGCTTCAAGGAAACAACGAACCTGCGACTTGCTTCATAACTTGAATTCTCTTGTCCTGTACAATTGATTGACTTCGGAAACCTCATTGATACCCAGTAACTGATCCAAGATGGCGCCGGTCGACTACAGCAAGTGGGTATGTCAACTCGCACCTCTGCATCCATCCATCTACCTCCCCTCGGCCAACCAACTTGCTAACCCCCTTTTGCCAGGACGCTCTCGAGATCAGCGATGACTCGGACATCGAGGTTCATCCCAATGTCGACAAACGATCTTTTATTCGCGCCAAGCAAAATCAGATTCACATGGAACGTCAACAGCGCAAGAACCAGATCGAGACGTTAAAGTACGAGCGCATCATCAACGATACCCTTATCAAGCGCATTTCCGGCCTACTCACCTCCCTCAAGAACCATGCCTCCGAAGCCAAGACAAGGAATCCAGCCGAGGTCGCCTTCCAGGCAGTCATGGAGTCGGCCGTCGGACTGGACCCCAAGGATGACCAGCCTCCCCCACGACCTGCTGGTGTCCACAACGCCGAGGAGTCCTTGCCCAGCTATACCAAGATGATGGCAACCCTGCTGGACCAGGTCAACAAGGCATTGGACGAGAAGAAGATTGAGGGAGACAAGAGATACGATGGCATGGTCGCCGAGGTCCAAGAACATCTCCAGAAGGTCGAGGACCTCCAGCGCGATCTGCACAAGAAGCTTGATGAGCTCGAGAAGGAGGAACACCGCAAGATTACCAGCGAATCCATTCACACCGGCTTTGACAGCTCACATATCAACAAGTCACAGCCATCATCCTCATCCGCTGAGAAGAAGAAGGAATCCGCCGTTGAGCTCCTCAACCCCAACTTCCCAGCTACCACCTCTCTCCCAGCTGCCTCAACCAAGACCGAGGGTGACGAAGACGACGGCGACGACGAGATAACTGCCTCTCCTGCCGCTCAGCAGTTTGCAAGGATCAAGTCAACCGAATACCGCCAATCCCTCGCCTTCCTCGGCGAGAACCCAGAAATCCTGACAGAGAAGGAAACCGACGGTCTCTTGGTCATGGCCTTCGACGCCCAACTCGAGAACCGTGACGACTTTGCCCGCAACTGCGTGCACCAGGCTCTCCTGATTCAGTACTGCCGCGCGCTAGGCCGTGACGGCGTTCAGCTCTTCTTCAAGCGCATCACGACACCAGGCCACCAGGCTCAAGACGTCTTCTTCAAGGATGTTCAAGATACGTACATGAAGATCAAAACCAGGTCGAGAGAGATTAACCTGCAGAGAGCCAAGGACGCTGCGGAGGGTAATGTAGAGGGTGTTGAGCAGATTCAGCTGCAGGCTGTTGAGCCGGGAACTGTAATCAATATTTCGATTCCGCCCAAGGACAGTGAGGATCCGGAGGTCCAAACGCAGAGGGCTATTTTCGAGTCGTTCAAGCCTGAAATGCAGAAGGCGATTGAGACGAAGAGTTTGGATGAGGTGAATAAGGTGTTGGGCAGGATGAAGGTTGAGGAAGCTGAGGAGTTGGTTGAGAAGTTTGGTGAGGTAAGCAAATTCCCTGATCGTTGGTGGCCGTGAGAGAAGCAAGATGCTAACATTGATACAGGCCGGTATTCTGAGCATAGAAGAGGATATCTTGGATGCTACGACTGAGGAAGGCAGAGCAAAGATTGAGCAGCTTGGTAGAGGACCCGAGTATGCTCCTGATCCGGAGTGATATGATGACGATATATGGCGAGGTCAGAGCTCTGAGATCCAGGGACTTTGTTGAATAAGCCTTTAGTATAAAAGCATGCCCGTAATTCATTTGTTGTTCTTGAACTGTCTAGGTCAGTTTGCCTCGAGGTTATTAGCTAAGACCAGGTGCTTCTTTCGACATCTCTGAATCCTTTTCAGTGGCCCTGGTTCATATCTGGTCCTGAATTAATTCTGAGATGCTTAATGAACTTAATTGACTACCTACGTCTGCTATTCTTGTGGCTTTTGGTTCTTGTAAGCCACTGTTTCTTTACCCCGATCTTTAATTTTACCCCTTTTCAGGTGTGTTTATTTCACTTTAGGCCTTCAGATTCCAGTTTCATCATCTCCTGATACCCTTCCACGCCTTTTTACCCGTCTGTTACGCCTTATTGCCTTTTCGCCTAACCCTTCCAATTAGACTCGGTCGACTTGACTTCAAGACATCTGTGAAAGTATTTCAGTAGCACAACGGCAGTCTTCTTCATTTCGATTTTCATAACTCATTTCACAGAACACCAATTTCTCTTGGATTTCGGCACCACGTCTGCCCATTGATGATACGTCTAACCATAACTAAGCTTCACATCATCATATCATAAAAAGAATTACTGCAATTGTGCTTGCAAATAGTATTTGATAGCAACCCGCCTCGTTTTTCTTCATCTCTCCCCCAAGGCAACTCATCAGCTGGCAATTCTCCAGCCTGAATTATTACTTATAACCCATCTTCTTACCCTCTTTTCCCACCGAAACTTCACTTTAGCTGGTCGCTCATCCCCAAAAACATAGATAAAGAAACATTCCCGGCTCTTCTGGCTACAATAACATCTAATACTCCCCAACGCAAACTCGTCATAATCCCTTCCTATCCGGGATTTCGACCTCATCTCTTTCCAGTTTATATGACCACCCTCGGCGGTTCCTTCCCATGATAAAGTCGCCTAATTTGACTTCTAGACCGGTCTGGAATATCTGCTCACTTTTCACTTTCTTCCCCCACAAACAAATTCTCTGACCCTACTACTATTCCCAGAGCAACCCAGACCCTCTAGCTCCTCTCCTGCCACCTTGCCACCTTTCCACCTTTCCACCTTTCTGCCACATCCTTCTCCCCTTTCGTATCAGTTTCATTTCAACCGAGCATATCTTACTCAATCGCGGGAATACGATATTCATTATTTCTCTACTCCACGCTTTTCTTCAGCCAGGATCGAGAACCGTTTTTACTACTACCTGACCCATTTATTACCCCCCACCAATCAATTTTTGTGTCCTCACATCTTTCTTGAGCTGTTCTCCAACCTATCCAGTATGGCCCCACCGAACGAACTGCACAACGCAGATTCAGGAGATGAGGTGTCTTCAAAGCGTCCTGAGGCTCGCCAGACTGGCACAGACCAAGTTTGTGATGACGAGGGTCAAGGCTTGATTCAGGTAGCTTCCGCTTCAAGCTGGAGCTTTGCCCCCATCATGGCTGACGGCAGCGATGACAGCGACGACAGTGATGACAACGACCTCTCAGCAATCATAGGCAAGCGACGGCAACCGAATGTGACTCGGAACTGGTCACATACTGCCCCAACCCGAACCATGGCGCCTCCTGAGGGCAGCCTTGCGGCGTTGGCCCTGACGCGCCCTCGAGAGGTTCGAAATGGAAACAACAACAATAACCTTGGCGGATGGAGATTCCTTCAGACTGACGCCCAGAGAAGTATCGCTGCTCAGGCAGCACCACAACCCGCCACAACCCTATCTGAGAGCATGTCGACCACGCAAAGAAGCAGCGGGCGTTCCAGGGAGGAGCGAGAACGAGACAGAGAACGAACACTACGAAGAGTGAAGGAGTTGGAAGAACGGGCATCTTTGTCAGTTGCCATATCTTCTACACCGGTTCTTAACCGGCACCGGGATATGCGGTATACCTCGGCTGCCCCTGGGAATTTCAGAAAGTCCAAGAGGTCCAAGGAGGAACGGCGCCGTCGGAAGGAGAAACACAGAGAGGAACGCCGTCGAGAGAAGAGACACCGCTATGACCGACACAGAGAAGGAGGCCGTCGAGAGGTGCATCGTAGAGATGCACCCGCCGGATCCTATGAACCCAACCCTTTCCACGCACCTGCTAGGGGGAGTGATCCCATCCTGAAGAACCTGAGGCCCCAGCAGCATAATCGCGCACTTCACGATCGGCTGACCTACAATGACATCAAGCTCACGCCCCTCATGGCTGGCGCGAAGGCCAGGTCCAGGATCGAGGAAATGAAGGCAAGAGAGCAACGAGTCCCTGTTCCCCATCGTCAACCCCCCGCAACTCAACGCCAGTCCGGCAGATCTGGAGCCCTCACGGTAGACCTTTTGGAGGGTTTCTTCCGTCGAGCGAATATTGGAGAGAGAGACAGGGAGAGGCGGAGAAGGGAGGAAAACCAACCGCAACAAAAACCACAAGAGACACAGAAGTCCCAGCAAAGACGTCAAGTCGACGACTTGGAGGACCCCGTTGATCAGTATCGGCGAATCGCCGCAGCCACTCAACAACCCAGCCGAACCACGCAAGTTGTGTCTTCGCTCCCGCCCTATAACTATCAGGAGGAGAGAACCCGTGTTACCACCAACGCCAAGGACGAAAATGCTCGCAGATCAGCTCTTCTTCTAGCCAAGGGCCCATTCCGAGGGACCGCAGTCCTCGATCCTCGCCCCAGCACTTCAGGAGAAGCTCGCCAGCCTCACTATTTCACCAAGAAGCCTACCACCAAATCCAAGCCCAGGCCCGCCAAGCAACCGCTCAGCAGAAAACCAAAGTGTAAACGCTGCCACGGCCTTCACCTCACCAACTGCTCCGGCCCTCCAAGATGCAGCAACTGTGTGACGGATAAAAAGGAGTGCAGGCCGATGAATCATCATCATCATCACTACGAACGGGCCCCTCGCGAATCCGCCCTTCACTACGAATCAACTCCCCCTTCTCCTTCTCATCGTCCTTCCTCCCCATCCCCATCTCCCCCGCCCTCTTCTTCAGTCGAAGCCAGCCCACCACCTCCCCCCGATTTCAACAACAACAAAAACAACAACAAGAAGAAAAAAGCCCCCGCCAGCCAGATCCTAGGCCCGGACGCAATCATCACGCTCTACACCGTCCTCCGCACCCCCAAAGCACCCGGCCATCCCGCCTCGGGATCACAAATCCGCATGGGCGAGTATTTCTCCCTCGTGCAGGCGAATCGATATGCGCACGCGGCGTTGCACAAACCGAGAAAGGATGTTATCGGTCGGAGGTACGAGTTGGTTGTTGCACCCGGGGGGGAAAAGGGAACAGAAATGGGAACGGGATACTTTGAAGGTGAGGTTTCCTATGTGGGGGGGCGGAAGGAGATGTGGTGGGTTGTAAGGGAGGAGAAGGATTTGAGAGGGCTGGAGAAGAGGATGACGGGTGGGAAGGAGGAGGTTTTGGTTGAGGAGGGGAGGGCGAGTGTGTATAAGAGGGAGCGGTGGGATGTTTGGTTTGTTGTGGGCAAGTTGATTGCGACGTTTGGGGGGGGGGAGGCTGGTGGGCGTGTTGATGGCGAGGAGGGGGAGGAGGAGGATGTTTTGGGTGAGGATGGGGAGCAGGAGGAGGGAAAGATGCCTGAGGATGGGGAGGTTCACGATGCTGAAGGCGAGAATGGGGCCGAAGAGGAGAACACCATGCACATCGGTGAAGATGAAGAGGGCGACGACACACTTCCCAACGACCAGAAAAGGGCTCCCATGGGAGTCGCAGAGAGAATTCAAAGGCTGAGAGAGCTCAATCCTTTTTACGCTCCCGCTCCTCGCCAGAACAATGACACCGAGTCTGAAGAGGAGGACACAGCGAACGATGAGGAAGAGGAGCCGGGATTGGACCCTTCACGGCCCCTGAGCGAACAGATTGAGTGGGATTACACACTCCATAACAGCTACACAACTGCCTGCGAGGCCTACAAGGCTGCCCTGAACAGATTTTTCGAGATTGGGAAGCCGAGGATTAATGCCTCGAAGGCTGCCGCCCGCTACTTTGATCTCATATGCCAGGAGTTGAAGGCCGGATTAGCAAACAGAAAGGCACTCGAGCCTGGGTTTGGCGAGGGCCTCCAGTTCAGCTGGGAGCCTCCGGCCGAACATTTGCGGCACTATAGCTTTTTGGCTTTGGTAATGCATGTGCAGCATACTAGCCTTCAGGGACCGGTTGAGCTGAGTGGCATCGTGTTGACGGAGGACGATGATGGGATGAGGAGGGCCAGGCCGGTCAAGAAGGCCACCGAGAGAGCAGCCGCGGTGGTGGGCGGGGAGGATGAGTACGAAGGCGATACCGAAGAGGAAGATGGCGATGTTGATGTAGATATGAGCGAGGAGGAATGAAAACAGAAGTGGGCGATGAATGCCTTGATAGGTTTGCCCCGTCATGGGAGTTCTTATTCGATTAGCAATATCAATGCAACAGGGAAGCCAAGGAATGCTTGGTGGGATGGAATCCACTGAAAGATGAGTGCTTAGCGCACCCCGCATCGCTTAAACCAACCGCATGGGAGTGGTCTTGGCTTGCTGGGCACTGCAAACATTGTCCAGACGTCATCAGTCGGTTGTAAAAGTTCCAAGATTGGCCATTGAACTCTGACCTTCTCCAAGCCACCTCCACGAGAGAGACCCCTCCCCACTTATCGTCAACCACGATAATTTACCGATTTCTAGGTCCATCAATCGCCGACGAACCAACGGACCAACGAACCACCGAGAGACATTGTCTCAATCTCTGTCTCCCCCGAGGATCGGCCCCGTCTTGTGATCCCCCAATTCGTCGTCCATCATGGCAAGCAGCACCGTAACAGAAAGCACACCTCTTATCTCTCCTTCATCCCCCGGGTCTGTTCGACCACCAAGACCTCCGCGAAATGTTACCTTCAATCCAAACCCGGTCTCCAAGACCATCGAGCCAGAGCATGCTTACCGTCAACAACGATCCTCCCAACAGCAGCAGTCACAACACGGCCAGCCTCCTCTATCACCGTCCGCCATTAGCACAGGCGGTCTGGGCGGCGGTCCTCCCATGCTCTCGGCCCTCAACAACAAACTCCGCCGGCGCAATAGTCACGGCGGCGGACCAGGCAATGCCGCGCCTGGCGGCGGCCTTCCCCTTGTAGCTGCCGCAGGAGCGCACAACGCTCCCAAGATTGGTCCCCAACGAAGTACCAAGAACGCGCAAAAGCTCAAGCTCCTTCCGAACCCGGAGCTAGAAGATGAGGGTGCGGACGAGGAGAGCGGCCGGGAGGTATACTCCCAATACACGCGCATCAAGGACCCAACCGCTCGAAGAGATGCTGCCCGTCTGGGTAAAGCCGACCGAGACCGTCTGCCTCGCGTTACAGCCTACTGCACAGCAAATAGGTATCAGATGGATGGGCTCATGAGGTTCCTCAAGGGTCGAGGTAAAGGCCGTGGCGCGAACCCGAAATTGATCGACGAGTGCATCTACACTCCCTACAGCTACAGCTCAAAACAGGTTGAGCAACAACATCAGCACCAACAAGAACAAGAACAGCTTAGGCACGAACGCCCCTCCCAGCCGGAAAGAAGACATTCAATAGGCGAGGTAATTCCCGACAACAATCCCTTCCACCGCGAGGACCTGATCGATCTCACCTCCAACAATGGAATCCCTCCTGCTTCGCTCGACCATGATCATCATAACCAAGAAGGCGCACTGATAACCGCGGACGACCTGCTCAATTTTGACACGGCAGTGCACACACCCGAGGTCTTCTTGTTCGACTACGGTGTTGTAGTGATATGGGGCATGACAGCCGCTCAGGAGCAACGGTTCCTCAAAGAAATCGCCAAATTCGAGGTCGAGAAGCTGGGACCAGATGATGTCGAGACGGAAAAGTTCAACTTTTACTATACCCAAGAGTACCAGGCGCGGATTTATAATGATTTCATCACGCTGAGGGACAAGCATAATTACATGACCAAGTTGGCGATTTCGCATGCGTTGGCTCAGAGTGTCAAGGTGTGTTTTGTTTCGCCACTTTCTTCTCGTCAAAGCCGAGATGCTAATGTGATATAGACATCCCTGTTTGAGGAGCTGATCGCCTCTACAATCGACACTTGCAAAGACATTCCGACACAAATTGCCCTGACGGGCAAAATTGACCTGTCGAGATCTCAAATCAACATGCAGATCGGCGAGCTGTTTATCCTGAGAATCAGTATTCATCTGAACGGGTCCGTTTTGGACACCCCCGAGCTGTTTTGGGTCGAGCCGCAGCTGGAGCCCGTATACCAGGCCGTGAGAAGCTACCTCGAGATGGACCAGAGGGTGGGATTGTTGACGGAAAGGCTGGATGTCATTGCCGATTTGTTGGCTGTGCTGAAGGACCAGTTGAGTCACGGTCATGGGGAGAAACTGGAGTGGATCGGTAAGTTTCCATCGTTTAAGCCAAGCGTGAAGGCTATCAGAAAATGCTGACCTGGTGAATTAGTGATTGTGCTTATCGCCGCTGAGATTTTGGTGGCTCTTGTAAACATTATTGTGGATTTGTACGTCGGCGTGGACTGATAATCAGGGGGGGGGGGGGGGGACGTATCATTCAGGCTTCAAAGGGCGCAAGGTGGTTTTTTGGAGCATCTATTGCATTAGGAGGTGTCATTAGCATAGCATCATTGGTGTTTCCTGATATTTCTCATGTTCTCTTTCTATCAAGTTCGAGGGGGTTTTGGGGATCGATCATCTATCTTTTGCCTTTTCTGTCTTTTTGCGACGAAGGGCAGACAACGCGACGAGAAGGTAACACGCACGGTATATATATATATATAGAAATATATATATAGAAAGAGACGCACAAGGAGAGCAGGGCAGAGAGGCAGGGTCTCATGGGATATCAGATGGAAACAGTTGTTATCCGGGCAAGGAGATTACTTGTAGATATATAATTAGCATTGGTTAGCTAAAACATGAGGTATATATTATGGGCACAACAGCCACTTCTCTTTCCGCATATACATCAATTTTTCCAACTCATACATAAACATACATAATTTCTAAGTATTATAATACAATACCTACCCCCACCGCGGACAACAACAACAACAACAAAATTGCAACACATTTCATTGCTTGGTTTCCCACACCCTCTCGGTGTTTTTTTTGCTGTATACCTTTTTTTCTTTTCTTTTTTCTTGTTTTGTATGCCCACCCTTTTTTTTTTTTTTTTTTTTTTTTTTTACCTCAACTCCAACATACCCTTCACGCTATCCCACATGTCCCTGCTCAACGTTTCCTTGAGCTCATCCTTAGTCAGCCACTTGAAATCAGTCAAGCCGTGCGCGTTGTCCTTGAGGTCAGCCTGGCCCGCCATGATGCGGCCCTTGAGGTAAAAAGTCTTTTCGCCGGGCTGCTTGAGAGTCTTGCCGTCTTCGGCGAACTCGGGCTCGGCGGCGACGCGGTGAGCGACGGGAACGCGGCCTACGATCCAGGTGTTCATGTTGGGGCCGGCTGATTCGGTAAGGACTCTTTTGGCAGTCTTTTTTTTTTTTTTTTTCATTCACTCGGTCAGTATATCATCATCTTTCCACTTGTTGAAGATAAGGGGGGGGGGGGGGAGGAAGGGAAAAGAGAAAAAAAGAAAAAAAAACTAACCTGATGCAACACCTCCTCGGTAGGAACCTGTCCCTCGGGGAATCCCCACTCTCCTCCCTTCTCGCCGTCATCCCCTCTTCTGACAACCAAATACAAAGTCTCATCCAACCGCCTGTCCAGCCTCTTCACGTCGTTCTTCTCGTCCGCCTCGGTGCGTCTCGGCAGCGGCCTCTCAACGGGGACCCTCTCCTCGGCGGCGATCTCCTCTCCGTCTTCAGACACTCTAACCTCTGCATCCTTCAAGAGAGACTCGACGATGGCCTCAGGATCAGAAGTGGTAGAGCCCACGAGGACTTCGTCGTTCCACGACATGCGGCCGCGGGGGTTGTATCTCCCGATATCCTTGGCGGGGACTCCGTGTCGCTCCTTGAGCTTGATGCGCCAGTCGAGGTCGAGGGCCGTGTCCTGCTTGAAGTAAAAGTCCTTGCGGAAGGGGGCCGACAGCCGCTCGTTGAGGCGTTTCTGGTAGAGGTAGAATGATGCTTCGAAGGGGGTGGGGAGGCGGGTTAGGATTGGCGCGCGGGTGAGGATCACGCCTGATTTGATGCGGTAGGGGTTTGGATTTGAGACGGGGGCGGGCTTCGCTGGGGAGGTTGTTGTTGGTGGTGGTGGAGGAGGAGGAGGGGGTGTGGATGTGCTGGTCGGTTGTGGTGCTGCTGCTTCGGCAGAGTAGAATCGGCTGGGGATTGAGGGGGAGGGCGAGGAGCATTGGAGGCATACTGCCCTTCGGGAACCTGTGTGAGAGAGGAATGATTCGTTAATAGGTAGCTCTAGGAGGGGGAGGGGGGGGGGGAAGCAAACGTACTCCTCAGCAGGAGAGCTGTCCCTCTTCTACCTGGCGCCGACATCATGGTTGCTTTGCGTAGTTGTATTTTTTTTTTCTCTTGCTGTTCTGTTGACGACGGCCAGGTTTCAAACTCCCTACCCTCGCAAAACACAAAAAGAGGGTATTCGCAATCTCAAAAAGCGCCAGTCGTCCACTCTCTCTCTCTCTCTCTCTCTCTCTCTTTCAGTCCCTCCAATTCATGGCAGCCAACGACCAATCATTCCCAAGCCGTGAACTTTTTCCCACTAAGGTTCCTCCCCAAAAAAAGACCCACATTAGCTCTCTCAATTCCATTCACCGCCTTCCCCTTTTAAGGTACCCCCCGTCCCCACATTTCAATTTTTTGGGGGGCTTGGGGGTATGTATATCTTCGCAGCTTTTCCCGAATTTTTTTTGGCTCTTCTTTTTTTCTTTTCTTTCTTCAATCTCATGGCACCATCCTTATCTTCAAGGTCGTTTTTTCTCCTCCAAAATACCCTGATCATTTACGAGTGCCTATAGAACACTTCATCGCAGCTTAATTCGCTAGCGGCACCTTTGAAAGATTACTTCCACCTGGTAGCTGTTAGATAGTTGCTGCTGACATATTGCGCCCAATTTTTTTCTCTCTCTTTTGTTGTTTTACTGTGATTTTTTGTGTTTATGTGTGTGTGTGTGTGTGTGCGTTTGCAATTTCTGCCTGTGATATTATTCTTCACGGTTCTGTTCAACTCGATTGAACGCTACAGCATGCATTTTACCCTGCCACTTCTTCTGCAGCAGAGGCGCCAAACTTTGACAATTTGTGCCGTGATCAAGCATCTGCAGTTTCACATTCATGCCGACCGAACCGCCGCCGGACCTTCGGACGACGCAAGCACTAATCACTCAGATTCACATCCACATCCACATCCACATCTACATCCTCGTCAAGCCTTGCCCTTTTCACGCATCACGTCCAAGGGGCGGCGGCTGACGCGTCGATTATTCCGACTCACCGATGATGAGAAAACACCGTCCATCGCCTGTCGGAAAATGCGAGATGGGACCTGTCGCATACAGTGCGTGCTCAATGTGTGTAATAAGATGGCGGTGGTTTGATCCGACTCACCAGGTCTGCTCAAAGGTGCCATATGGTACAGTACCTTATGCAGTTCACATCCAACCAGCGTGATGAGCCGGGTGCCATGAACCAGATACCTAGGTTCGCGCCCAAACTCCAAGTGGACATCGTCTGCTCGTTCGTAGAGGCTTCGTGACGTCCTTCAGGTCCTCAGACCTCAAACAACTCCTATCTCTATGTAGGCGTACAGTATACATACAAATGCAGAATTATGATACAATCCCAATTCCCCCTCATTTCCCAATTCTGTTTGTACAACATAAGCGGCCCATCAAGGTTCTTCCTTCGATGGCTATGGTATGTCCGGTCAGCCAGTTTGCCACTCCATCCGTCATCCATCATCCACCCTTCATGTGAACAGGGGGATTGTCCGCTAAAAAATGCTTAAAATGCACCATGTGCATACTGTGTAGGACCACAGCTCCATCGCTCTATGTAATTGAGAAAAAGAGAGTCATATGTAACGAGTATGATAAGTGACAGAATCCTGTTTGACGCCAGAGAGATTTCGATCCCCCCACGGTCCTCTTGACAAACGCCACCCGCAAAACGCCTCCCTTCGGGTATCCTGTTTTGGTCTGACCAAGAGTAAAAATGATGTGTATTGCGCCAAACAACTCCCCTCGCGATGCCCATGAAAACGCCCCTCTTATAGGAACAAGTAAATACAAGAACACACAGTTTTCATGAATCACTAATTCATCCTTTCATCACGCCATGCCAAGCCGTGCCTGGCGGTTTACCCCGTTGAACACCAAGCAAAAACAGCAAATTAGAAGAAAAACAAAGGAAAAAAGACATCTCAAAATGATAGAAATCAAGCTTTCAACGACGCAACGGCCCTAGCGACTTCCTGCGACGCAACCTTCTCCCAGTTCTGTCTTGTTTCTTCACCAACAGCAGCTGGATCCTTCACCTCCTCATATATCTTTCTCGAGATATCCCGATTGATTGCTTCGTACTGCTCCGGCGTGAGTTGATTAGAATGCCAGTGCGGGCTGAGTGCGGTCTTGACAATCCTGTTGATGTTCTGTTTCATCTCCATAGGGAGAGAGTGACGTGTCGGTGACGTATTAGCAGACCGGGCTAGCACAGTTGTTGTCCGTCGAGGTTGTGGTTGGCGAAGCTCTAATGGGCCATGATTATAAGCATTGCGATGCTGATGCCTCCGACCCCTCAGCTCAGAATCGCCGTTCTCGGGCGACGACCGGCCGTCGCGTAGCGGCGCATGCTTATTAGGTGATATCGAGCGAGACGGCTTGATAGAACTTGAAGATGATGCTCTCGTTGGAGAATAATTTGCAGGGGGGTATATAGGTGCAATGTGAGAGCTCAGGGTCATATGAGGAGAGCTAGACCGCCCGGGAGGCGGGGTAATAGATCCAGGACTTTGGGGTGAGGGGGAGCGAACTGGCGATGAAACATCGTTGGCTCCCGGAATCGGGCCGTATATGCTGCGGAGGTTCTCTTCGTCTAGCGGCGTACTCATTTCAACTTCCTTGAGCAGTGAAGATAAGAACGTGGGTGCTGCCTCTGCCGTCGGTGTCGCCACTGGTGGCGGCCTCGGACGCGCTGCACTGGATGAAGATGCTTCCGGGTTGTGCCCATTCGTAGACGCAATGGACGGTAGCTCGTTGCTCTGGGTTGTGGTGATCCGTCGAGTTCGTGGTCGCTTCAGCTTCCTCTCGGGCTCATGCGTGGGCTCATCGTTGGGTTCGGCTGTGCCTGAACGTGATTTCCGCTTTCTGCTCTCCGTATCTCGGGCTCTCTCCAGGGCGCCCCAGGCAAGCTGCTCTTCACGGGTCTCCGGTGGTGGGGGCGGCGGGGGTTGTGGGCGGGCTCTGAGCCCTGGCATGTTACTCGCAAAGACCTCTCTTGCCCCAAGCCTGCTAGCGATGTTCAAACGCTGCTGCCAGCGTTCGTGTTCCTGCCGCTCACGCTCACGCATCTGTTGGGACCGACGCAGGCCCTCAAAAACCGACGGATCGTCGTCATCTTGGTAGTCGAGGTCCAGCTCGAGTGCATTCCAGATTTGCCCGGTAATTCGCCCCCATGCGCCCTGCCATTCATCCGAACGAGCCCGTTGCCTGGCGCGCCGCATGCTGGCCTGGGTACGAGGGAAGAAATAGCGTTGACCGGCGATGCCATGACTCTGGCTGCCCGGATTGTTGTCTGCAGGCTGAGCGATCTCGGGGCCAAACGAGTGGACGCATTCCATGCAGAACCATGGTCCATCCGGGACTCGATCGAGGCCGATGCAGAAAGTGTGGTAGCAAGTCTCGCAGCCATCGCAGATGAGAAGAACTTCCTTGTGACCTGCTGAATCGCAGACCGGACATGGAGCATCCTCCTCTTCGAAATCCTCCTCTGTGTAGTTTATAAGTTGCGGGTCGAACTCGGCCACCTGCTTCTTGTCCTCGACTCGGCGGGTCGACAAGTATTGTCCTGTAAAACGAGGCTTGCATTAGACAACCTTCTAATTACAAATGTGGCGAAAGCTTCAAGTATGGCTATTTTCTTACCTCCGACTTTGTCGAAGACGGTTACGACGTGAAATGTCTGGCGGCAGATTGGGCAGCTGTTTGCCTTTTCGCTCCATTCTTTCAGACAGGCGTCATGCAGCATGTGACCGCAGATGAGGATCTGAGCGACATGGTTGTTGTTGGTGTCGAGGGGTGAGGAGGTGTTCTTTTTGTTCAGCTCGGAAAGTGCTTCTGGATCGTCAAGTGCGAGGCGCCCGTGTTCATCCTGAAGCTTTTTGAGGAGTTGTTGTTGCGCTGGGGAAAGTGCATCCGGGTTAGTCTCAACGTCTAGATTCTCTAGACAGACAATGCACTGGTCAGCCATGGCGTGGATGGCTTATAATGGCTGAAGCGAAAGAATCAAGAGAAACCCAATTCTGGTGCGTCGTCGGCGTCGGAGAGTCATGTAAAAATGATCCCGTCGTGCGACAGACAAAAACAGAACAGAAATTTTGGGCCAATTTTTTATGTTGATGCAAAAGTTGTTGCTTGCTGGTGATTGTCGATTGCCGATTGCCTGCCTTGCCTTGCCTTGCGGGTGTGGATTGTGGACTGTGTGTGTAAGTGGTTGTGTAGTGAAATAAGGCAGGCAGGTAAGTGTAAGGTTGTTGCAGTGGATTGAGCAAAGAGTGGGTGAGTGGGTGGGCGTGGTTGATGGTGCTTGGTGGTGCAGCAGCAGCCAGCAACAGACGCTCAACACCAGGACGGGACCTCACTGCTGTGACTGACAGACTGACGGGGGATTCTTCAAAGAGGGGTGCTCTGGGAAAAGTGAGGGAAAGGGAAGAAAGAAACGCTGCGGGACCATCGAGGTGCCTTTTTGGCGGTGCTCCGTGTTAGCGCGAACTGAGGGCACGGACCAATCAGGTCGTCGTCAACAGGACGGGGTCACACGGTAGCACCACCCAGTCTTCAAGTCAGAATTCACACTGAGTGGTGAGTCTGCGACAAAAGCCTGCTGACGATTTCCACCGACACTCATCGAGTCAAAGTAAATTATGCACAATCATACTGTAATTATTATAATCAAGGAATACCTTTGCGGTTCCGATGGATCCCATCCAGATAGTAATTGCCCAGATAGGTATCATTCCGGAAGCTGCTCGATGTGGGGCATTCGCACTAACAAACACAATCACCCTCGTTCACGATCCCATGAAAATCCATCTGCCTTTTCCATGAGCTTTCGTTTTCCGGGCAGGCAAGCTCATTCAGTCCATCAAGGTTCCCAACTCGAGCCAAGGTATCTTCCACGAGGCAGAAAAAAAAAATGCTTTGTGCACTTTCAGTGAGCCATCGTCACCGTAGATGACGCCAGGCAAGGTGGGGGGCCTGGAGTGACAACTGTGATTCAGAGACAGACACCAGCGATTGATGTGGTATCGATATTTCCAATAATTGCTCCGGATGCGCCTTCAGGAACTGCGGGCGGAATGTTTGAGACAATGTCCCGAAAGGTACCAGGGACCTTGATGCGAGTCCAAAGGTGAGGTGAACACCATCATACCGTCGCGCCCGACTTATTTGTCCCAGACGAATTTGACGCACTAATATGTTTGACGATTTGCCTTGTATCCAACAACTTGAAGGGATTGGTTCGATGATGGTGCACTTACAAAGGTTCCGGAGCTATTCTCCATAACGTTGCGTCGGGGAACACATTGCGGATTGAAAAGCGAACAGCGGGTCATTATGCAGAGGTAGAACTTTATGATGAATATTTGGGCGTCAACCTCTCTCGAAATACACAGGATTGAGGTTTACATACCGCTTCGAATTTGCGCTTTCCCTCATTCAGCTATTTCAGCGTCGCCACCTCGGTAAGAATAAAACCTCGGGGGCTGAAAATTACATCACTGGTTTTCAAACAAAAGCATCAATACACAAACCACCGAGATCAAGTGGGTACACAGATTCTGCAGCCATGGCCACCAAGAAAAACCACAGCCGTCAGTACGACATAGTCGTCTTTGGCGCCACCGGTAAGCGCATCATAATTACACATCATACACATTCAGACTAACCAACTTCCCCAGGTTACACCGGCAAATACACAGCCGAATACATCGCCGAGCGTCTGCCCACCGACCTCAAATGGGCCATAGCAGGACGCTCCCAGACCAAGCTTGAAGATGTCCTCGCCCACTGCAAGACCACAAACCCGGACCGAGGCAGCTCCTACCCGTCCATAGAAGTCTGCGACCTCAACGATTCCGACCTCTCCGCCCTCGCCAAAAAGGCCTTCATCCTCGTCGCCTGCGTGGGTCCCTTTTGCAAACTAGGCGAACACGCCTTCAAGGCCTGCGCAGAGAATGGCACCCACTATCTCGACGTGACCGGGGAAACACCCTGGGTCCTCCGCATGATCAAGACCTACTCATCCGCCGCCCAAAAATCAGGCGCCTTGCTCTTCCCCCAGTTCGGAATCGAATCTGCCCCCGCCGATCTTCTCACGTACTCTTTGGCTTCCCGTCTGCGTACCGAACACCAGGCCAAAACGGAGGATGTGATCATCTCAATCCATAAATTCACCTCTGGCCCCTCGGGCGGCACTTTGGCTACCGTCTTCAGCATAGCTGATTACGTGCCCCTGCCGGAATTCGTGGCAGCCTACAAGCCTTATGCTCTCAGCCCGAAACCGAATCCTGCCCGCGGTCCTGCGAAATCACTCTGGGCTATGCTTACCGGCGTGGTCGCCGTCCCTGAACTTGGATTGTTGACAACGAGCGTAGCAGACAAGACTGACGCTGCTCTGGTTCATCGCAGCTGGGGATTGCTCGAGGGAACCGACAGGGCGTACGGACCTAAGTTCAGTTTTCGGGAGTATATGAAGACTCGCAACTACCTAACCGGGTTCGGGATGCATCTGAGTCTTTTGCTGTTGCGAATTGTTATTGTGACGCCTTTCCTTAGGAAATTCCTCGCAGGTTGGGTTCGGCAACCTGGTACGGGACCGGATGATGAAGCTGCGAGAAGAGAAGAGATTGAGTATAGGGGAGTTGCGAAGGGTGATGTTGAGGATGGAAAAGAGAAGCCAGAAGTGGTGGGCAAGGCTTGGTTCAGAGGCAGGGGCGCATATTATTGTAAGTTTGGCCTTGGAAAAAAGGGTGGGATAGTGGTGGCGAATTGCTGATATGAGTGAAAACGTAGTGACTGGAATGTTGGTTGCTGAAGGTGCCAACACGTTGTTGAGGGGTGATGCTTCAGGGAAGCTGGAGGGGGGTGTATATACGCCTGCGGTTCTGGGGCAGCCTTTGTTGGATCGATTGGAGAAGGGTGGTTTTCATTTTGAGACCAGGACTTTGGAGAAATGAAGAGAAAATAAACACAATGAAGAATAGAATCGAGATGGAAAACTGCAAAAGCTAACCGGGCAGCTCCCTCATTTGGGGAGGTGCCCGGGTACGAAACGCATTCGGTGCGTTTACTACGTGGGTCGGCCGAGGATTCGAACGGGGGACCTCTCTCAACCGTCGGTGTTGAGGAGGGGGGTTGGCGTGTCGCCCCCAGACCACTGGGTTATTTCCCAGTCATTCTCTTGGGTCTGGGGGCTGTTGGAAGGTACTTGCTGGACCTAATATATAAAGGGCCATCAAGATGCCTGACCTGGAGAGATGTCAGTGGTCAGGCAGGAGCGGTTGCAAGAACACCGAGTGTCCCGTGGATTGATGGAGCAGGTAACTTGCTTATAACCTTTAATCGGCTGGATATTTGAAGTAACTTCATCCAGGTGAGAATCGCTTTGCATTTGGCCTCTTTGTTTGTTTACTTGGGTCGTTGATGACATTAATTATATCGAGTCCGAAGCCAGTCGGCAGTTATGTGCTCGTCGTCTTTTTCCCTCGAGTACAGGAAGTACACATCTACATAAAATTAACCAGCTTTCACCATTTGATGTACGCAGTCAACGCAAGCCAGATCCGAGAGAGCAACGCGGCATATTATTTCTCTGAAAAAGATTCGACTCAAGAAACGAAAAAAAGAAGAAAAAAGAAAAGGCCGAAATAAATCATCCCGATCCCATGGTATAACTCCTCCTCCTCCTCCTCCTCCTCCTCCTCCTCCTCTCTCCCAAACCAGACTCTATCGGGTGGTTGCGTTGTTGATGAGAGATGACATCCCACTCGGCCGTGGCGATATAGATGGATCCACCCCCCTCAGTTCGGCCCTCCACACCGCACGCACATACCAGGAGGCACAAAGTTCAACCTCCGATTGCACCAAATACACCTCGGAGCGTGCTCCATCTGCTCGAGACCGTTGAAGCGATGCTGCCTATAATGAAACAAGTCAGCCAGTTGATGACCCCACAAGACACAAACACGACAGGTAAAGGACAGCGTGAGTACATACCACGTCCCGTCGACGCTCAAGTATTCGTCTCTCACGCCTACGAGCCGCTCCCCGCTGGCCAGCTCGATTGCCGCGAGCGAAATGCCCGTCTCGGGGTCGTTGGCCGCGAGGTGGACGCGGTTCTTGGTCTCACCGGCCGGCTTGGCTTGGGTGTGGGTTTCGAGGGGGAGGGGGTGGGTTCCTTTGCGACTGTTGTCGCCGTCGTTCTTGTTGCTGCTGCTGCTGTTGTTGTTGTTGTTGTTGTTGGTGGTGGTGGTGGTGGTGGGGGTGTTTTGGGGTTTGGCGGTGGTGTTGCTCACACTGCCCTGATCACCAGCACCGCTGCTGCCACCGTCGCCGTCGTTGGTGGTGTTGATAGGGTTGTCATTGCTCGCATTCCCTACGTCATGGATGCCTTCACAAGCACCATTGCTGCCATCATTGTTTGAGCCCGAAGGCTGGGAGCCCTCAGTGTCCGTCTTCTCTTTCTCCCCCGCGGTCTTGTTTTCTCCACTGCAACGAGACATCTTGATGCTTTGGGTGTTTTTTTTGGGGTGTGGGAGACAAGTTTGAGTCGCAGTATGAAGTGCTGTGTATAGCGGGGGCTGCGGCGAGTTGGTTGTAAAGTAAAAGGAAAGGATGAAAGAAGAAAGAAGGACAAAAAAGAAAATATATAAATATATACATACAGGCATCAATTAACAGAAGCAGGCTTAACAATAGCATCAATATCCGATGAACAACAGCAGGGCAAGAACAATAGGAATCACACGATCCCCATGTCAACACGTTTAGTTTGACCAGTCCCAAGTCATTTGACATTGTTCAAAGGTGACGATAAGAACCTACGCTGTGAATTGTGAATTCAAAAGTGTCTGGCACTGGCAACGGGAAAGAACGACTGTTTCTTATTCGACTCCGGGTGAGAGTTACTGCTAAGGGGAGACGGATAAGCTACCTAGTCAGTGCAATAGGAAGCAAAAAGATAAAAGATACATTAGATCTCTTAAAGAAAGCACCCCTTAAAATCGTGACGATAGATATATAATGTTGGCGGTACGAGGCTCTCAGGCCATGATAAACAAATGGAACATATGGCACAAGGCCCAAGCCACAATGGATAAAGCAGAAGTGAGTATCATACAACAACACACAAATCATATATCTTTAGCTCTCATTTGACCTCACAAAACCCCAAAACCATCCCATTTCAACCAACCATACGTCTTTTAGAGCTTCCCTCAAAATCCAAACCACACACACACCTACACATTCAACAATAACACAAATCGCCCACATCCATCCATAACTACCTAGAGCCAGGAGTGTCCTGCGCAAATGTTGGGGTCAACATCCATCAATCCAGCCATCCAGAAGTGCCACTTTCAACAAAAGTCCCAACAAGCCAGCCGATAATTTCAAATCAAGAAACCACCAGTAAAATATCCTTCACACAAAAAAAGACACAGGAGAAAGATAAAAAAAAACAGAAAAACCAGCAGTAAAACAGAAGATACGGCAAAATATCCCCTTCCGCCATGCATAATGCTTCCGTCCACCAGCCCTCCATTTTCCGGGTGCCCCCCTTCCCTTCTTGCTCCTCCCTCCTTCCTTCTCTCCCCATGCAACCGATAAGTCAAATCCAACTATCCGTTGCTCAATTCAAACACACAGACCCGCTCGCTGCGCTAGTATATGCAAACTCCATTGAAGCCAACCACGTCGCAGCCCAAGCCCAGCTCATCCCAACACCTTCTAAATAATACCTCCAGGCGGATCATACCCGCGACTCGCAGGCCCCAGCCCCGCGCTCCCCGGCTGCTGCTCCCCTCCCCCAGACAAGTCAACCTGGGCGTTATTGGTCTTCCTGAGCATAAACATGGGCTTCTTGCCTTCCTTGTCGAGCTGCTTGAACAGGATCAACGGTTTCTCATCCAGCCCCAAACAGCGCTCCTGATCTCCATACACGATATACAGCGCGTACTGATCCCAAGGCGCATTGATCTGGTACTTTTTGAGCGCCGCCGGCAGCACCTTGTAGCAGGGATCATCCATGCTGACCCTAAACGACTTGAATATCTCCACTGATGCGTTGCTCGCCCCGGGCGTCTCTGGTACCGTCGGGGTCTGCGTCTGCATCCTTCGTGGCGCCATCGACTTGGCCTCCTGGTTGTTGTATCTATCGTTTTCTCCAAATGTAGAGCGGCTCGAAGGTGTTGGCTGGCCCGCACTCCGGTACGCTCCCGATCCGAGCGTCGTACCAGACATGTTTGTGGTTGGTGGTGACGTAGGCGATGGCATATTTGGCGATGGATAAGATGGCGAAACTGAGCTGCCGCCGCCGTTCATGGCCACGAGGTGCGACCCGGACATGGCGGCTTGTTCGGCAGCGCTGTGGGGATTGAGCGTTTGCTCAACTATGGAGCGATCGTGCTGCGTTTGCATGTGCGTTGGTGATGTCGCCTTTGACGTGGATCCGAGCATGATCTTGGTCGACCATTGTCTCTTTAGTCCTCCGCCGGACTGGCTGTTTGCTGTTGATGGTGTTGGTACCGGAGGAGAAATGCTGCTCTCGTACTGGGACTGGGGACCGTTGGGTAATGGCTGTTGGACATCCTTGACCAGCCTGAGAGCTGGAAGCACGTCTTCGCGCAACCTCCTAAAATCGTCCGTCATTCTACGAAGATCTTGCTCCAACAACGACATCCTCTCGTCCCGTAGACGCAGTAGCTCCACAAGATACTTGATGTCCTTCATAGTCGCGTTTGCGGATTGCGCTTCCGTCTCGGCGGCTGTAATTTTAGTCTGTCAGAACGTACTTGGGCTTAACAGTTCAGGCGCAACACGTACTGAGGGGCATGTAATGGTCGCTTTCCACAGGCACATCTTGTGCCTTTTTCACGTCGTACACGGATTTCAGTATGGTCAGTCGGTGTCCCACGCTGTTGATACCCATTGATTTCAAGTCGTCGTGCTGTAGAGCAACAAGGGCCTCGCCAACAATTTCATTTTCTTGGAAGAACCACGTTAGCCGGCACTGTGACAAGATCCCGGAGCCAGCAAAATCCTACCTAAAAATATGTCTGCATATTGTTGCACGCCAATTCTGGTAATGAAGTCGGCGCATTCCTCGGCTGTCCAATACGAGATGATGGTTTCGTGAAGGGCATCGGGATTGGTGCGATAACCGTAGGTAGTGGGCGTATGTTCGGCCGATGGAGGATCAGAGTCTATCGGGGAGTTTTCGGCATCGGTTTGGATGGGCGAGCTGCCGTGGATATCTCTCTCATACTCATCGTCGGCATCCGACTCGGCGTAGGCGGTCCCTGAGTCGAAATTCATGGCTGTCTAACAAAAGCTGGGCCCCTCACAGCCTGGGCTGCGGGGAGGGCCGGGGTATCGAGTAGATGTCGGTCGAGTCGAGGGGAAGCTGTCGTCGACGAGCACACAGGACGGGAACCAACAACGTTGCAGGTTGCGGGTTGCGAGGTGCAGCAAACAACAAAATGGACTCAAACGCGGGCGCGGGGAGCGATAGGAGCAGCAACAAAATCGGGCCAAACACCCCTCTTTGAAATTCTGAAAGCGACAGACAGCGGGCGAATTGAATATTGATAATCGTCTCCCGGGGGGGTCTGAGCGGCCGGGGCAGTCGGGAGTCGGGATGAAGAGCGATCGATGACGAGCGACGGCAAGGATGGAGTGCCTCTAGGAGAAGGGCTCCTGGTGACCGAGAGAAGTGGTCGGTCACTGGTGATGTTGACAGAGGCTGGAGGTTGGAGGCAGGTTTCCAAGGTTGTTGATTGCGGGTTCGTTTCGTTCGTTCAGGTTCCAGTGGTTGCCCTGCTCTCTGTCTGCTGCTGCTGCGTGCGCTGCTTGTTGCCGTAGCCGCTCGCTTGGCCGCTTGGCCGCTGGGAAAGGTGGTGGCACCCGAAATCGTCTTAGCGCCGAATTTGCTTCCCCGAATCCAAGACCTGATCCACCAGATGGTGGGGCCCTAACACGCCCCTGGCCTGAAGCCTGGCCAGGGTTCCCATTCACCACTCGCCGTGACAGGAAGGAACGGCCGCAGGGCGAGCCATCCGATAACACATTCTAATAATTGCCCTTCTCTCTGTTTGCCAACTGAATTTCAATAATTCTAGAAACTCCAACTTTGTCTTAATCTGCCAAGTCCGTCCGGCTCTTTCCCCTACGCGCACAAACAAACAAAGCAAGCCATACATACATAGCAAGAAGCATCAATAAAGAACATTCATTGATATACGCCTTAGCAACCTAACTTCCATCTAACCTACCTTAGCCCCAACCCAGCATCGGCTCTCAACGACCCCGCCTGACTTGGGACGCAAGCATGCGGCACCCAACAGCCTTACGAGTCTTCAAAATAAAAATAATAAAAATCAAAGAGTTTGTGATATCTCGAGATTCCTCAAGAATGCCCTCCACAGCCTCTTCGCCCAGCCCACCTCGAGCATCCCGTGTCACACAAAAAGCCCACCACAGCCCAAGATTGTATCACCCAATCACAGCCCCCTCACTGTATCATCCCTTCCTTCTATCAACCCGCCAGACAGGCATTTTGCAGAAATCAATTAATTACCCCACTGCCAAAGTTCCCAGTACGTCTAGGAAACATCACTCTCAAGGGCGACCACAAAAAACAGTTCAATATGAAACCACAGATAAACCCAATCAACCCACTTTCAACCACCGCACCCCATACGTTGTTGATACACCCTCCCAACCAACCTTGGAGCCCCTTTCCCACTCCGCGTTTCACCTCTGTTTTTGCTCACTCCCCGTTTGCAATCATCATTCTCTCATCATCGCTTTTTCTCGTTTCTCGTGTCCCGTTTCTCATTTCTCCCCATTTCCCGTTCCCTCCTTTGACCATCCATGCCTTTGTTTCGCATGAACAATCCATTTCTTCTAGAAATTCTTTCTAATCACATATCCCTTGTTACCTATCATAATTTCGAGCCTAGTGGAAAGTTCAATTACCGGAAAAGCACGTACCAAGTAGCACTCAAACGGCCCCGAGCAGGGGTCAAAAATAAAAATAAAATAAAAAAAGGTTCAACAAGGACTAGCAAAGGTGGCAACATAAAAGATTTGGAAAACCGAACGACACCAGCAATCCTCTTTCCTTTCTCGGTGACGGTGTGTCAAAAACTAATAAGGGGGTTCGCCGAATGCTACTTCTCGGTACGGATATTCTTCATCTTCCAAGCAAGCCAAATGCCTCGGCAGCCAGCGGCATATTCCGTTCACTGGGAGAAGAAAAAGGGGTAAGAAAAATAGTCTCAATAATCGCCATGGTCTATGAAAAAAAAAAACCAAGTTCAATATCCGCCCACCATAACATTCCCAAATCAACACATGACCCTCATTGCATCATCGCCCATCACAAAAAGAAGAGAGCTCGATCGACCATATCATACAAAGCTCCCAGCCTATGCTTCCGGTTTTACCAATGCGAACTCCTCTTCTTCTTAATTTTGGCCTTCTCCTCCTCCGACTTCTTCCCCGATGGTTTCTGCTGCTGCGCAAGCTGAGCAGCCGACATTCTGTTCTCAACCTGAGTCCGAATCTGCTGCAACTGTCCGGCGCCTCCCTTCCACAACGTATTCAGATGGTTACAATGAAACGGACCTTGCTGCTGGTTAGCTCCGGACGTCGGCCCGGCGCTAACGGGCCTAGGGGGGAGTGTTGGGGCAGAACCACCGAACCATGGCGTGAGGCCGTGATGACCATGCTGTTGTACCGGTTGTGTAGGCGGGGGAGCAAATTGTGGCGGAGATTCCTGGACTTGCGGCGCTTGGACTTGCGGCCTTGGAGGCAGGGAGGGACGATCCGAAGGCAAGTCTTGCCCTTCAACACCATATTGCTTGCGGAGGCGCTCAGTTTCTTTAGCGATTTCAGCCTCCCGCTTGCGTCGCTCCTTGTCCTCTTCTTCAAGCATCTTCTTGATGCGCTTTTGCTCGGCTCTCTCGGCCTTTTCCCGCTCACGCTTCTCCCTTTCGACCATTTCTTGCAGACGCCGGGTTTCAGCGTCGATATCGGCCGTCGGTGTGGAAGTGAATGTGACCCCAGGTTTGACACCCGAAGCAGCCGCAATGCTGTTTACTGCTACAGTCGCAGGCGGAGGTTTGACGCTGGTGGCGGGAGGGACACTGTTGAGTGCTCCAGACATGGCTGGAGCAGGTGACGCACCGTTGGCGGTTGAAGGGCGCGAGTTTTTCCTAACGTTCCCGTTAGGGGTTGGGCCTCCCCCGTGAACATTGAACAGTCCTGGCTTGCTCATGAGGTAAATATCCTTGATTACTTCGGCTCCCAGAAGCAGGATGAGCTCGAGTCCCTTGCGATCCTCAACTTCCACGCGCGGGAGATTTGGCTGGTATATGGTTGTGGCGCTCTCCTTTCCGGCCTTGAACATCGCGATGGTAATGTCGGGCTCCTTGCTCTTGCGCCCAGAAACATTTTTGCCGGTCATGAAGCATGTCATATCTTTGCTAAGTTTGCCATCTTTCCTCCAGCGAAACATGATTCGAGGAATCAAATCGCCGGCAGCTGGTGGGCTGTCTTGCTGCTCACGATCGATCTCGCTAATAGTTGGCGTGCGGAATGTCTGTACTGGCATCTCAAACTCCCAGCTATCAGTCTTGGTGAAGCTACCAGGCATCATCTTCACTGTGATCGACTGGTCTGGGTTGTAGAGTTGGATGGTAAAGTTGTCGGGAACTATCGCCGTCGCAGGAACAGGAGGCGCGTTCGACTGACCCTGAGCTCTGATCTCAGCAGCTGATAGCGTGGGCTGAGACCACTCGGGCTCGACCATGACCTCTCCGTAGATAACATCTTGATTGTAGGGGTCGCACAATGCGAGGGCGTATTTGTTGCGAGAAGCAGGCAAAGCAGGGTCTGGTTTCCGCAGCAGATACTCGGCTGACGGTTCAGATCCGTTTTGAGTGAAGAAGAGGATGCTCGAAAAGGGGTTTTCTGTCGACGGCTTAAGCCGGAATGTAGGGAGGTTCTCGTCGAGCATCTTACTCGTCCTGCGAGGGAAAAGCTTTGTGTCGCAGAGGTGTGTGGCAAAAGTATATGGTGTAATCACTGGTTTGAACAAAAGACTGAGGAATTCGCTTGATTTGCAGACGAAATTCAAGAAATTCAAGGGAACAACAGAGAGAAAGTGAGGAGAAGAGAAGGACGTGAGACTGCTGACGACGTTTTAGTAAGTCAGCTGCGCTGTGCAGGAAGAATGCCTCGATTACGGGGCTAGATTTATTGGCACAGCAAAAAGCGGGAGGGAAGGTGTGTTGCTTTCTCATGTTTGAGAGACAAGGCCCGAATTCACCCCGCGATGTTGGACAAACCACAAGGCCAAAGCCAAACGGCCGCCCGCCTCCTGACAACGTCACCGTCTCGGCAATCGGCTCAGCCACAGCAAGCTGAGTCGTCAGCTGCGATTGGCTGCTGGAGACGCTCAAAAGAGCCCAGGAAGGCGGCGGTGCTTTTGTTCTTGAAACTTCAAGTTGCCGCCGGGGATTCGGTTGCAATCACAGAAGAAAAACGAGAACACGAGCCATCTCTTTGGATGTTATGGGCATAACGAATCCCAGATCCAGAGCAGGGAATTGCAAGGCATTCTAATAATATTTGGAGTCCTGCAAGGGTGAACTTTGAGAGCAACCGACCTACTGGTCAGCGGCGCCTGAGATTGTGGATACAGGTTCTTGGCGCCTCTCAGGGTTGGGGTTGGGACCTCGTTGCCCAAAAGATTAAGCCCCACTTTCTCAACCACAGCTGGTCTGTGCTTTTTACTTTTGCCCCTCCACGTGACCACACAGAAATATCCGAAAACCTATCGCGGCACAAATTCGCTAGCGACCAATTTCACGATCCTCGGACAACACCAAATTCAGGTCAAGATAGTGTCGCGCCATCGACACAGTTGCCCATCATGAGTTTGGTCTCGGGTGAGAAGGTATGTCGATATCCAGCATTGTCACTTTTCAATTTGCTCCTGCCAGCGACTTCTGGCATTCTCCTGTCTTCCCTGAGCTGCGTTGGGAGTTTGGCGGGTTTGGAGGCAAGCGACGAGGTTATCGGCAATTCATCAACGATTAGAACATGGCCGGCGGGGCTCAGAAAACGGAGCAACGATGTGGCAGCTGGTTGCAGGCTGGGTCTTCATCCATGCAAGAGGCAAAGCAGCATCATCGATCGATTCTTGGGGTTCAACAATAATCTACGAGTTCTCGAAATCAGCAACACATCACTTGACGTCGAATACACGACTATTGAGCCCTTCGAACGCAACACAGGAAGACTGAAAGAATAACCAGCAGGAGCAAATTGGGCGTTCAGCATGGAGTGTAGGGGTAGCGGGCTAACAAACCTTCCAGAGCAACTTCAACCACATCCTGCGTCTCCTCAACACCAACGTTGACGGTAAGCAGAAGGTCGTCTACTCCTTGACGTAAGTTTGCCCTCCGCGCCGGAAACGAGGGGTCCCAAATACTGACTCCCACAAAGCAAGATCAAGGGTGTCGGTCGCCGCTACTCCAACTTGGTTTGCAAGAAGGCCGATGTCGACCTGAACAAGCGCGCCGGTGAGCTCACCTCCGAAGAGCTCGAGCGCCTGGTCACCATCATCCAGAACCCCACCGCATACAAGATCCCCGGCGTACGTCTTGCGCATTTCCCACCCTGAGCGGCTCAACGAGTATATACTAATGCACAAAACAGTGGTTCCTCAACAGACAGCGCGACATCGTCGATGGCAAGGACTCCCAGATCCTCGCCAACGGTGTTGACTCCAAGCTCCGTGATGATCTCGAGCGCCTGAAGAAGATCCGCGCTCACCGTGGTCTCCGTCACTACTGGGGCCTCCGTGTCCGCGGTCAGCACACCAAGACCACCGGCCGCCGTGGCCGTACCGTCGGTGTGTCCAAGAAGAAGGGTGGTTAAAGAATTACAGTATAAGAACTCGCGTTACTTTGGCACTGCTGGGGCTTGGCTTATTGGTGGTGTTTATATCCCGAGGCTAAGGATGGTCATGGAAAGGGTTGGGTTGATTTTTTTTTCCTTTGCGAGTACTCTCGCCGGCCTGCTAAAGGGAACCACCATGATAAACAGCATGACAATACAGGCGCAGATATGAAAAGTACATGACCATTCAAGTGATTTTATTTTGTTCCCTCAATAATTGTATCCTTGGGTGATTCTTCTTTTAAAAAAAAAATGACATGCAACTTTTATATCTCAACAACAACAACAACAACAACAAAGGGGTATAAGTACAAACGCAAATAAGTATATCGATAGCTTCCGAGTCTCATCCACCACCTAATCCTCGTGCGTCACAGCCATATCCAGCACCTCTACCCTTCCTTGGCCCTTCGTCTCTCCTCCCACGAAATCAGATAACCCTTTGAAGGCTCCCGGTTCCACAAAACCAACGACCTCCCACTCGGAGCCCATGACGTCCTGGTTCTCCACCTGCTCGATGAAGCTAAGAATCTTGTCCTTGACCGTCCCTGGCGCCTTGTGTTCTCCCTCTCCCTCGGCATCCTTATCCTTTCCTCCCACGGGAGCCTTGGGCGCTTTTACTGCCTGCTTCAGAACGTTCGTCGAGCAAGTGATGCGCAACCGCATGCGAGCTCGTGCAACCGGAATAGGCTGGTGTGCAATGAGTGCCTTCATAGCATCCAAAGCTTGGGACTTGGCGCTCTTGGTAGCCGTTACGCCTGTCCAGTTGTGTTTTGGTGCTTGCGCCGCTGCTGATGATTGCTGACCGTCCTCGTTCGTAGAAGGCGTCGCGGTCCCGCTCTTTGTCTCTTTCTCTTCCTGTTGTTTCTGATGAGCCTGCGAGCTGAGCATGTCGAGCGCCTTCTCGATCATTCCCGAGGTATAAACTCGTTTTGTTCGGGGGTCGACGAGTTTGCTCGCCACGATGGAGATGACTTCGTTGTGCACGCGTTCGAGCTGGGCCGAGCGCTCCTTTTCGCCTACTTGCATTTCGCCTTTGCGCAGGATCTCGAGGATGATGTCGTCTACCGGGGTGTCCTTGCCGAAGGCTTTGGCTAACTCGGCCGAGGGTGCGGTTTGTCCCTTGGAGACGTTGAGGAAGACGTTTGGAATTTGGAGGACATTGTCGAGGTCTGTTTCGATGCCGGAGCGCCATTCAAGAACTTTGTTCTTGTAGCAGGCTATTTCGAACCGCTTTTTGCCCTTCTTCAGGCGGACCAGGGAGACGTTGGTCAGTTTGATTTGGTTGGAGGGCTGTTGGATAACCATGGTGGCGATCTGCGGTGTGAAAAATGAGGTTTGTCTGGGTTGTGTGATTGTTTGTTGGATTGTCGAAGTCAAGGGGAGTTCGGTTATCTCGCGTTCACTGTTGTTTTCCAAGAAGCGTATGTGAAATTAAAGGAAAAACTAAAATAAAATAAAAAATGATTCATTGATTTTCAATATATATATCACCCGGCGATGCTTTTTTTCTTAAACTTTCAAGGCTGGAGTGTAATTACCCCGCCACATCTGCTGCCAAGTTAAAGCAGCGGGCCTGTGGGGACTGTTTGACGGTCTTTGAGTGGTGAGTCAAGCAGTGTGTGTTCCACTGATTAGACTGATTGACAAGATCAAAGGGATATGGCACGCTGCTCCTCCTCAGAAAACTTGAAGGGAGGCATCAAAGGGGATGTGATCCTCTTTACAACGTCCGGTATTCTCTGCTTCAATATTCCAAACTCCCAGTTTTGAACATCAACATTGTTGGTTGGCCCAGCTTGCTAGATAACGACTAACCCCAGCACGTCCAGGTGCTCTCTGTTTTGGTCAAGCCTGGCGTGGCTGACGTAATGCCATCTGCTTCCTCGTCCTATCTCAAAACATACCTAGAGTTTAAGTGTTCGGACGGAATCAAAAGGCTAAATTGTAATGCAGTTTTCACGGCAGAGGTATCCAGTCGTTCATCTCGCCCTGGCATGGACGGTCTGACTGCCTTTTGCACAAGTGAGCACTGAGTAGACAACCACGACGAGTCGGTCTGCGTTTCCCCGGTTCTGCCTATGACACTTATCGCTCTGACGACCGAAAGATAACCCGTCTAACCCTTGTCAGCCAAGCTCTTTACAAGAATTCGGCACACAGTCCCCATTTTAGCCACTTTAATCCCTGTTTTCTGTAGTCCTGCAAGCGGTTCAGGTGACCAACCTGCAAGGTACAACCAGTGGCGTCCATTCATGCTCCCCAACCCGGCTGAGCTGTTTCAGTGGTTACTTCAAGAGCTCCCTCCCCGAGCTTGTTCCTCCCCTTCTTCCTCTTCATCCATCCATCCCATCCACCCGTCACTATCCATTGATCCCCCCATCATCAATTTCCCATTCCACTATCATCATCAGCAGCAATGAGGATCGCTGCCTCAACGGTCCTGCTGGGAGCGGCTTCGGCTGCAACATTCCAGCAGCAGGCCCAGCATGTGCTGTCCGGGAGCTACGGCAAGGCCCAGAACGCCATGAAGCCAATCTCGGAGTCCTTCGCCGATGCTGCTCGCAGGCCCCTCGAGACCCTTGAGGAAGCCTTCGGCGACATGACTGCTGAGGCCAAGGCCGTCTGGGACGAGATTAGACTGCTCGTTCCTGAGAGTGCTTTCAACCAGTCAAACTGGCTCACTAAGCCCAAGCCTCATCGCAAGCGCACCGATTGGGACCACGTCGTCAAGGGCGCTGATGTTCAGAAGGTGTGGGTTCAAGATGAGGGGGAGAGCCATCGCAAGGTCGACGGCCGTCTCGAGGACTTCAACCTCCGCGTCAAGAAGGTCGACCCCAAGAAGCTTGGTGTCGACTCTGTGAAGCAATACAGTGGTTATCTGGATGATGAGGCTAACGACAAGCATCTGTTCTACTGTAAGTCGAATCTTTGCAAATGCTCTCTCGTCCAATCATCGTTGGCTAATCCCACATCTTTCAGGGTTCTTCGAATCCCGCAATGACCCCAAGAACGATCCCGTCGTCCTCTGGCTGAACGGTGGCCCCGGCTGCTCTTCTCTGACCGGGCTGTTCCTCGAGCTCGGCCCCGCCTCGATTGATAAGAAGCTTAAGGTTGTCAACAACGAGTTCAGCTGGAACAACAACGCCAGTGTTATCTTCCTTGATCAGCCCGTCAATGTTGGCTACTCGTACTCCGGATCCTCCGTCAGTAACACTATCGCAGCCGGAAAGGATGTGTACGCCCTTTTGACGCTCTTCTTCACACAATTCCCCGAGTACGCCAAGCAGGACTTCCACATTGCTGGCGAGTCGTATGCTGGTCACTACATTCCCGTCTTTGCCAGTGAGATTCTTTCTCACAAGAACAGAAACATCAACCTCAAGTCCATCCTCATCGGCAATGGCTTGACTGATGGCCTTACTCAATATCCCCACTACCGCCCCATGGCTTGCGGCGAGGGTGGCTATCCTGCAGTCCTTGGCGAGTCCGAGTGCCAGAGCATGGACAATGCCCTTCCCCGTTGCTTGAGCCTGATTCAGAACTGCTACGACAGCGGTAGTGTCTGGAGCTGCGTTCCTGCATCTATTTACTGTAATAACGCTATGATTGGACCCTACCAGCGCACGGGCCAGAACGTCTACGACATCCGCGGCAAGTGCGAGGACAGCAGCAACCTTTGCTATAGTGGGCTAGGCTATATCAGCGACTATCTCAACAAGCAGGACGTCATGGATGCCCTCGGTGTTGAGGTCTCTGGATACGAGAGCTGCAACTTTGACATCAACCGCAATTTCCTCTTCCAGGGTGATTGGATGCAACCCTTCCACCGTCTGGTTCCCAATATTCTCAAGGAAATCCCTGTTCTTATCTATGCCGGCGATGCTGATTACATTTGCAACTGGCTCGGCAACCAGGCTTGGACTGAGGCTCTTGAGTGGCCTGGCAAGAAGTCCTTCAACAAGGCTTCCGTCGAGGACCTCAAGCTTGCCGGTGCTAAGAAGGAGTACGGCAAGGTCAAGGCTGCTGAGAACTTCAGCTTCATGCAGATCTACCAGGCCGGCCACATGGTTCCCATGGACCAGCCTGAAAATTCCCTCGACTTCCTCAACAGGTGGTTGAGCGGTGAGTGGTTCGCCAAGAAGTAAGGGAAGGATTATCTGTGGTGGCGGTGGCTTGTCTATGGGATAAATTGGATGCTCGGTACAAATGGAGTCTCGGGGTTAATCAGCTCATTGGGAGGAAACAAATGCATTCAGAGAGAGGTTTTCTTAGCTGTACACTTGAAGTATTTCTTAGCCGTATACATGATCTTTTGTTAACAAATGTTTCTCTCCAATCATTGCCCGTGAAGTAAGGCTGGGGCGGTTGAGACATTCGAGATGAGATGGCACACGCAAGATGCTGTGTGTAGTGTAACAGAAATGAGTGAAAGCAGGTACAACATAACACAAGGCATGTACCTGTTCCGGAAAGGCGATGGGCTGAAAGATTTAGGTGCCTGAGATTGCACAACATCTGTCTCGGATGGCGGGTTTACGGTTCCGGCCGTTTAGGGACGGACGGACGGGCAAGTCAAAATAATGTCTCGGGTTCAGTTTGTGTCTTGGGAACGAATCGAGAAGACTTCAAGAATGTGTGCTTTCCAAAAAGCGAACGGGAACAGGGAAGAATTACCTATTCTTTTTTTTAATATATTTTTTATATTTTTTTTCCGGGGGGGGGGGGGGGGGGGGGGGGTGTGGGGGGGCGGGGGGGGGGGGGGTGTTTGTAGTGTGGGCGGGGGCGTGCAGGGGGGGGAGGGGGTTTTTTTTTTGTTAGTGTGGTTGT
>MU858862.1:128255-264089 GCA_033297175.1 Cladorrhinum sp. PSN332
CAAGTTTACACATTCGATCTCGTCTTCCCCCGGCCCTGTTTTTTTTTTCCCAAACACAAAAAAAAAAAAAAAAACCCAAAAAAAAAAAAAAAAAAAAAAAAAAAAAAAAAGTACTTACGACATTGCTGATATCTGCACATTTGATCAGCAGAGCGCACGTCAGTGCGGTACGTTCCTTTATTTGTCCGAGTTTCCAAGAATCTGTGCTGCCACGGTCCTGCTCCAAGACATCCTTGAGGCTGTTCATCTTGACCATGTACTCGTGGTGTAAGCTCATATCGGTCGCTAGTATTGAACTAAGGACGAGACTGCGCATATCAGCATCGCTGTAGGCTTGTGGCCAGTACTTGCGGAGAATCTGGTTGTAGGCAGCACAGTGAAAGTTTTCGAGGACCGACTTGTCGTTGTAGAGCTGGGCTAGGGGTGATTTCAGTTTCGTCAAGAATCCATTGTTGACCCCAGGGTGTCCAACATCGTGTCCAATGGCTGTGACGAGGAGCATTAACCCCTCAAATGGGCCCAGAAATTTGGCAATTGGGGAGCGTGCTGAGGGGACCCGGCGTTGCAAATCATTGGTGGACCGAAGCGGCGGGAATGCCCCAACTTCAACGAGGATATGGAAGGTTGCCTGTAGCACATCAACCACGTGGCAGAAGTTGTGGTACGCCACAAACTTGTTGTACGCGGTTCGGCATGCGAGAACAAAAGTATGCAGTTGAGCTGGAGGCTTGTCAGCAGATGCATCAAGTAAACAGCGAATTATGACTTGCCTGATGGTATCCTCCACTTCTCTAACTCGGGCATCGCAAGCGCATGTTCGAATATGATGCAGGCCGCAACAACCAATTCCTCGTCCGAAAAGTTGGGAGAACAAAAGGCCCATTTGCTGATGGCCAGCGATATCTCGTCTCGCCTCTGAGAAGAGACATTTGACGTGGTTGTTTCCAATCCATCCCACTCTCTGCCCTCACTGCAAATCTTACTTGCAAGCTTTGTCACCATGTCTTCGCGCAAATAGGCGTAGGGTTTCTGCCGAGCCTGGCATTGAGCCTTGTGCAACTTGGCAGCGTCGAGATGGGCGCTATAAGCATACGAATCCAGTTCACGCAGGCACGTGCTACTTATCGGACTCGACACTACGGCCGTTGCGCCCAGTTCGATGCATTGTCGACGCATCATTCTCGCACCTGATCCCTCGGCTTCGTCTTGGCCGTGCGAAGCGGTGCCGTTGGGCAGTGCGCTGTCCGGAAAGTCCACAACAGGAACTGTAATGACAAGTTTCGACAAATCCCGGGCAGACGCCTCCGACCTTATCTTTCTCAGCAGTGACAGTCCATAAAGTTCCCCTTCCTGATTCTCACACTCTGATGCAGGTCTCGATCGTGCCTCTCGAGGTATCTGCTCTTGGTAGGGTGTTTCCAAAAGGAAAAGAGTTGGCCTGGGCTCGGCTGTCGAATCCTCGTGAAGCTTGAGCCATTCGCTGAGGCATGCACCTCCAGTACTGCACATATATACTGTCTCTTGTGGTTAGCAGACAATTTTCACGGTCTGGGCTCCACAACTCAGGGGCCACACTAGGGACGGAAAAAAAAATACCTTTTCCAAAAGCACGCAGCGCAAGGCCGACATTCTTCTCTATAAGCTCGGACTCCCAACTTTCAGCATCGTTGCTATGATCGCCGCGCCTTGAATCCTCAACATGACGGTCCCGAGACACAGCGCGGTCGACATAGATGACATTACAAAAGTCCTTTTCCATGATGGCCCTGAAAGTGACCTGAGACAGGTACACTTCCGCCACAAGGGAGGTTGAAGTGCTGGAAAACCAGGTACGTTCCGCTGCACGGCTCCTATACTCGCGAACGTTTCCGAGGTTCACCAAGAACAAGCCGTTGCGTGAACGGCCCGTCGACTCCTATCGCGTTTTGTGGAGTTCTCGGTTGGTAAATGCGTATATGCGCTGGGTGAATTGCAGAGAGAAGGTATCGCGAAAAAAAATATGTGGCAATGATCCGGAATCGGGGTGTCCTCAGGGATTTTGACCTCCCTCGGCCAACAACAACTTGCGCAGGGCGTGAGGTGGTGCTGAGTCGGCTGGCTGGTTAGAATTAGACATGCCGCGCAATGGATTGATTCTAGGCAGGACGAGGTGTGTTTCTGGAAACAAAGGGCTGGCTGGTGATGGTGGGAATTGGGAATTTGCGCGAAAAGCAGCGAGGGGGGAGGGACCAGGGTCAGTGCACTGGGAAGATTTGGCAACAAGTGAGGTCCCGGTCTGGGGCCATAGATCAATCCGTGCGACTGGCGACTGGCGACGGTCTGGGGGTCGCGTGGATCTAGGTCAGAGGGTAAAAAGAGGGCCAGGAGGATGGAGGAGAAAGCAGTGCTAAGGAGTTGCTGGGAGGAGTAGGCAGTGGGGACGGCGAGTAGGGCGGAGGGGGGTGGACGGGAGGGGAAGGACGAGGGAGAAAAAAAAAGAAACGAAGAATATCCGTCGTACCTGGACCGGGATGGATCGTGATACCGTCCAATTAGCTGGCTCGTCTCTGGAGCTTGCGCGATGCCGCGATGCCGCGATGCTATGGATATGCTCTGCGACGATGCGATGTGGTGGTGTGGTTGAGCGACTCGGGAGTTGAGCGAAGGATGGATGGGACAATAGTATAGAAACAAGAAATTCCCGAGGGAGTCGGCAGAGTCTGTGCCTCAATACACGGACCGTAGACTGGGCGACTGGCGATAGGTAGGCAGGCTGGCAGGATGGATAATACGTGACGGGGGTGTGGTATAGACGAGGCAGGGACGGGAAACAGAAGGTGAGGAAGATAAGTATTGTTGTGCATTGGTCGCAAAGGGAGAGCCCACGGCGGCGTGCTAAGCAAGCCAGTCCATCATCTCATCATGTTTGGTTCTACTGTTTTTTTTTTAGTCTGTTGGTGAATTCTGGGGAAAGAAGGTTTACTTTGAGAGCCATTCCCCAAGGGCAGCAGGGCAATCTGTGGACAGCGGGAGATGTGGAACATCGAGAACCAAGAGAACTTCAAATGGAAGGGGGGAGAGCGTGCGGCAGGTGTGGAGCCATAGGTGCCCCTCCCAGGTTCTGGTCTGACCAGTCAAAGTCGGCGGGAGTGCTGGAGGGTGGAGTCTCCTGCAAGAACGGAAAGGTGCAATCTAAGGGATAGCCGGGGGGCGGCGCTGTGAGTGGCTCCTCAGAAGACCCCGGCCCTTCTGGCCGTCTTCGAGAAGAGCTGTCGAACACGCTAACCACGGGTGCTGCTGCAAACCACAACTCGACTCTCTCCCTCTTGCCGTTTCCAAGGTCCCAAGTTCCACAGAACAAAGAATTGGAGAGCACTTGCCGTGGTGTCTGGGGACCACTTCTTTGTTCCCATCGCCGCGAAAAACCCCCAGTCCTTTTACGCTCTATTTTTCTTTTTTCTTTTTTCTTTTTTTTTCTTCTAGATTTTTAAGAAAAGAGTAGAATAGTTCCATGATCGACCAGAATGCCGTCCCATCGCCGTGCGACGGGTATCCCAGCCACAAAGAACATGGGTGGGGCCCGACTCTTACTCGGAAGCTGCCCAGGTGACGACGTCTTTTTCCTTCAAAGACCTGGGGGGGATACTCTTATCAGAGTTTTGCTGGTTTGTTTCCAATCGAACGGCGCGTCCACTGAGGCCGAGGCCGCACTTGCAGTAAGAGAAACGATCAAACGAGCAGGCGCCCAACCGCCGAATGATCATCATTCCAGTGCACCTTCCTTTGACCTTCTCGAACAGGACAAGCACGCGAGCCCCCATGCAGCGCAGGGCGGTCCGGGGCCTGCCAAGTACCCTCTATCGAGACAACCAGAAGCAGGTCTCTGCGCCGTAGCGCTGCGTGATGGGTGTCTTTTTATTTAGCCGCGCCGCTTCCTTTGCCTGTCGACGAGCCACGCCCTGAGCTCAGCTCGCCAATAGAACATGCAGTCCCCTGCAGGACTCGACGCGGGAGCCCACAGGTAGTATCGAATGCTGCGCACACATGTAAGAGAAATATAAAAAAGACTCCCGGCAATATGTAATCCACAGACTCTTCCCGCCCTACATACCGAGATCTGATAGCGACATCGACACCGACACACCGGGCACACCTACGGGGTTGCCGTCCGTCTCTTTTCGACATTTTGGTTTGGTAAGATTCCCCGAGGGCACCAAGCAAACGCCCATTAAACGCCCCAACCGTCCACCAACTCGACCGGTTCAAGCTCGATCGATCCGTCTCTTTTTGTTTTCTTTGTCCAATTGCATCACGCCATCCCGCCGTCCCGAACTGGGGACTCCCGTATCCAACCCAACCCGGCGGTTTTTTTCTTTTCCTCTTGCGCACAAGGATTGAAATTCAAAGACAAAACAAGCGAGAGAAAAGAAGCTCGTTTTCGTTTACGTGACCCCCGGCCGGAACTTTTTTTTTGAAGTGGTATTTGTGTTCTATGAATATCTCTTTCCATCATCTTTCCCCAAAAGTGTTTCAGCCCTGTCGATCGCGACGAAAAAAAAAAATCCGGGGAGAGTCAGGGGTGGATATGATGATACCACCAAGCCTCTACCAAGACTTGTCACGATCGTGTTTTTCATCTTGTCACATCTTGGCTTGTCTTGGGGACCCTTCTTCTACTTTGTCTACCACCCTCTGCAGGACACTGATGGGAATAGGAAAATAATCAAATAGCTGCTCAGATTGTAAGACACGACAATAAATAAAAAAAGGAAGCACCGAAATGACGTCGATGTCAAATACTCGGACAGCACCGTTCCACGGACTCAAAGGCTTCCAAACGGTAATTATTGTAATCTACGGGTTTGTGTCACTGTCTGCAGATCGTCGAAACTGTCTGGGCATTGGCTGACTTTTGTGTGAGACATTCTTGGCCAAGACATGAAAGAGCAGAAACGCCATCAGCATCATCAGTCAACGAAAATAGTTCCAAAATTTTATACCATCCTAAATGCGGCCATGTCTTTGACCCTTCTTTGGCTCCCGTCCGTCTAGTGTAGATTCAAATCCACGCTTTCTTTGACTACACAAACCACGAGACCGTTACTGTGGCTTTATTTTATATATATCCGCGGGCAGCCCGCCACTCGTTACCAAAACTGGTCTATACACGGAACCAGAGCAAACTCTAAACGAACATCCCCGATTACATCCGCGGCGGCTCCGAAATACCCGGGCTAGGGATTTCTTCTAAAACATCGCCGTCGCTGTCGCTGTCGCTGTCGTCGTCATAATCACCGCTGCCGCTCGAGCCATTTCTGGACAAGGGCTGACCCGAGCGTAGCCTGGGGATGAACCCAAACTAACAAGATAGAAAAAGTAGTGGCGATGCAGACTTTTATGAGCGTCATGGATCGGTCTATCGACTTGCGCATCATTCGCAAACAACCTAGCTACGTAGGTAGGCCAGCGTTGAAAACCACGTGTAAAACAAAGTCTTTTTTTTTTTTTTTTTTTTGAGGGGGTTTTTAAACTGCTCAGCCATTCAAGACTATACAAGCGGCTATACCGAACTACCATGCACCGGTGGTGGAGAAGTCCTTTTTTAGGCGATTCCGAGAAAGTGAGTTTCGGTAGGATGGATGACCCGAACTAGTACACGTATACACCGTCAAAGCTGTCATCCTGCAAAGGTTCTCCTGACCCGTCATCACAAGTTCAGACCCTTAGAGGGGGGGGGAATATCATCGGGGGAGCCCCAGCAGAGTGTCATATGTCAATTTATAACTTGGCCGCTTGCGTGTGGAGATGTATAATTATACTACATGCAACATAATAATAAGGAGCGCCATCAGGCAATAGCCACCTGTGCCGGGCATCAATCACTTGTTGAGGAGCCCTGCTCTGAGTAAGAGAAAAACTTGACACACATTCATTCATTCCCTGCCTGCTACTTCCTTTCCTCGTTGTCATCATCACTCCGGTGAGGATCTCGGTCAACATAAAAAAAAAAAAAATAAAAAAAAAAATGAACTACGAATTTCTACACAGATAAGCGCGCATTCTTTTATACCTGTTTCCCCAAAAAGGGTATCTGGTGGCAAGTTATGTATATATGGACATGTACAGCACATACATAAGGTGCACGTCGGGTTTCAAGACCAAATCCATCAAATGCGATAATTACACAACCAACGAAAAACAAAACCATCCTTTTGCATGATGAGAACGAAGGAACGAAAGGGAACGAGAGACACAAGGGACGCGCGCACACCTCCCTCACAACTCTCTCAAAGTAAACAAATGCAATACACACACACTATCACAATCTTCCCGAACCCCTCCCTCAAAAACAGCCGTGACCAAAATCTAAATATAAACAAAACCGCTTGATTCTATGCAACCCGCCCTTCTTCCCCCTTCACCTTCCTACTAGCCATGAGCTAGCCTAGCTACTACTGTACGCTACCTGCTACGCTTCCGCACAATCCCAAAACCCAAACCAAGATCAACTCATGTCCATCTCTGTTTTCTTTGCCCCTTTCCCATTTTTGATCGTTTCTCCAATGCATAATGTACGTATGTTGCGCATATATAAATGTGTCTGCTTCATGTTCCTTGTTGAGTGTTGTTATGTTTCTTTTTTCTCTTTTTTTTTCTGTGTATAAAGCCCTCAACCCCCTAAACATGAACCAACACGGAAACAACAAAGCGAAAATGCATACAATAACCGCCATTCAGCCTTCCTCCCAATTCCTTTCCCTCACCCCTCCCTTCCTAGATCCCCTGTATTCATCGCCTTCCCCCCGCCCCCTCCCATATGACCCCGACCCCCCAGCTAGCAACCAAGAGCTACTACGAGCCAAAAGCTGACAGTAGCAATGCTTTACAAACCCAACCGACTCAACTCCATTACCTAGGCAGAAGGATGATGTGGTGCAGACTTCGACACCTCGGCCTTTCCAGTCGCTGGCTGTTGCTGATCATCTCCATCGTTGACGTGAATCTCGGCAACCTTATCGCTGGCTCCATCATCCGCATCCATCATCCCTAGAGGCGGAACTTTGTGAAGAACCCCACCTCCCTGTGCATTTTGAAGTTCCCACGACTGCTCAGCAATCTGGCCAAGGTACGCCTGAGCCTCATCAGTCGGAGGGGGGATCTCCTCCTGATAAGGTGTATAGCTCTCACCCAAGTCAAGCTGAAGCTGCTCCGCAGGGCCAACTTCTCCTTCCACGAATCCTCCTCCAAGTTGATGAGGTCCCATAAACACCCTATCCATGGGATCCTCGGCAACGAAACCCTTATCCCCAACCGCCGTGACAGACCTTGGGGCGTTTCCGTGAAATTCTGGAGCATCATCGCCAAAATCACCCACATCCCCACCGAGCGACGAATTCCCATCATTCTGCGCCACGTCGCTCGCAATGTCCGAGGCATCAGAATTTACCTTGCTAGTGTTGTTAATATTAGCAAAGGACCAGTTGGTTGACGGGCCAATAACCCCAGCCATGCCATCGTAATCCTGATCCTGGTTCATGTCAATCGCCTCGTCATCGTCCCCCTCAATGCTGTTATGCAACGTCTCCTCCGCGCTCCACGTAGTCGAAAGGGGCGCACCCACATCCATATCATCGTCTCCCCCAATGGTTGCCTGGTATGATGGCAGTTCACTAACCAAACCACGTTTTCCGAGAGGGAGAGTTTGACCTGCTCCGGTCGAAGCGCTCGGCGATCCACGAAGGGAGGAGCCTTGGCCGAGACGCTGCTCTTCCCCCGACTCGGAAGCGCCTGCGTCGTATTTGTCAAAGATCTCTTGAAACCTGGGACCGCCCAGGGGTACCTCGGAGCGTCTTCGGTAGAACAAGAGATAGGCTGCAGAGCTGACAACCTTCTGAGGGTCTTGCGTCTTGCTGACGGATGTATCTAGAAACCAGGGCATTAGTATTGAGTTTGCTGCCTCGCCCGCAAAGTCATGAGTTTGTGCTTACCATTGTATTCATACCACTGATCGTCATTGAAGTTCTTGGCGTACGCGGTATAGTGACCGCCGCCCAAGCCTCCCCAGTGATCATCGACAGCAATCAGGTCGTAAATCTCCTGCTTGCCGTCCTCTTTGTCGATGACGCGAGGGCTCAGGTCTAGCCCCTCGACAGGGAAGTCAACAAGTGTGTCGAGCTTGTCTCTCCTGAAGCCGCTGGAGCTAAAGCGCTTGAGATGAACAACGAGAATATCTGGTGTTTTCCAGAGATCAAACTTCTTACTGGCTCGCTGGTGAGCCTTGCAGCGGGGGCAGTACCATGTATCCTGCTCCGACAGGATTTCTTCCTTCTGGAATTCGTCCAGGCAGTCATTCAAGGAGATGCCGTGCTTCTTACGCATCATCCGCTGCTTCTTCTTGGCTTCCAAAACAGGATCCTGGAGGGTCTCTGCATTTGCCCCATAAGTATACACGCCACCGTCCGGCTCACCGCCAAACAGGGACTCCAGAATGCTCTCAGTCCATTCGCAGATGATGCCTTCACCGAGACGCACCAGGGGCCCCTCAAAATCATCCTCCACATCAGGCTGCTGATATGACTGTTGGGCTCGAGAGTTGCGCTGCTGCTGTGCTTGCTGCTTTTCAAGGCGCTTTTTGCCCTTCTTGCCGTAGGTCTGCTGGCGAGCTTTAATCTTCTTCTTTCCACCACGGGCAGATGCTTGACCGAGACCAGCTAGGACTGGCTGCTTTTGTTTCAGGAATCTGTTGGCTCCGGTGAAGTCACTGTCTTCCTCTTCGCTGGTCTCATCATTCATGCGAGTGACGGGAGCTGCTTCATCGCTGGCGCTACCCTCGGAGCCCTCCCACGGCCCTGGACTTCGCATCTCGACATCGGAAACAACCGGTTTCGGTAGTCTACTGCTTAGGGAAGGATACTGGTTCCCGAAAGTAGCGGATTGCCAGCCTGTAGGAATACTTCCAGTGCTATCCTGGAAGTAGCACATGTTGAACATGTTCTGAAGTTTGGCCGGAAGAAACTCTTGCGGGTCAGTCCATGTTGGTCGACGTTTGTTGAACTGCCTCAAAGCAGTAAGTGGCTCTTGAGTCGACGTAGAGACCGCGGGTTTCGCAGAAGCGGAGTCGCTCATGGTGACATCGACAATATCTTCCTCCCCCTCAACCGACTTGGCCATAATCTTGGTATCACTCGAATCAGCATCAGATACCGTGTTAAGCATCTCCGGGTCTGTGGTCTCCTCCACATCAGCCTCGTCATCAAGGTCAAGAGTTGTGAACGTGGCAATTTTTTCCAGGATTTTCCTCCTGATGATGTTATCATCACGAGCTTCGCTGGGAGTCAAGACGATGAAATGAGGCGGTGGGTTCAAGGCGGATTCGCCCTTTGCCCGTTTGGCCATCTTCTCAGACAAGTGGATGACTGGAACAACCATACGTTCCGCCATCGGGTCATCCCAAGAAGGCTTTTCTTCCTCCTCATCGTCGTTGCTCAATAACGACCTGTACTTTTGCTTCTTAGCAGGCTTTGACACACGGATGTTGGTTGGCGTAGACTCAAGCTCATAGACGGCGGGCGTATCATTGGAATTAATCTCCTCCGAAACTGTGCTGGCATCATCGTAATGCTTGAAGAACTTGCTTTGGAACTCTTCGCTTGCCATCAGATTCTCAACAGGGACTCCAACCCGTGCCGAGATGTACTGCTTCAGGGCCTTTATGCTGCTGTTCTTGTCAATATCGACGATGATATTGACGGGACGATCATTCAATGGGAAGTACTTGACGCTATGGGTCCAAGAATTTGCCATTGGGAGAGGTAATGTCAGGTTGGTAAATGGGTCAAAGGTGATGCTGACTTTGCTGCACTGGGGGCACACAAGGGTGGACTGGTACATGCCAGTGAAAAGGTCGGCGATGACTGAGTCGTCTCTTTTTTTGGTAATGTCCCATACTTGCAAAGCCAACTCGCGAATGGCGGCCGGATTGCCAATCATCTCGTCGGTCGAATCTGGCTTCTCAATATAGGGCTTCTTCTTGATCCGGTTCAGGTCCTCTTGAAGACCGTCAAGCAGCCACCCAAGGAACTCCTGTGAGTCTTGCTGCCCGTAACCGGAAAAGGTAGGAGCATAACGCCCAATCACGCTCTTGAAGTTGCGTGGCGCAACAGAATTTGGGGTGGGATCCCTGTATATCTCGTCCAGAAGCCGCCCGTACGCAGCTGCGACCTCTCCATTGTGGGAAAGGGGATTGTCGGGGTTGATTTCCTTGTGAGCTTCATGTGTCAAGAAGTATTTGGTGAGCTCCTCAACGCTCCGCAGACATTGCAAGGCGGAATTCATGTAGCAGGTGTTGCCCAAGTTCTGAAGGCCGACACAGCCATTGGTACGTCCCGGTTTTTGCTGCGCCCGGCCCCTAGTAAGAGGTGCATTTTGAAGGGCAGGGCTATTCCGTCCGCTGCTGCTGGTACGGACTGGGCCCGTGAGACTTGTCGAGGTGCCGCGGGCCGCTACACCCTTGTCCTTCACACTGCTGCTACTGTGGTAAGCGCTGAGAGTCGAGACATAGTCTTTCTCGACGGATTCGTCAATGACAAGAGTCTCATCAACGGCAAGACCAACTAGTGCCAGGCTCTTCTTTCCGTTATAGTTGTGATTCACAGTTGTGTCCTCTGACTCGACCAACGCACGCTCAACGCCCTTTTCGAGCTTCAGAAACGAAGCAACGTCGACGAGCATCTCAGGCCATGACCCAGGAACCGCTGGGAGGTGATCAAGAATTTCAGGCTCCGGACCTGGAGAGTCCGGCGGTGTCTTCATTCCGGATGGCGTGGAAGCAGCGGTCGGCTCAGTCGCTGGAATGGTCTGTAAAATTCTCCATACCCTCACCTTGGTTGTTGGTGCCACACCGGCAAGACTTTTGGCCTGCTTCAAGAACTTGTGATAGGCGACAGAGGTGCTCTGAACGATAATAGGGGGAGCGGGTTTCTTCAGCTTGATCTCTTGCTCAATCGGAATGGGACTATGCTCGGACCATAACCGGTGGATGATAAACACCGGAGGGTAGAACTCGAACTGTATAACTGGCTCACTGACCGCATCTGGGGCAGTATTGTGGGCAATCCGAATGATAGGCTTCTGACCCGCAGCCAGGCCATACCATGACAAGAGCATATCCCATGCGTCCCTGGGGAATAACTCAAAGTGTTCCGCGCCAAGCCCTGGGTTTAGTTTCACACACTCTACGCCATTAGAATCGGTGAAAATGGCTTGAATGATGTCCGAATTGTCGACCGGCCCTAGGGCTCCTGTTGGCATCTCCTTGCTTGCGTGCTTGGGGTCCGACCCAAACGTCTGAGCTCGGTTGAGCCACTTCCTCGACACCAAGTATGCTTGGTCTCCCTCCTTGGGTGCTGTCTCAGCGAAGGCCTTGACGAGAGTCTCGATGGCTTTGATTTGCTGATCAAGTGGGGGGACATCTAGCTTAGGTCTTAGTACGTAATCTTCCGAAATTCTCCAACTTGGGACATACCGGTGCGAAGAGGAAGTTCTATCCTGTCTGCATTTACCAACTCAATCTCCTCAACCTCTGCGGACTCAGATCTGGTGGCCTTTGCAGCAGCCGATACAGCTGGTGCAGGTGCAGGTGCAGGTGCAGGTGCTGACGCTGACACATTTTCCATAGCATCTTGTTTTATTTGATCCTTGCTCAAAGTCTCCTCCTTGGTATCTGGTTCCATGATCATATCGACATCTTCCCTACCGTCTGCATATTCGGTTTCTGGCTCCATGCTTGACGCTGGCCGCTTGAGCGGGGACGATGACCGGTGCGGGTAATCGGCTGCACCACCCATAAGAGCACGATGGACCGAATGGTGGAGCGAGGCTTGGTTTATCTGGTTCCCTTGAACCCCAGAGTCGGCGAAATCAGAGGCTGCTCGGTCGACGTCGACTGAGAAGTCTGCCGAGACGGTGCACGGTGAACTCGCAGCTTCGGAGGGCGAGTAGTCGGTGAGGGAGCTGCCTTGAGTTTGTAACCGTGGAGGTACACCAGTCGCGGGGAGCGAATCGGCACGGACGTATGTGGGAGTGTTGAGACCCGACGTTGGGACGGCGGCGGAAAAGGAAAAGGTGGGCTCTTGGTCAACTTCAGTCGAGGGCAGCACCAGGTCTTCAGGCTTGTGCTCCCTGGTCGCCTGGCGGGTTCTTCTCCGTTTCTTTTGGGAAGACGTGGTGAAGGCGAGCTGCCTGTGCAGCTCGAAAAGTGCCGGGCGGGTGGTTGTATTTGTGGTAGGTCTTTTGTAATGGCTGGTGGAAATACGGAGAAGACGGTGGATATGCGAGACCAGCCGAGTGAGTGTACACAGGATGGAAGCGATACCTAAATAACTGCGGCACTTGCGATACTGATACTGCGATAGTAGGGATGACTACCTAACAGCAGCAGTAGCAGCAGCAGCAGCGAGTAAACAGCGAGCCGGGGCTCCGTGATGATGCATCAAGCAGCCACCTGAACAACCGACCAAAAGCGACCTGCCGAACCAAAGCGACAACAACTTCAACGTGCGGCAATGTGAAAACTGGAAATCGGCAACGCCAGGGTTGTGAGAGGGGTCGCTGGTCGTCAGGGTTGCGAATGCGTCGATAGTGAAAAAAAAAAAGATCGGTCGACCGGTCAGAAAATGCACTACGTAAAAGGGATTCCCCATACTGGATTTGGGAGCCGCTGTGTTACGCAGTTGTTGATCGCCAAAACGGTCTGTGCACAGTTGGCAGGAGCCTGTTGGTGCCCCCCTCACTTCTCGATTTTTTTTTCTTTTTTTACCTCTTTGCCCGCCAAAGTGGAGATCACTGCAACGACATCGCACCTCACATTTTTTTTTTTGTTTGATCACACACAAAGCTACGAAGTGTTTCTGCCATGGGCAAGTATTTATCAATAAAATCAAAGCATTATTTTGCGAGCGATACCGGGTAGCCTTCAGAGCTCTCCAAGGATACACAGCTGCCATTGGATCTTTCATGCAACTAACTGGTTCCCAGCTAAGCATGTGCTCAGCATGCTAATTTGCATGGGATAAATTCTAAAAATACAAAGACAGCTTGTCTTTATAGGTAAGTGTGTCCATGCACTGGCTGTGCTTTAACCTTAAACCCGAATCTCATTAGGCACTGCAACCCCTCCTCCCATCACAAACAAAATAAAATAAAAAATGCCGTGTAGTCCAACAGCACAGGCACAAGACATCTGTAACGACTGACGATGGGACCCACCGCACCTCTCGCCCGCCACAGTGAGCCTGCTTTGACACTGCTTCGCCTTTTGTGAAACATCTTTGTGAATTTTTGAAGTATGAATTTAAAGTGTCAAATAAACTTTGACCAGCTCAACCCTAGCGCGCCTATGAATGATTCACAATCAAAGAGAAAACTGCTCATAAGAATGGCCTGGTCAAGATGGCTAAAAGAACAAAACATAACAGTAGCTGCGCGAATTATCTATCTGATAGTGGTGACTTTTTCGAATTAAGGAAATCATAATGTCAAGCTTGTTTGACTTCAATGGCCATTCCAAAATGGGTATCATCACATGCTCCCATATTAATTTTACCCCTCTCTTCGTTCCACTTCAATCATGAGAAACCCCTCCCAAAAATACTGAGAATTGCCTCAAAGTTTTGCGTCCAGATCTTCAAACTCACTGAGATCTTTCTCAGGGCACGGTCCCTTGGTAGTGGCCAGTCCTGCCTTGAAGGCGTGCACATCCGTAATGTACACTGGAGTCGCACCATTTGAAGATGGAGGATCCGAGTCCTTTACCACTCCGCTGCCGGGGCCGTGCTCTGCGTGAAGCTTCCTCCAGGCCGCCAGGGCAGGCTCAATCTTGGGCTCCGCCACATTGAGACTATGAAGAAGATATTCCTTGAGCGCTCTCACCTCTTCCTCCTCATCGTGGCCAGCTGCACTCAGTTTAGACTGGAGGTCAGTCGCCGCCTGAGCTCCAGCATCCTCGCTCAGACTTAAGGTCTTGATGAGATCTGAGATCTGCTTGGTCGTCACGTCACTCTTAGCTTGTGCGTCCAAGTAAATGGCAAGCTTCGCCCGGCTTGGAGATGACGGCTTGAGGAAGTGGTTAAAGAAGTCAATAAGTTCAGCCTTGGAGATGAGCTTGAGATGAGCAACGTCTCTCTCGGCTAAAATTTGAAACCATGTCAGTCAACAGGAACAAGTATACATGTAACGAGGGAGTGGGAAACTGCTTACCATCATCGAAAGAATAGTATTCATTATCGATATGACCCCAGTGCTTACTGGTTTCCTGCTCCAATTGCTTGGGCTTTTCCAAAAGCTTATCAACCAAGCTTCGCTTGTGCTTCTCAAAGTCATCGCTGTTCATCTCATCAAGCATCTTGGGCACGCCGTCAAGGAAGGTCTCGATTCTGCTTTCCAGATACGGGGATGTCTTTTCACTCTGAATCGTGAAATAGATGCCAGTCGTAGTGACGCTGGTCCACGGGCCACAGAAAACGACATAGCCAAGTTGCTCTTTGGTCCGAAGCTGATTGAAGCATGGCTCGGTCATGATCTGAACAAGCAGCTGCCTTCTGACCTTGGCTGGCCGGTCGGCCTTCTCGCCCGTGTAAAGATAATACTGAATGCAATGATTAACATTGGCAGGGTCCTTGAGTGTCTTTCTCCAGATGTAGTTGGATCCAGGAGGAAGGACCAGGCCCCGGCGGATCTTCCATTGCTGCGGAGGAAGGATCCGTGGCTTGAGCATTGACGAGGCCAGGTCGGTGAGTTTGAGCGCGTCCTCCTTGTAGAAATTGCCATGAACGAAGACCTCCATGTGCATCTGGGCAAGCAGTTCCCGCTTGAATGAGCGTACCACCTCAGCGGTAATGGCAGGTAGCTCAGCTGAGATCTCCTCAACAACACTACCGCCGTCGATTGTGAGCCAGGTCAGATAGTTCCCAATCTGGTGCCACGGCGCTGAAAGCTCCCAGTTCTCGTAGCCACGAACGAGGCGCTCCTTCACGATCGCAAACCTGTCATCCCTGACTTCAAGGTCCCGCACCGTCGCCAGCAGCTGCTCAAGAAGAACGGCTAGCTTGTCGTTGTAACCTGAGACATCAATGTAGAGTCCTCTCGCGTCGGTATAGACAGTGTATTCCAGACCAGCCAACTCAGCATCGTAGGAGTACTCCTCAAGTGCATCCTTGATGAGCTCTGTCACGAGCCTTGCCTTTGCTCGGCTGGCTGCGCCATCGATGACGGGAGTTCTGCAGCGGACAGCAAAGGTTCCCTTGGGCACCCAGAAGGTATCGTCTTTCTTGAACCAGGTCCGTGCGACCTCATCATTACGGATAATCTTGGGCGCTATCGCTGGTGTTGAAATCTCCTTCTTCTCAACATCCAACTTTGTGGGAATGAAATTGTTCTTATGTGGGAGGTGAAGCTTGGCAGTGCGTGTTGCAGGTGTGCTCGCCATGGCGGCCTTGATCTCATCCACCAACTGCTTCGGAATACGACGGAGTGTGTACTCGGTCCCGTACCACTTCTCCTTGTCTTCCCAGCTTTCGGGATCATCCGACGCTCCGGGGAAGTTCCGTCCCACCATCGTCATGAAGAAGTTGTCAGGGCGCAAGCAGCCGAGAGCCTGCTTGATCAGCTCAGGCTCAAACTTGCGTAACTTAGAGTACCCGACGACCAAGTGTTCGCGAGGGATCGGTTTCTGCATCCTATTGCTGATGGTGCTTGTGAACCGGTATGCACGAGACTTTTGCAGGAATTTGAAATTGACCTCGGAAATGCCTTTCTGCTCCTCGTAAATCCATTCAAGGGGTTCTGACTCCCTCAGCATGGCGATATACTCGAATACCACCTTGACAACTTCCTTGTAGTGTTTTTGCCCCTGTGCCAATTGTAAGCTAAAGATAAACAAACAAGCTGTGTTGGGGTCAAATGACGGCCCGTACCTCTTCTGTCAGTGTGATGGTCACATCAAAAACGTCCGGAGTGCCAGGGCAAATAGCCCATGGCCCAGCTCCGAGGGCATTAGCCCACCCTTTGGACTTGATGCAGGACATGATACTACCAGGGCCCTCATGACCGATCAGGTGGCTCAGATAACGACTGGGCTGTGACTCGTACAGTTTCTCCTGTTCATTGAAAGGGAAACTGAGCGTGAGTTCTCGAGTGTCCATGACTGGCTTCGCAAAAATCTGAACTCCTAGCCGAGTTGCATCATAGGGAACCTCGTCCTCCCATCGATTGGGCACCAGACCCTTGTTTTCGATGGGCGCGAAATACTCAACCACCCAAGACTGAAGCAGATCCAGCGGCTCTCTTCCAAGAACACAAAGTTTCATGCGGTTGGCTGAGTAGTGTTTCTGATAGAACTCGATGAACTTGTCTCTGACGTTGATACCCTTAGCTTCGGGAATAGTTTTCAGCGTTTCCACATTGCCCGTAGAAAAGTGGCAATGAGGATGGTTAGGATTTGAGAGGGTCTTTTTCAGCTGGTGCAGGCGCCATTGGTCGCTCTGTAGATTCTTCTTGTTTTCCGAGTCCACGGCTCGCAGCTCACGATCCAGAGTCTCCTCCAGGAACAATGGCTCGACGAAGAACTGGGAAAAGCGATCCAGTGCCTCCAGAAGCGGTGACGGGTTCGTCGCCGATGGCTCTTCATCATTTTCAGGCTTGGCGGAGACCTCAAAATGGTAATTAGTTGATGTCGAAGCAGTGTAGGCGTTGGTGTGGCCGGCGTGAGATGACATGTACTGATTGTAAGCATTCTCGATAGGATACTTTTTGGTGCCCATGAATAAGAGCTACGTCCCGGTTAGTCATGCAAAAACTACGGCAGGGCTGGTTAGATGCACAAAGCTTACATGTTCAACAGCGTGAGCCATTCCCGGCATGTCATCTTCATCGCTAAATGCTCCTACGTTGACATCGCATGCAGCACTGGCCTTGTCTGTAGTTGGGTCGTGTACCAATAAAGCTTCTAACTGGTTGGGGAGTCGGATAACCCGGTAGCTGCGGTCATCGAGAGAGGGGATCTCAAGGCTCTCGGTCACGACCTCGACCTGAACCGACGATCGTGGTGGTGGTGGTGGGGTGTCCCTGGAGCTGGCCATGGTGAGTGAGTGCCGACGTTGAACCCAAGAATGGGCAGTAAAGAAAAGTCGTCAACAATAAAGTTTGTCGAGGAGGCACCACCAAACGACGACGGGCTTGATAAAGAGCCCGCGACCTGGAGAGAGAGGCGATGGTTGGCGGGGTGCAGAGCTGTTGGCAAAGAGGCGGCAAGACCAATGGCGATGGTCCCTTCGGTAGCGGGAGTGTCTGTGGGAACAAGTGGGGACCGTGGGGACACTAGCAGTGCTAGGGGGGTTCCAGCGAGTTGGATTCCAGAAAGAACGGGGAGCACTAATTATCAAGTAGCGCTCTAGGTGGGCAGGAACCGCAGGGTTGTTTGTGATATCGTGACCCAGTGACTGAGGTACTGTGCAGTGGTACGTTTCGGTGTCGATGCTTGGGGTAGCTAAGGCGAAGAGAATGATTTTTTATTTTATTTTTGATGAGTCGGTGAGTTGAGAGATCCCAAATCGGTTGGCCAGGAACCCCTGGTTAGCCGTCCTTTATATAGACGTCTCAGACAGACGTAAGGGCCCGCACAGAGAAGACAGTTGCGAAAGTTGTTGGTAAGAGCCCGAACTGCTATTGGACCTGACTTAACCTGACCTATCTCAGGGGGGACAGCGTACAGCGTCAAAACGGCGCCTGGGGAAATGAATGACGGAACACGGGAGGAGAGTTGTGGAGCGAGCCGCTCAATGCTCTGTCACTGTAAGAGTATCAGTTACCACGAGATATCACCGGTGAAGGAGTCGTTTTTGTGAGAGAAGGGATGAAGATCCAGAATCAGAGCCCTTGCCATTAAAGATTGGCGATATCGACCAGGGCAGGTACGTAACTCGGAGCGGGGGATGGGACAGGGGGAAGAAGGAACAGGGCCAGGGTAAAAGCAAGCAAGCTTCAAGTTTGGTTGAACATCGTCTGAAATTCCAGCTCCATAATTGTGTCTACCACGCCATTCTTTTGCCTGCCAAAGTATCTTGATGATATACAAACGGTCATGTGCGTGTAGGTGAAGATTAGACGACTAACCAAATCGGCAAATGCCACTGAAGTTCCCGCGAGGAAAGAGATGGGATGGAGGAGGCAATGTATTTACCTCAGGGAAGGTGAAGGGGGGTGGAGGGGCGTGGATGTATAGGTAGCACCAGGTAGAGAGCAAGCTTGTGCTCTATCAATTTATTGTAACAGCGGATCGTAAAATTCGACACACGCAAGCAGACGGCCAACGAGATCTAGAGGAACGTTACTCACCGAGGCGGCACCTAGCTTCTTGCCCAAATACGAAAGTGAGCGAACCGTGACGAGGTTGGTGGAAACAGGGCTGGAACCCGAGAGAGATGATAATCGGTTCGAATTGTTGGCCTGCTCAAGGAAGGAACAGGAGGTCCCGCGCGTGAAGGCAATCTTTTCCTTCCTCTTCGGCGCTCGGGAGATTAGTATGCCGGTCGTGGTTCCGGCGGCCTTACGCCCGGCGCCAGCGAAAACAAACGATGTCGGCAAGGGAGATGAAAGGGTACGGCCCGCACCTCGTACCTCCCAGGTCGAAGTGTGTCTGATCTGTGCGAGTTCCCAGTTGGGGCTCGAACTTGTTCCGCTAGGAGGCCAAGAATTGGGGCCGCTGTTGCTCGGAAGGAAGACGGATGAAGGAGTGACCAGAAACCCAACCTGGGATTTGAATTTGCAGCACAAAGCACTTACCCGATGATGACCGAAGGATGTTGGATGATTTGTGGCACTTTAAAACTCAAATAACAGAGTGGGAAAAGCATCCGTTCCCCCACTCTCTGTAGGACATCTCACGAGGCGCACATATAACGTACGCAAAGATATATAACGTGATCCATGACCTAACGGAGCCCAAAGGGGGTGTGTGCCGTCAGCATTGAAAAAGCACGATGGTGGTTCCTGCTGAAGTTGCTTGCTTCCAAATCGATGATGGTTGATCACTTGTGGGGTCTATTTTCAGGCAGGCTATCCTATTGGCCGCGTCTGTGCGTCCGCTCCCGGTTGGGGTCCGATAAGGCCAAGACATTTTCGACCTTTGGCAATATTTGTCTCGTCACTCTGCCGCCTTGTCACTCTAACCTCAACTTTGCATCATGACCTAACTATCGGTACCTTCTGTTCGAGGCAGGCAGGCCGAGCAACCGTCTGTTTCACCAACGAGAAAGAAGTTATCCTAGTGGGAAGTCGCTCGGTAGGCTCACAGGCCCGTCACTGACATCCACACCACAAACACCACCGCTTAGCTGCGTCTGGCGGCGATGCCTTGCGGCCCGACTCACACCTCTCTACATGGAATTGCAGCAATGTCAAATCTGAGAGATGGTCGGTTTCCACACATCTGAGGTGTATACTTGCGGTCTGCTCCAATATTGTCCTTGTTCAGCCCTCCAGCAGCCGCATGATTACCCCATGCCCCCATCTGTGGCTTTTCAAGGGCCGTGGGATGCAGCGTGGGAATGTCTCACCTCGGAGGATTGATTCAACCACTACCCACGCTTCCTTCCAAAATTGGCACATGCAGTAAACCGGACCTGGAAGGACGCCTTTTCTTTTTTTCTCCTTTGGCTCTGTCGATTCGACATGCTGCTTCTTCATTCGATACCGACACACGGTGGCGGTGGGTTATCGAACAGGACCACATCTCGTCCCTCGCACCATGCACGTGGGAAGGGACAAGGAATCCTCCAACTCGCATGAATTTTTGGACATCCCCTCGGACACCAACTCAATGCAGTCTGGTGTTCTCGTCCTTCTAGAAGACGTCCAGGGTGTAGTCCGGCCAGAAATTCCATATTGAGAGGGGCCTTTAGCGAGGCTATCATCAGTGTTCGTGTAAGAGAGATTTGAATCCCGGCAGAATATCTCTGATGCGACGACATCGACAACAAGCTTTTTCTCATGGATACATCTTTCGGCCAAATATTCGGGACAAGCAGCCGAAAGAAGGGAGGGCTCGTCGTCGGAAGAGGTTGACCGTTGAGGTGCTTCGTTCTGTGCCTACCTACACCGGCATCCCATGGAAGATCTTCCATGGGTGATTCGCCGGTTCAAAACGCATTAACTTGTGGGGAACGGCAGAACCGACCTGATCAACATCCCTTTCATCATGAAGCCGAAATGCCTAGTAGGGCTGTCTTTTCCATTTTCCCTCACCTTTGCACCCCTGGTACATAGTTACCGCGGGGTTATCACATCCCCGGTCGGGTCGGGTCCAGAGACCCCGCGCCGCTACGCTCAACCAGAGACAACATCTTCGCAACTCCATCCCCGGACCGTTGAGCCTGTGAAACTGGGCAGCGTTGTTCGGCACCACTCATCAAGAACCAAGTAATCCTTGGTCTGGAGCCTCAAACAAGTCTTTGTCAGAATTGGTAAGCACTCACTTTTACAGATGAAATTGGTTCATCGGACGTTCTGAGAACACGCCACTTGACCTGTTGATCTCCCAAGGTCCAAAAGATAAAAACTGGCAAGTGGTCGTCATCAACAGCTGAAGGTACCTCCAATGCACATGATTTTTCGACAATGCGACCCGTTCAAGCAACCCATAACCGACCCAAGGGATGAACGTCCCGCCCTCAATACTAGGAATTCGGTCCCGAGAAACAAAAAGGAAGGAAAAAATTGCACAAAACCGAAAACAAAACCAGCCGCGAGCGATGTCACAACGTTGACTCGCGAGCCGAACCAACCCATACCAATTCCAAAACCGGTCGATTACAACCGCAAAAACAAACGGTTGATTTCACCTCCTGCTTGAAGTGGTGTAGATACATACACTACTGTCTTTGAGGCTGCATAAACCTACACCATGGCACCCCACCACCACCACCACCACCAAGACGACCGGCTACGGGAAGAACGGTTATCCCCTTTTTTACCCCCTTTCATCCTTTTAGCGGCTCAGTCGGCAAACCTGGAAGGTAGGTTGCAATCCAGATATTGATATGTAGGTACAGCAATGGACAGACGCACATTGCCGTCCGCCCAATAGAGGAGCGGTTTCATGCATTACAACCACCGCTCCAGGGGGTGATGCTCCGAAGAAGCTGAAAGAGAACAGGAACATACTTGTTAACCCAGCAATCTCCTGAGCAAGACGGCGCCGATTTGACTACGTCACGAACATTTCAATGACACAAAAAAGATCCAAGCCATAAAATTGTAGTTCCTGCCTACTAGGGTAAATATTCAGGGGCATTGAAATCATCAACCTCCCCCATGCAGACGATCATCCGGATGCCAAGGGCCCCGCAAGGGCAGTTCTCGGGCATGGCCGAAGTCTTTTAAATAATTCATCACGATGCATTATCATTGACAGAGCAGAAAGTGAAGAAAGAAACAGAACTCTTGTTGGTATCGACCTGACCACCTCATCTCTGGATACAGGCACACCTCGGCCTCCCCGGACTTTGAGAGATATCGTATTCATCAACAGCGGCAAAATTCCACATGCAGCCGCTTTCTGCCTAGTAATGATAGACGAAGAAGTTATCAACACCCACACTATTCTTTTCTTTCCCTTCATCCTTCCAAAGCAGCGGCGCTATTCCCGGTTCGCCGAGACTAGAGCTGGTAGGTAAGGCAGGCATCCTCGCATGTGAAACAAAAAAAACCGTGCAAGCCGACTACTTTCACCCCCCTTTCAAAACTAAGGGTTGATGGCTTCGAAAGCCACGTATTCCATCGATCAGCATCAGGGCCCATGACGTCGAGGACAGGCCTTCCCTTGATCCGTTGTCCCTCACGCATGGATACACACACACACACACACACACATACAATGAATTCTTCCTGATGCCTGCCACACCACCATGGATCCATAACGCTTGGTGTCCGTATCCCCGACTCGGCCCAAAACAATCTTCCAGCCTGTCCTCAAGATTATCCACCAGACGCAAGAAAAGATTGATGAGCCCGAAGAAGAGCCGTCGCCAATGTAGTAGACGGAAATTTGACAAGTTCTTCTCATGGCTGCAATCAACTCGCAATTTCTGTCCTTCCTTGTTGGGTGCTATGCCCGTTAACATAGGTACCACAGCCTTTTCTCGCTCTCTTGGACACAATATATGCCAGACACACTACTATGCGTGTCGTTTTGGTATTGTCATGGATATCAGTCTATACCAGGCACAAAGGCCGATGAGCGAACAAAGAGAAACAAGAGAGAACTCTCAAGACTGGGGGAAGAACTACCTAGGTGATGATCCTTCCAAAAAGGTTAATCACCAGGAGAAGAAGAAAATCAACATTCAACAACAGTTGAGAGGAAAAGAAGCGAAATCAGCATTTCCTGCTCTTGGTGGGGCACTCAACAGCTTTGTGTCCCGGCTTCCCGCAGCTGTGACAGCTCAACGTGGCCGGTGACCGCGGCTGCGAGGCACCACCTCCAGATATCGAGCTCAGTTGGTTCAACTTGATCTCCTTTGCCCGTCTCTTCCCTGCGAATTGTGCGGCCTTCTTTTGCTCCTCGAGTTTCCGGTTCGACACGATTGATCGTCTCCTGTTGTTGTTTTCCAAAGAGGCGTCGTCGGTGGTATCTCGCGGGCCACGATCGGTGTCGTCGACAGTCGAAGCTCGTCGTCTCTTGCTGTTCTTATGTGAGGTCTCATCATCCTCCACTTCCCCTTCCTCGGAGCCGGAATTGGAATCGGAGTTAGAGTCAGAGTTCTCACCACTGTCTTCCTGCTTTTCTTGCTTCTGTTTGAGAGTTTGTCAGATTATGTTAGACTCTGGGGTTTTTATGCAACGCAACTTCCTTGGGGCACCTACTTTTGTCTTCATGTTGAAACGTCGGATCTGGGAAGATGGAGGAGGCGGGGCGCTCTCCTCAAAGGGATTGTTGTCGCCGTCGTCTTCATAATCACGGCCCGATGCAGCTGGATAGTCAATTTGCGCGAAACCAACAGTTACAACATTCAGGGTTCCAGTTCCGTTCCTGGGCAATGTAGAGGCGCCGGGAAGCACCCAATGTGAATCGCCGAGCTCAGCGGCACGCTTCTCAACAGCAGCCAGACGCTTTTTCTCTTCCTCTTCTAGAGCGGCCTGAATGGCTTTCTGATCGTATAGCGGCGTCGCTGGAGTGCCCGTTGCTGAGCCAGCATGGGAAAACTTGCGACGCTTCGAGGAGGAGCTGTCGGCGCTTTGGGGGGTAGCTGGAGAGCTGGGGCTGATGGGAGAGGCTGCGGCAGCTGCTGCGGCAGCGCCCCTCTGCATGAACTTCATGGTCATCAATCGGGAAGACATGGCTTTGGGCGTGGACTGCTTTGCCAGGGTTGGCAGTCCGGTGATTATTGGCGGCGCCATGTTGTCGTCGGTGGTTTTAAAATGCTTAGATTAAATGTGTGTTATTGAATCGCCAATCGCTCCGCTTCCTTGAGCAAACCGTAAAATATCAGCTTATGTGATGCGATGTGACTTTGCGATGAGATGGATAAAAATATTGAAAGCGACGCGATAACGAGCTAAGAGCTCCCAGATCTTGAAACGCACGGGCCATTACCCCACCCATGGGCAAGGCGCAGCATCTTCAGCTGAAAGGCATAGCGTTTAGCCGAGCATGAGCCGGCAGCTCCCGGAAGAAGGGTTAGGGTTGCTTGGTGGCGGTGTTGGAGCTCACTTCAACGTCAATTGACCCTCGTCACTGGCCTGGTTCCAGCTTCGCGACTTGAGCAGAGCTCATCCACCCACCCCACTCCCCTCGAACAACCACCACAACCGCGATGTACGTCTCACGACTACGGGTGGCGGCTCATACCCTGCCTCGCCAGATTTCGAAGCGGCCATTTACTGCTTCCGCCGTCCAATTGGCGTCCTCCGTGAAGGAGCCAACCCAAGGAAGCCCCCAGGTCCCGACCGTCACCGCGGAACCCACCAAGGACCTTGCCGCTCAAGCACCGAACCGTGTTGGGGTTTGGTCCCGTAGCCAGCAGCACCGCGATGTTGCCATGACCGGCCCCCGTTTTGAGCAGACCGAGTTGGAGAACCAGGTTAGTCAACACCCAACTTGTTGGGGTTGTAGGGGAATTGGGAGAGGGAGAGGGAGAGGGAGAGGGAGAGGGAGAGGGAGAGGGAGATGGAGGGGGGAACTGTGGAAAGGGAAGAGAGCATGTAGCTGATCATGGCAAAATAGCCCCGGCCGTACGCTGCTATTGAGCTCATCCACAAGCAGCCCGTGCGCTGGACACACGACCGGATCGTTGTCTGCGACGGTGGCGGTGGTCCCGCTGGGCACCCCAAGGTCTACATCAACCTCGACAAGCCCCAGATTGAACCCTGCACTTACTGCGGACTGCCTTTTGTGGGTTCACCTGCTATATCACTCTTACCTTTCCTGGGGAGATGACTAACGGAATTGGAAAACCATAGGCTCACGAGCATCACAGAAAACATCTCCAATCTCTTCCCGAGACATCTTATCCTCTTGCTTGAGCGGGTTTCGAAAGCGGCGATGGCGGAAGAGATTGGGTGTACATAGGCTACTGGAACCAATAGACGTGGATTGTCCAAAATGTTGGCACACAGACCTCTGGGCGGTTGCTGGGTTACAAGCTGATACTGTGCTCCGGCCTGGAGATTGGGCCTCCAAGACTGCATAGAGGTGTACCCAGTGGTTTGAATCGGCCGCTAACCTCTCTAACAGATTGAGGCTGCTCAAAACATCCCATATCCTAAGGTTGCATTCGGGACCGATGCTTTCGGCCTCTCCAAAAGACTGCGTTAACTTGATCTGGAAGCGCTCTCATTGGATTTCAGCTGGAACGGAAAATAATTCGAAGCAAGGCTGTCAGAACAAATTTGATCAGTAAACGGCTTACTTTACCCTTTTATAATATACTTCCACGAGATATCGACAATGGGGCACATTAATCAGTCACGCTCGGCTTCGTTCCTTCAAGATAAATCGATGACAAAGCCGTATCTTTATGTCACGAAACACCGTCTTCTCCTCTTTGTTTCAAAGCCCTGTGATCAGGAGCAAAAGTTGCCACAGCCTAACAGCACCGATTTCCATGTGGTATTCGCGCGGAACTCGGAAGCTATAAGGGCGACATCGACTTGTGGCACACAAACACAATAGGTTTCCAAGAAGATTAGAAAGCGTCATATCGTAGGCATATAACGGACTCTGACTGCTCCGTTTGTTAACCAGAGCACATACATGACCGAAAGACTGCCACGGCCGATAGACATCATTCTCACCTTTTTGATACAATACAACAAGCTTCCGCTGACCTTCCTAAGCCTTGGGGTTGTTAGACTTGAGAAAGGGCTTCCAATGAGCATATGGCCCATCCATCAGGATGCATTCTCCGATCCACCTTTTATCCCAACCGTCGTGCCTCGGAATTACAATGTCACCGAGACTGACAATAACGCTCCACCTCCACGAACCTCACCCAAATCTGTTCTGCCCGTCTCATCGCCACATTTCAGCGGCATGCAATAAGATCCGGAGCTGTGATGGAGTCTATCTTGATGCTTCCGGAGACATCACGGTGCCTCCTATCGCGAAGACCGTTCTTGGTTAGATTTGGAGACATACGCGTACCTGGATGCTAGCGCGGTTGGGTTCTGGCATACGGATAATTTGCACTGCAATTGGAACATGGGTAGCTATCATGATGAGTGAGTTCCCCAGCCCCCGCCCCCGCCCCCAAGCTATGGTGACCTTGGTTAAAAGGTTGGGACTTCACAGCTCCTCGGGACTGGCCTACCGTCCACGTTTCGACGGGAGTCCATATGCAGGCCGATGCGGACTCGCAGCAACAGAGTGATCCGGGGAAACGGCTTGACAAGGATTCCAGGTTTTTTTTTTTTTTTTGAAAGATTTAAGACCGTTGTATGCTTTAGCTTGTGAGGTTCTGGTTTGAGTGAGTTCGAGTTAGGTTCAGGAACGTACTAACTACTCGTATTAGGGGGAAAGAACCCTTAGGGGTTACTTAACCCTGGTATTTCTCTGGAAGTTGCCTTGCATGCAGGCAACCAGGGCGAAGCAAATGAGAAACAACAGGATAGATACATTTCGTAGCAGGCAGGCGAGCAGATGAAACCTGGTGTCATTCATGGGCCCGGGCCCATCAAACAGCTACATCGGTCCCCTCTTCCGCCCGCTCAAACAGGACCCCAATATTCTGATTTGCTTGTCTATGATCTCCGCTGGGTACCATTCAATATTTTTCCGTGCAACGCCGTTTTACATCTTGAGCTGGGCCGAGACAGGCATCCGTGTTTTCCACCGCGGATTTCTAGAAAGAAAGAATACGGAATTGAGTGACGAGAACGAGAACAGAAACACCCACGTGACACCCAATGCCCCTGCCGAGATGGCGGTGCTATATTTAGAAATCCTTTGACCCCACCATGGCCGTTGAAGAAAAGCAGTGATCTGCAGTGGGAATGGAACAGAAAGGAAGACACCCAGGCAAGAAAGAGCCAAAAAAGAAAAAAAAAGAGAGACACAAATCTTGAAAGGATTGAAGAGCTAATCTCTCGTATGCAAAGGTTTGTTTATTCGATACGTGTGGGATGACAGGAGTCTGCTACTCTAGATTCTGACATGCAGAATAACCAGAGAGATCCAGATAGTGGTAGAACACCGGCGAGGTGCATCTGGGGAGGATTGCCGGAACCAATGAGAGCCAAGGGTCCGAGGAACATGAAATTCTGTCCGAAGAAGATGCAGTGCTGTTGATTTGCCCAGTCTGCCCAAGCAATCAAGCATTCATTAGGGCTGGGTAGGAGGGGAAGAGACGGGAGACTAAAACCCAAGGCAGTGGAGATATTACGTTTGGACAAGGAGGAGGGGTGGGATGCAGCGGAACAACCATTACGAACAGCCCAGTGGCAGAACAAGCCAAGTTTTTCCAGTTGATATCGACGATGTTTTATCACTGCAACGGGTTTGCAGCCTGACGGGGGACCTGGAGGGAGCCAAACTCAATTGAGTGAGCTGGACCCAACGAAAACGCCTCTGAACTGGATTCGACTTCTTTGTTCGTCCGTTTCGTCTGATAGTTTCCCGCAACCTCTTCCAGCCGCACTTCTTCCAGGCTCAAAAAGGACCAATGCGATATTAATCCCACCTACTGAGCAGTATATCTGTCTGCAGTCTGACGACCAGACTGCAGCTCATCAGGAGTCAGTCACCCGTCCACATTCAGCGGGGGATTGGATACTTCCCACTTCTTTTAGCACAGCCCCGCGAGGTGCAAGCAAAAAGAAGGAAAAGCCCGATGAACCAGCCAGGCCAGTGGACCGCCAGCAACACCCCCTGCCCCCTGCCTGACAAGACGCCGGCTTGAGAAACCTTGCAATCTCTCCAATCTCGAGTGAGGGGCTCTCTGGTTGAGAAGGTGCATCCATTCGCATTCCCGCATGCGATTTTCGTCTCGTCTCATCACCTGCTAACAGAATCGCTAACGCTCGGCCGCCCACGCGCTCCCCTGCGTCTTGCGTCAAACAAAACTTTTTGACCCTTTTTACCCGTTCTTAGCTTCTGTTGTTCTTTCCAAATTCCAAGGTTCCAGTCCCAAGTCCAGGCTGTCACCAGATTGTCACCCAAGGCCCGCTGAAGTGTCCGTCAGCGAACGCCGCACCCAACTGCCAGTCAACACTACCTACTAACCCCCATCTCTCATATCCCCTTTTGAGGTTCGAGGACTCTATAATGCCGTCAAGGATAGTAAATTGGGCAGGCAAAAACAACCGCTCTCAACACAATCTTGTTGGGTCGACGGCAGCCGAAGACAACACTTCACAAGCTGCCGCCGGACCCGGGACCGTTGGAGTATCATCAGCTGCCGCCAACCCCCAGAACCCCCAGAGTGCCCCGACTGGAACAGCAAACACCCCCTCAGCCTCGCCCAACCCGGCCTTCAGCTCTAGTGGTGAATCCTTTCAACAGTCTCAACAGCACCCTCCACCACCGCCGCCCCATCTCGTCAATATTTACGGCAACCCTTCTGCTGCTGCCGGCGCATCCCCTCAGCTGCAACATTCCAACAGCGTGACGGGACCTCACGGTGCATTTGACTCGCGCCAGTCCCCGCGGGACCAGCAGCACGATTTCACTGATCCAGTGACGCGCTCCCAGTCCCACCGCTACCCCCAAATCTCCCCCATCTCTACCCAACTCCTCCACCATAACCCGCAGCAGCAGCAGCAGCAGCAACAACAGCTGCTGCAACAACAGCAACAGCAACAGCAACAGCAACAGCAACTAAACCACCAGCAACACCATCAGCATCAGCCGCACCTGCAACACCACCCTCCGGGATCAGCGTCTGCTGAGGATTTGTCGGTGGCTCACGGCGTTTCGTCTCCCATCACTGCTGGCCCCTCTCAGCCCCTCTTTAGCCCGCAACAGCAGCAGCAGCAACAAGCGCCGCCACCGCAACCGCCGAAAGCTAAACAGTCCACCACCCGCAAGTTGATCAAAATCATCCGCGGTGATCATCCATCACAAGCACAGCAGAACCCTTACAACAGCTCCCCTCCCCTGAACCGCAGGAATTCGAAAAGGGTCAGCCTGCCACCGGCGCCGCCTCCGAGTATTCGCACTGCCCTCTCGCAAGTTTCCCATCATTCGCAGGTCTCTCTCTCAGAGCAGCAACAAATCGATTGGCAGAACCAGGCCCCGCCCTCTCAGCCTTCCCCTCTGCAAGGAGTAGGAGACTTCCGCGAGTCGTACGTGATTAACGGATCTGACCAAGAATTGCACCTGCAGAACCCCCACGACAGCAATCACCAGCACCCCACCATTCGCCCCGTGCCTCCATCCGAGTCGGAATCTTCACCCTATTCTGCTGACGATATTGGTTACCGTCAGCACCAAGGTCACATCCAGCACCAAAGCCAGGGTCCGCCGGATATTCAGCACCAGCAACAGCAGCATCAGCACTACGGCCAAGCGATATTCGAGCCTGCCCCGCACCAACAATTGTCCCCGCAGCAGCATCAGCATCAACAACAGCAGCAACAGCATTCACCGCAACAACAGCAACAACAACAACAACAGCAACACCAACCGCAGCTCCAGCTCCAGCACCAGCAGCCGCTGCCGCAACAGCCACAGCAGCAGTACCAGTTCACGAGCCCGCAGCAATTGCAATATCAAAGCGGCTTTACTGGGCATCTTGGCAACCCCCAACAACAGAACCCAGAGACAGTGTCGCAGCTGTCGCAGTTGTCTCACGAATCGCCCGCGACAGATTCGGACCAGCGCTCTGTCACTAATATTCAAGCACAGACGTCGCAAGCCTCCCCGGCGGTAACCTACCCGCACCAGTCACAGGATAACCCTGGACGGCCGAATCCACCCCCGAGTGCCCAACCCCAAACCCCGCAGCAACACCAATCCATGGCCCCACCTACCGGCGGGCCACCCCCGAGACGATCGCAGGAGACGGAGAAGGGACTTAGAGAGGGTGTCCAACCGCCCGCAGGGCCTCCTCCTAGTTATCGCCAAAGTCAAAACCCTCCTAACAGTATGAATCCACTACCGCAGCCTCCCAATGCCCCCGGGCAGAACCCGAACTTTCGCTCAAGTAATGTACCAGATCAAAGGCAGCAATTCGATGGTTCAGGGGACATTCAAGGCCGCAATAGTCCGCAGCCTCCATCCAGTGAACGTGGTGGGGAAGATCCCGATAAGGCATTCAAAGAACTATGTAGGGCCACCAACTCTGTGATTTTGCATGCGCAGGTGAAAAGGCTGACTCAAGATAGTGACCAAATATAAGAACGTCAAGCGACTTTATTTCGATGGCAAAAAGGAAATTGAACACCTGAGCAGCCAAGTCGAGCAGCTCCAAAACGCCATTGCGAACCAGCGCATGTCCCAAAGTCGAACATCGCTTGACGACAATGAATACATTACACGGTTTAACCGCCTCAACGGCGCCATCAACAACCTCTCATTCAATATCAGAAAGGACTGGCAGACGCTCCCCGCTTGGCTGGTGCCTTATGTTAGCACCGAAGCCATCAAGACAGGGAAACAAGAGATGACTGCAGTCGGACGGGCTGTAATAACCCGATGGCTCGTTGAAGAGATCTTCAACCGATGTTTTCATCCAGGTCTCGATCCTGAGCTTAGCAGGTCGCTGAAGATGATTGAGCAAAACATTAGACATTTCAGCTACACCTTGAGCAGCCAGGAAGAGTACGACGCGTTGACGAGTAAAGTCGTGAGCTGGCGCATGGCAACCTTGGAGGGTCTCTCAGAGGTGTTGAGGAGTGGGGAGAGTGCAAACAACAAGATTGACTTCACCAGGCGCGCAACGAGCAACCTTACCGCATCCTTGTTTCAGCACTTGACGGATCCGCCCCCCTCGGGAGTTGATGGCAGTGCCAGCATGATTGTTGAGTTGGCAGTGGGCATTGCGGCCAACTTGCCGCTTGAAAGTCGTGATGTTGCCGTTACTTACCCGCTGCCGGAGTCGCTAATCCAACCCGAGCTCATGGAGATTGAGAAGACCGGCTTGCCTGCACTGGAGCAACGGCAGTCTGATGCGAGCGAGGAGGGCGGCGCAGCTGATGATGCGGGTAAGGAGGGTGGGGCCGGCAAGGATGGCGGTAAGGATCAGCGTGGTCGAGGTGATAAGTCTAGAGCTGGTTTGCTGAGCGTCATGAGCTCGGGAGGCAGCACCCCAGGCAGCAGAAAGGGGAGCGTTGTTGATACCGCTGCGGCGCAACAAGCTGCCCAGCAATTGCCGCCCAAGGATGCTAGCAAAGTGCGGTTTGCTGGATTCGTGGCTGTTGAGGTTAGGGGTCGGCAGGTTTTGGTTAAGGCTCCTGTGTGGACGCTCGGATGAGAAGGTTGCCTGCCTAAAAGTGATTGTGTGACTTTGGGGATATATAAGTGCAGATGAGACGAAGGGGGGAAATTCGGTTTGGAGGTGCCAGTCATGGATGATGATTTGTGTGTATGGATGATGGGTGGAATTCTTTTCTTGCATGAAGCTGCACTTGCTATAATTGCCTTTCGTTTCGTTTTTTTCGTATTTCTATTCTTGACGACGAACGAAACTCGGAATGATATCCTCTGGCCCCCCTTGAACATGAAGGGGGGGCCGGACCGTCCGAAACTGGAATTCTTCAAGATTCTCTTTGGTTTTTGCCAAGCCATTAGATTTATATATACCCTTGCGATGTGGTGCTGTTGTACATGTACCTACATACACACGTACGCACAAATGAGGCGATTGGGCAAAAATAATAATCGGGAATTCAGGCATATTCTGTGTTCCAATTGAGGGGTTCCGCATGGCGTTCTTGAAAGCGAGGGGTTGATGGTGTGCCTGCTGTCACAGGAGCATGGAGGGGTTTATCTTTCAGCTCAGCTCTTCTTCCCTCTCCTCAAAAGTTCACCGCCTTCCACCTTCGGATGCCGTCTCTTTTTTCTGTCAAGCTTTTGCCCCTCCATTGCGCTTTTGCGACGACAAGACAAGTTGCAACCCCGCCATAATTTATTATTCTGCCTCCAGCCAGCAAGCAGCAAAGCCCACAGCAACAACAACAGCAACCACCACCATCACCGCCAGTTTTCACTCCAACCGTCTTTTGTTTCCTCCCGACATATTAGATATATACAGACACACCTTCCTGCCAAAAAAAAAATGGCAGCAGAAAAACCGTCCCATCTTGAGCCCTCAAAACTCGGCACGCGCGAATAGTAAATATATATTGCCCCCCCTCCCTCCCTACCTTTTACCTTTTTTCCGATTTCCTTTGCCCTTGCCCTTATAATTAAAATCATTGTTTTTTTCTTTCTCTTTTTTTTTTTTTCCTTTCTTGTTTTTCTTTCTTTCTTTCTAACCCGTTAATAATAATATTATTATTATTAACCCCCATATGTAGCTGGGACGCACTCTACACGACCGAAATCACAAATCACGCCTCGAACCCATCGGACGAAGGAACGGTCTGGTTCGACGACAGCGACGCGGAGAACAAGATACTCGAATTCCTCACCCAAGATCTGCCCTCCATTGTTGCCGACTCTTCCTCTTCGCTGCCGCCCCGAAAAGAAGAAACCTCGATCCTCGACCTCGGCTCCGGAAACGGCTCCCTTTTGTTCCTCCTCAGGTCCGAAGGAGGCTTCACCGGCCCGCTGCTCGGGGTGGATTACTCGTCGCGCTCCGTCGAGCTCTCGAAGCAAATCGCGAGCGCGAGGCAAGAAAGCGACGAACTGGACACCGCAAACCTCGAGTTCAAAGAGTGGGACGTGCTGAATGGGGACCTGTCGGTCGTGAGCAGGGAGGAAGGCTACGACCTGGTTCTCGACAAGGGAACCTTTGACGCCGTCTCGCTCTCGGACGAGCTGGACTCGAGGGGAAGAAGGATAAACGAAGGATACGGCGAAAGGGTCCTTCGGTTGCTTAAACTTGGCGGGCACTTCTTGGTCACGAGCTGTAACTGGACCGAAGTCGAGTTGCAAAAATGGTTCGAGGGGACGGAAGCAGTGGGCAGAGGCGGAGGAGGAGGAGAAGGCAATGAAAAAAGACTTAAAATGGTTGGGAGGGTAGAGTACCCGAGTTTCAGTTTTGGGGGCGTCAAGGGCCAGGCGATAAGTACTTTGTGCTTTGAAAAGGTTATCGTTTAGAAATGAATAAACAAAAACGGGGGTGTGGTGCTTCAAGCGCTGGCGTATCGCGTCTCATCTCTGTGGCTGGGCGAATATAGATATGTATATATCGATCGCACTGTGCCGTTGGGGAAAGAAATGGCAGACCTCCAACGAAACAAAGCGCACGCGAGACGGAAATAATCCCAGTTTGAAATGAGCCCTGTGGACGTCGCCGTTGAAGCTGAACGTCCAAAAGAACGCTATCCCGAGAGTGAATTCTAAGGGTTGTATATGCGTACAAATCTAACCGCATGCATCCCAAGGAACTGGTCGTGCTTCTTTGGAAATATTGCATGGGTATTGAAACAAGAACGCTCTTATAAGAACAAAGGTACCCCATCCATCAGTTCGAGCACAACACATCTACACAGGCTCACTCCGAGGCCCGCATGGATTGCTCAAATGATGGTCTATTTTAATACGCCTAAAACTCGTCTGACACGCATACAACTACCCTTAACCGCCCATACTGCCATCTTCCAAGCCTTCTTGTCCACCCTGCCCCATCAACAAAACATGCAAGAACAACAAAAAGTATGCTGCGCTTCTCGCTGTTGGTAATATTCCCCCATTGAATACGCAACTACCGGAATACTGCGTACCATATTACCGTACAAACGGACCATAGTCCGGATAAAAAAGAAGACAAGCAGTAGAGAGAGAAAAAATGGATGGTATATGTGTCTGGTGAACGGAATTGCTTCATTACGGATTTCTTCTCTTCTTTCTCTATGGTGACGTGTTCATGGGCTCTCCACCTCCAACAGGCGCAGCTGCTGCGGCGGCCGCGGCGGCTGTCGACGCGAAGAACCGAACATCCACGTCGTTATCCTTCTGAAGCTTGTCCAAGCTCGGCATGATGCGCTCTTCAATCAGTTGCCGGCCCCGGGGTGACGCACTGAAGGGTGCACCAGCCTTCTCCAGAGTGAAGATCGTCCCTTGCTCTGGAAGACGGCGGAGCACATTAATCAGGACCTCATACGTCTTTGCGACGTTGAATCTGATGTTGGGGATATCGTCGGCAGTCAACTTCTCAAGCATGGGAAGAATGGACTGAGCAATCACATCCATGGTGACAACACTAGCAAGGGTCTACAATATAATTAGTATCACTTCATCAGTACAAACAAGGGGAACTTACAGAAATAGCAAAGCATGTCGTCATTCTGTAAAGATAGTTGGGGTGAGCACCCATCGCCATAACCTTGGGAATGATCGCCTCGCTCGCCCATTCGACGCCGAACACCTCGGTCAGCTTCTTGAGGTTGTGGGTAGCGGCCTCACGAATCGAGAAAACTGTGTCTCCGAGCCAAGCCATGCACAGCTGGCTTAGCTTATCATCGAAGAACTGGACACCCAGCTGGCTGGCAAGCAAGGGCATGTGGCCTATTATCGCCAACCGCACTCGCCACTGCTTATCCTCGGCGAGTTGGATGATGGCGGGAAGGAGAGACTGGGCGAGCAACTCAATGCCAATAACCTGGTTTACAAGCTCCAGTTTCGAGATGATGTGTAGGCGGACCTCAGGGAACTCATCCTTGAGCATCTGGATAAACATGGGGAGCAAGTGGTCGATAGTCTCTTGCTTCCCGAGGATTGGCGCCAGGCCGCTGATCTGTGTACCGAGCGCAGCACGGACGTGCTGAGAGCTGTCCGACACCAAGTTTTCAATCGTCTCCATAATATCGTTCAGGAGCGTGTTCCGGTCGACCAGTGCGCAGAAACCGGGAATCTGGCCTGCGATAGCTGTGCGTACTTCAGCCTCCCCATCCTTGAGCAGTTTTACGAAGGCGGGAACCAGGTCTCTTGCTACAACCTCGTCGTCAACAGCCTTCGCAATCTAGAAAATAATAAAGTTAGCGACTTTTATGCCTCTGGAGGTATATTGGATGTGGTCAACCTTTTCGAACCTGTCTGCAATCATGTAGCGAACCCTCCAGCTCTTATCCTCGATGAGGCTTCTCAAAGAACTTAAGAGAACACCGTGACTGGCCTGCTTTTCCTTAGGTACGACCTCGGCAATGGCAATAAGAATCTCAACAGTCAAAAGCCGAACGCTGTCTTGATCGTCCTGCGCCAAATGCTGAAACATGGGTATCATCTCATCAACAACAACATTCGCCTGCATCTCCTTCACAAACTTCGCCATGTTGGTCGCGGCTTGACGGCGCACCATGGGCGTCTCGTCATGGACGAGCTGTCCAAAGGATTGGCGGAGCTGCTCTTGAGTAGTCTCCGACACCTTGGAGTAGGGGCTCGAGTAAAGACCGCATCCTGATACCTTGGAGGTGAACCAATCCGCCTTGGAAAGTCTGAACACCAGGGGGATGAAGTATTCCTCGACTTGGGTGGACGAAAGATCGGCACAAATCTTGTTTAGGGACTCGACAGCCTGGTTCGGGGGCGAGTTGTCAGTAGACGCGCCACGCTGCCATGTGGCTTCTGTTTTCACATACCTTGTCCCTGACGACGGGCTCTTCTATGGCTGCCAGATTCTCCAAGGGAGACAACAAGACATGGCCATGCGGGGGACCACCGACATACTCGATGAAGCTGCCCAACTCCTCGCTCAGCGCAACGAGAACCTCATCTTCATCTTCCACACTCTCTGTAACCCGGTAAGTCAGCGATTGCGACGACGAGTCAAAAGGGGTATATCTGCTATAGCGGGGTTTGGCTGACCGTCAAGGAAAGGAACGAGCTCGTCGCGAGTGCGCTCGGGGCCCAGGGCGAGGGCGATGGTTGAGAGGCGACGAATAGCATTGAGACGGAGAAGGACGTCATCGTGCTGCGATAAGAATCAGCGGCGGTTTCGGGGGTTAGGTAGGTTTATCGTGCTTGTCACCGCCATACCTTCAATTCATCGATCAACACGGCGATGGGATAGAGCTCGTCGGGGTTGGTATTTGTTGCCTCAGCCATGGTGGGCAGCTGTTTTGATTTCTATTTCACACGGGGGGGTGTTGTTTGTTGGGTGTTGTTGTATTGTTGTTGAAAGTGCCTGGCCGGTCGGGATCGCGTGTGGTGTGGGATGTGATGCAATAGCAATGAAGTGGGAGGGCCTCTCTCCTCAGGCGACCGGGGGCACTACCGTGAAATAAATCCACTGTATCCAGGGAACGGAAGGCGCTTGGTTGGGTTCGAGTTTGTCAAGGTCCCACGTCGTCGCCGTTGGGACTTTCTCTTGTTGGTGTCGCTACAGACTACAAGGGAAAAGGTGCAGTCGGGAAATGGAGGGGCGCTATTGACGAGTTGAAGAACGGGGATGGGTTGGTGGTGTTTGAAATGGCGAGGGGAGGTCCCATCCAGTCGCAGTCCCAAGCAAGCAAGAGCTTCCCCCAGCCAGGAGCGCGGCCTAACAAACCCAGGTTGGGTCAGTGCACGGTCCAATCAATCCCGCCCCGTCCTGTCCTACCCAGCCTCAGCGCCTGGCACGCCCGACTCATGGGCCAGGTGGGGTTTGAAGAAGACCTGAGGGGAAGTGATCTGATATTTTCACAGTCTCTCTGATATTCTTACACATGATTATTAACAACTTACCAAAGAGAACACATGGAAAAGCTAAATACATCTTTAAAATATATATAAAATCAATTGTCTGCAAAGGAACAAGGTAGGCATTCAATTTTACACGATGCACATGGTAGGCCTTCACACTCGAGTTGTCGTATCTTCTGGTGTTGACAAGCGCCGCGATGCTTTCACTTCAAACCACCATCGGATTGGCATTTTGGGGCAACCCGGACAACAGCGAGACTTCCTGGGACTGCTGCGTCTATATTACACGTACATGCAATACAGCCTTTCGTTTTACCTAGGTAAACCACTTTAGATATTCAGGAACCCCATTTTTATCTTCAGGAAGTACTACATTTCTCCAGTAGGTCCTGTTTAACTCTAAAAAGACCTGACTGTTTTCAGGGAGGCATGTTGATGTTCTGGAATGCCGTTGATTTTCAAGAAGGTGCACTGGGTAGAAGAAGGTATGCACGGATAAACAACCAAAAGGTGTAAGTGACTCAAGAGTACCGGAACCACAAAGCAGTGCAAACCTCAATTAAAAGCACCATCCTCCACTACATCCAAGAATCACTCAAAACATGGCCGACGGCATTGTATTTTAATGCTTCAACCTACCTCCGACAACCATCAGGGCCACCGTCTCCGAGTGGAATAATCTTCTTTGATGACGTCGGACTCCTTTATTATGTATATGTACATGTGTTATATAGGTTGTTATAATTATTATTGTTTTTTTTTTGTTGGTGTCGCTGGGAGGCTGTGAAGCTTGGGTTTATCACTTTGCCCAAGAAGAACTTTGAACAATCTGGATAGAAACTTAGCAGGCTTGCCACGAAATTTTCACACGATGACCTGAGTACCTCATTGACTATGGGTTGGGTACACTCCCTACTACCAATCTACCAAACGGGGATTATTTCATCCGTGCACCTAGGACTATTCATCTTTTCGCACTGTCCAACACTCAACGCTGTCTATCATGGCGAAGAGACAAAAAAGCAATGGGACGGGGCCTCGCTCCTCGAAAACGACAAGCCCCTCAAACATAATAAGTATCTCGGAAACAAGCCGCCCATCCGGATGGATGTCTCTCCCCGCAGAGAATCGACTCATAATTGTGAACGAGGTCGCCACACAAAAACATACCGAATGGTCCTCCCTGGTATCCCTCTGTCAAGAATGGCAAGCCTTCATAAAATAAAAAATTAAAATAAACGAAACTTTTATTGTCTCCGACTGCAATATGGACAAGAAGACACCTATTGCCTGGAGACGTTCAAACCCATTTGCCAACCGGACAAGTCTAAGGGGCCTTGCCCTGTATTCAGTTCGGCATCTGACTGGCAGAATGGTCGGATCATGGCTGGGGGGAATCGGCGTACAGGCCAAACCGCCTTCTGACGTTGCGTACGTAACCCATTTCGTCATGCACAGGCAGCCACCGTCGTGCCTGCGGCTCTTTGGGATATTATGCACAGATTCGTGCGCTGAGAGCACCTTATATACCTATGAGCCGTGGCGGGCATGGTAAAATGGTTGAGGGGAAGCGCGATAAGGGCCTTTTCTAAATTTGTTCTCCCCACCTTCTTCCCCGGACTGTCAAAAGTATCCTCTCGTCTTTGAGCTGCTACAGCGAGAAGTTGTTTGCTGCGATTATTGCCAGTACGCATGGGTGCTTGCGCGTTCACGTATCATATGGGCAGAAACGAGGCAACTATCACCTAGAATGGTAAATGGGATCTGGGTATCAGCAGTCGGCTGGCGGAAGTATGGGAACAAGTGGCATGGAACGATGGTTACCGTCCGCTCCGGGTCAAGTCGAAGTTGGCTGAGCGCGAGATCAAGTCTCACGGTGATGCCGTCCATATTTTGGGCCAGCCGTGTTAAGTGGTTACTCCCGAATAGCTGGCGCGGATACGGGGGGAAGAAGGGTGGGGGACGGTTCACGTTTGATCGGTTTGCAAGAATTAGAGAAGCGCTGATCGTTCACTCAAAAAAACTGTTTGATATTGAGAATCAAATCCAATTCTTTTCCCAAGCTCTAAGCCAAGCCCTCGCTGTGTAAGGTGCATGCTGCTCAAACCATTGCTAGCTTTTGGATGTGAAAATTACTAGCACCCACCCATACATAGAGAAACTCAATTAGCACCCAAAACGCTGTGTTTCCCAGCTCGAATAGCCGTCGCGGCCGTTATGTAAAAGCCACGATTTCCTAACCCATGCTCTTCATCTCTTGTCCTCCGTTTATCTCCTCTGCGTCCCCATTGCTCGAGTTGTGATCGCCCACACGGTTCCTCCCTGTACTTGCGCTGCTACCACCGCCAAATACCCCTTTCGTAATACTCAGGTTTGAAATCTTGTCCTGCAAAGCCTCAAACGTTGCTGGCACCGCGCTAGTGGTAGCACTTCTGTTCATGGATGCTGGCGTCCTGTCCTCTGGCGTGAGGACGGCATGTGCTGTCTCGACACCGGTCAGGACTGACTGACTGGATGTCAAGCTCTGTGGTTGAGGGGATGGACTGGCTGAGCACAGTGATGGTTCCTCGGACTGACTGGTGCTGTCTTTACCAGTACCATATGGGTCAGACAGTCCCGATAAGTTTTGATAAGCCGCAACGCTCTCAGCTGTTGCGGCGGCAGCGTTCAAGTAGCCATTCATCTCGTCATCGGTGCGGTTGAAAACCTGATGCCACCACCGCACCTCGTTAAGACGCGGGAAGATTAAACGCTCACGTCCCTTGCTGTGATCATCAATAATAGGGTCATACTGGTCGTTTGTGAACTCCTGACGGCGGCTCAGGAAGTAACCCCACACGCTGTGGGTGCGTTCACGGAGTTTGGCCTCATGGCGTTGGCGTTCATTGTTGTACAAGAACGTGCCATACTGACAAGAATAAACATGGTAAAGTAGGCGGCGCAAGAACCGCTCATTAAATTCAAACCTTGTTGGATGCTGACGGAGTAGCTGGTAAGTTGCGTCAAGGAATTGTTGGAAGACGGGTGAGACATCCTTCACCTTTGTGGCGACTTCTTCGGAGACGTTGGATATACTCTGTTTTGCCTCATCCACTGGGGCAGATTCATCTGAGCTTGGTGTTCCATCCTTGTCGTTGCCAGTGTTTTTGAACCACAACCGCTTCGCACTGGCAAAGGCGTTCTCAATTGCATCACCCCCACCGGCGCTTTCTCCGGGACGAACAGTTGCCCCGGCCATGGCGTCGCTATCAACTGTGAACCAATTTTCGTGGCTCATGTGAGCCGATCTCAGCCCAAACATATGTCCAAAGGAAAGCCAGTCCTTTTCTACCAGCACAACGAAACCCTCCAGAGTGCGGTAGTACGGATCCAACATCAGCTCAGCCAGCGCACACAGCTGGCTAGTTCGGTCCCAGCCGTCAGAACAGTGAATCAAAGCATGGGAGTGTTGAATTCCAACCTGGCGTGCGATGATGGCTGACCCGTCAAGTATGCCGGTAATGTGCTTCAGCCACTTGCTCTTTATCAAGAGATCTTGGTTTGGAGGAAGCGGCGAAATGTCAGCATCCTTGATCGCCGCGATCACCTTGTCGAGGGAGTCCCTCATGACATGGATATTGTCTATATTCAGGAAGACCTTTTTGGCAAATTTGTAATAATCCATATTCTCCGACCCCTTTCCTATCGCTTGCATGGCATAAGAGTTGATTGCGGGGCGGGCATCCACAATCAGGTTGTGTTGCTGAGCGCCGTATATCAACCGCTTGCCTGTCTTTTCGTCGTAGAATGCATTCGAACCGGCAATGAGCTCATCTTCCATTCTTTCCATTTCCGAACGCGACAAATCCGTGTCATCAGCTCCATCAGCGGTGAGGTCCACATGACTGGATGCTGGGCTGTGGTCTGCATTCCCCGATAGTGAGTTGCCTTCCGCCACGCCGGCGGAGAAGCAGGCACCAACCAAGCGCTCGTCTTGGATGCTTCGGTTCATCCGAAGGCCGACAAAAGGCTGTGAGCTCCGAGTTATGGTGCAATTGTTGATCGGATGGAGGTAACTGAGCGTAGGTATCCGGGCGCGAGAGCGGAAACTCCCTGCATACTTCAGCGTGTTGTCTGAGATCTTGGAGGGCACCGCAAGCACGGCGGGATATGTCGACGAGAAGGTGTAATCTTTATTTATGGTAGATATCCTCCAACCCAAATCTGGCAGTTTGTCGCTGATCCCCTGGCGACGGAATTCTGTCCTTGCATCGTATAAATCCCAGCCATTGATTTTGGACTCCAGCGAGCTGGGGGGAGGGCGGTAGTTGAATGCCAGCAGCTTGTCCATACTCCCTAACCTGCAAGTCTTAGCACGAATAAACTCGAAGGCATCTCGAGCTTGCTTGTCGTCAGCGAAGTTAAAACCGACAAATGTAAAGTCTCTGAAGCGAATGCGAATCGACGAAGGCTTCCCGCTCGAAGGAGGTGTTGGGCGCAGAGTGCAGTGGGAGATGACGTGGAAGGCAAACCAGACTTGCTTGGTCTGCCGTTTCGCACCCGGATCTGACGGAGGACTCGATTCGGAAGGAAATCGAAAGACTAGATGGTAGTCACTCAGCGCCAGATCACCGGTTTCGGTTTTCCCGCCCCGCAGGGCCTGTATATCGCTGAATACCTAACGCATCACCACCAGGTTTAGTATCAGCACACGACAACACTTGGCTGCGGCGGGGAAACACGTACGTGCTTGTGGTGTGGCGCTGCCATTTTGGAAACACAACAATTTCAACACGAAGCTATCGCCAGTATTGAGAGCCCGATTTGTTTGGTTATTGCCAGGATGACTACCACGAACTGGCAGTGGACAGCGGACAGCGGACAGCGGACAGCGGACAGCGGACGACGCCGAGAGACGGGAGATTGGCGATAGTCACGGCTGGAGATGATGTGCGGGGCAGCTATGCAGATTGAGAATCATTCGAAGACATCCAGGTGGAAGGAGACGCATTTAATCATGAAAACGGCCTCATCAGTATCAAAGGCACATGGCGAAAGCTTCGTCTCAGATGAACGCCGTTTCTTTAAGCTCTGAAAATGCAGTAATCACAAGACCTCTGAATCGGCCGAGGACCAGTCGTGTGTGCTGTTGAAGGTTGTTAGTTGCACATTGCGCGCTGGGGGGTGCTTGGCCCCTTCCCCGATTGACGTCGCCAGCCAGCCCCAACACCCCACCAAAGGCAGGCCTTGCGATGGACACACCCCACCGTAGCGCCGATAGCACGCCCCAAAATCCAGGCCTTCCGTGATTGGCTGCTGCAAACCCTACTCCACTTCTGGCCCCAAACGGGAAAGGCAAGCCCACCAAGAATTCGCAAAAAGCAGCTGTGCAGGTCGAATTCCCCCCCATCTGAAAAAAGTCGGGTGAACACCGCGAGAAGCCTTCCTCAACACCTCCAGCAACAATTGAGATATTGTGGTAGCTCAGAGCCCATCCGCAATCATGGCTGTTCCCGGTACTCAGATGTGAGTTTCTTCGAATTCCCATGGCCGAAGAAGAGCAAGAGAATGGCAGATATTAGAATACAGCGACTTTCAAGATATCTGGCAGTTCGACGATATATTTGAGATGGCATCTTTTCGAGGGGGACGCTGGACAGTGGTTGCGGGCAAAAATTTAGGACACTTTTACTGACGTTTGGCTTTTTACCTACAGCTCCAAGCGGAGAAAGTTCGTCGCTGACGGTGTTTTCTACGCCGAGCTGAACGAGTTCTTCCAGCGCGAGTTGGCCGAGGAGGGCTACTCCGGCGTCGAGGTCCGCGTCACCCCGACCGTTACCGATATCATCATCCGCGCCACCCACACCCAGGAGGTTCTCGGTGAGCAGGGCCGCCGCATCCGCGAGCTCACCAGCCTCATCCAGAAGCGCTTCAAGTTCCCCGAGAACTCGGTCTCCCTCTACGCCGCCAAGGTCCAGAACCGCGGTCTCTCCGCCGTCGCTCAGTGCGAGTCCCTCCGCTACAAGCTCCTCAACGGTCTTGCCGTCCGCCGTGCATGCTATGGTGTCCTCCGCTTCATCATGGAGTCTGGCGCCAAGGGTTGCGAGGTCGTCGTTTCTGGCAAGCTCCGTGCTGCCCGTGCCAAGTCCATGAAGTTCACCGACGGCTTCATGATTCACTCCGGTCAGCCTGCCAAGGACTTCATCGACAGCGCCACCCGCCACGTCCTTCTCCGCCAGGGTGTCCTCGGTATCAAGGTCAAGATCATGCGTGGCTCCGACCCCGAGGGCAAGGCCGGCCCCCAGAAGTCTCTCCCTGATGCCGTCACCATCATCGACCCCAAGGAGGAGACTCCCGTTGTTCAGCCTATGAGCCAGGACTACGGTGCCAAGGCCGCTGCTGCCCAGGCCGCCGCTGAGGCTGCCCGCCAGGAGGAGCAGGCTGGTGCTGAGGAGGAGGCTGCTCCCGCTGAGCAATAGGATGCTAGCTTCGAGAGGGAAATTCCCATCAGCGAGTTGGTCCACGCCGCCCCTGCGCTCACTGAGTCCGACTGGTAGATAAAGCGGGGTTTGGTGGTGGTGGATCATGGGTTGTGGCTAGGGATGCAGAGGTTTTTTTCTTTTTTGAGCGCGGCCACACGCTCAGTTTTTCACGGCTGCGAATGGATGGGTCATACGGCGTCAACTTTGAGCATATTGCATTGAGTCTGTCTGCAAAAAGGGGAAATTTACTATGGACGGGTTGTTGCCTTTTTTGGGTCAGGTGGTTTGGAGCCAAACTATCCACAGAGAGCAGGGCAGCAAGTCAAAAATGATCCTGATAACGCACCGAGGAATAGACCTCTAAAACAAAAGCGAACCGGGACTCGGTGACATGAATGAACGTGATACCATATAATTTTGAACCTCTTTGTCTCCAAGTTCACTATGTCTTTCGTTGACCATTGTCACATGTTGCAAGTGTGACAACCTAGTTTGCACCATGTGCCGCCAAGTTAGGCATTAGCATCAAGGGGCATTACTTCCCAGCCATTTGCTATGTAATTGTACTGAATTCAGAGCTTGTGACACACTCCTTCCACAGTTTCCCGAGAAGAACAGACAAACCGTACAACCTGAGTCACTCCATTTTCCCCCATCTTTGATCTACTCCCATCCTATCCAAATGACTTGAGGTAACTCATTCGCCTGCCGTGCGGCTCCATTCTCTTTTCTACTTTAAATTTTTTTTCTAGCGGCTTATGAGGAAAGTCGAGCTTCGTCTCTTTTTTTAATTTTGGTTTATTTTATTTATTAATTATTCATCTTTCAAAGTCAAGTTGTCCAACCAGAACTTGATGTGCGTCTCCCCTCCTCTCCTCTCCTTCCCCCTTCCCCCTTACGTACCCCTTTTTTTCTCTCTTTCTTTTTAATTAACCAACCAACCAACCAACCAACCGGCCATCTAAGCTATATTCTACCCACCAAATCACCACCGAATTACGCCAATACTTTAGTATTTATAAAAGTAATAATGTTCTGGAAGCCCATCTTTTCTTATACGCCACACACAGACACAGACGCAGAGACACACAGGGACACAAACACACTCATAAAAATGATAAGGAAATAAGGAGAAAAGAATGGCAAGTCATGCACGAAGCACAGCCAGCCCCCCAGAAGAATTTGGTTGTGAACAAAAATGAACAAAAAAAAACCCCCCCCCAAAAAAACACATAGTTATACAAATGGTATAAGGTAGGTATCAATCAGTCAAAGAACCGAAGAATGGAAAGAAAAAAAGGAAACCACAGAATGAATATCCATACAATAAAACCTTACCCACCCCTATCCCACCATCTCCCGGTCCCAGGCAATCCCAACCAGAAAAAAAAATATAAAGAAAAATATAAAGAAAATAGAAACGCCATCTAAACTCCCAATATGCTAGGTAGTAGTGGAGCCTAATAGAGCTACAAGAATACATGGAAGAAGGTGAAAGAGAAAGCAGACAGGGTTGCCCGGCGTCGTCTTCGTCAATAAGTAAAATGATACAAAAAAGAAAACGAACAACGGTCAGTGTCACCTCTCCCCAGACTTCCTCCTGCTCTGCAACTCAATACTCTCACTCCCATTCCCATTCTTGCCACCATATCCCCCTGGCGTCAAATGTGTTGACCCTCTCTTCCCAGCACCATTCCCATTTGCCTTACTGCTTCCTTCTCTAGGGAAAGCAGAAATCATAGGACTCCTGGGATCATCGTCGGTCTCATCATCCGTTGTGTCATCCGCCAAATCCCCCAATCCCAAACCCGCTTCCTCGTCATAAGCCCTTATCAACCCTTCCCTATCACCTCCGTTGCCCCTTCCAACATTAATGCTCGATCTTGATCTCCTTGCCTCCATAGACATGCGAGTCTGGATGCTAGAAATCATGTCGGTACCCGTGGCGTCGCCCGCGTTCCTGCGAGCCAGTTGTTTGGTCCCGTTTGGATCGTGTCGGCTCAGGTTGAGCAGGTAGACTCCAGTAAAAGTGACGAGAAAACCGCAAATCAGCGAAAGGGTGTTTACGATCTCCGTCGTGTTGAAGCCCTTGAAGAGGATGAACGAGGCGCAAAGTGTTGCGGTGGTGAATGTAACGTAGTAGAGGGGGTTTACACTACCGAGGTATTAGAAAGAGCAGGCAGCAAGGGGTGAAGATAGAAACTTACATGTTAGTGGGAAACTGGCTCAGAGCCTTGTTGAAGTAATTCATCTGTGTAAGAATGCAAACGACAGTGATAATCAAAAACACATAAGTGGACGGGCGGCTGAATTGGTTATGTCCCGCAAACGTGAGCTTGAGGGCGATACCGAACGCCTTGACGGCCATGACCGAGATGGACCCCACGGTAGAGCAGATGGTCAGGTAGATCAAGGGGTTCTTCTTGCCATAGACCGGTGCGACCTTGTAGATCATGACCACGGCGATTGTGCAGACTAGGAGCGAGTATGCTAGAAATCCTGTGTGGTGCGAGGTCAGCGCTGAGATCTCCACGATAGCAAAAGAGAGCGGTCATACCAGGCGCAATCGCATACTGCAAAATCTCGTCAATGTTGTCGATTTCCTTATCAGGCGGCGCATGGAGCACAATAATAACAGCTCCAATGAGACAGAGGGCACTTCCAAGCTTGCCCAACGTCCCCAACTCTTCATTGAGGAAGTAGGACCCGAGCAAGGCGCCTACCAATACCGACAGCGCACCGAGGGGTGTGACGAGAATTGCTGGTGCGAATGCGTATGCTGCAAAGTTGAAGACTTCTCCCACGACCACTGTAGACATCCAACATAAATCAGCATTTTGTCCGTATGGGAGAACAATAGAGGATTCCGGTTGGGGAAATCCGTACAGCAAATGATGCCCGCCCACCATAATGGACTTTTGAGGTAGACGAACCCGTCACCCTCGAAGCCATGTATTTCTTCTGCTTGTTGTAATCCCTAAATTATACCAGACCGAGGTCAGCATTATCGGTTCCATATTTTGTCATGAGGTCTCGCGCGTTTGCGCGTCCTCGGCGCAAATGGTTCTTTCGTTCGAGCGGCGGGAGGTTTCCATACTTTCTTGGTGATCACGAAACTGATACCTAAAGACAAGAAAAGGGTTAGAGCTTGTTATGAGACTCGGAAGAGATCCAGGCTGCTGGGCGCATACCGATTGCTACACTTGAGCTCATGGCCAACCCAAGGCCGATATATCTGTCAACAAAGTCCGGAGCGTCAGCACAACCATGCGCCACTGGTGTGATACGATGCGTCCATACTTGTCCTCCAACAATGATTCCGCCATCTTGACGGCTGTGAGTGAAAAGCGAGCGCGGCGGCAGCTGAATGCGCTGCCGGAGTGTGGAATATTGTGCTAGATTCGGTCGGAAATCAACAGAGGCGAAGCTGTTATGTCGAGATTGCTGAGGGGTTCTTTTGGGACGAGACTCGCGCCAGGCGAGATTTCGCAAAGGGAAAAGGAAAAAAAGGAGAGAAAGAAGAAGAGAGAGAGATATCAGATATTGGTATTCCGTCGCCAACGATTCATTCGTGATGTATTTGCAACTGTCGATCAAGAATGGGGCGTGGTTTGGCAATCTATCGTCGTCTGTTTCTTTCTTCGTTCGTCCAGTGTGGGCGTGGTGGTGGGTGATGATGAGGACACCGTACAGTACAGTAACAGTAACCGTAACAGTAACAGTAGCCCTAGCACGTAAGGGTTGGTCGGTCGGGTCGATCCGGCCGGTTCGTGCAAAAGAAAGGATAGATTAGAAATGGAGATGTCGAAATCACAAGATCTCCGGTTGGTGTTAAGCGCAAACAAACGACAAGGAGTGCGGGTGGCCTTTCGGAACAGCTTCACAAGGTTTCTTTTTGCCCTGGAGAGTTTAAGTTTCAATTGAGGCCCCTGCTGGGTTTCCAGGTCCTGGTGGGTGGTGCGAGCAAAAGTCTGGGGACGGCTGGTTTCAAGAGTTCACCCAAACCCCTGTCCGAGGCTGTTGCTCTTTCTTGGCCCCCTGCCCTGACCCGTGCGTTGCTTTGACTGTCCATGTGGCTGTTTTTAGGTTTTTCTTATACATCATTCTCATTCCCTCGTATTTCTTTTTGTGTGCTGATTTTATTCTCAATATCCAGGTCTTCATCAGTATCTGTAGTTCTCAAGAGACCTAAGGCTGAACGAGGGGGGGCGCGGGGCAACAATGGCATGGGGCTTTCAGCTTCCAATTGCTTGCCACTGCTTTTAGCTGCGGGTTTTCCCACCTTCAAAAAACCCCTTCATCTCAACTCTGTTGACCAATTGCCAGCGCCGGTGGGGGTTTTAGCGCCCAGAACCAGATCCCAAACCAAAGGTTCCTCGGCTCGATTCCACAAATCTGGAACCATGCCAAAACTGATATCGTGATTGTTTACGATACAGGTACAGATCATCGACAGTGCACCCCAGAAATAAAACGGCAACAGATCTTCACAGATATCGGATGACATCGAGACGTGCCAGCCGCAAGGGACCCTCCCTGAGGCCTGCAGATCCGGAGATTTAAGCCGCTCAGGGGAGGTCTCGAGCTCATTCGGCTGTGCCTGCCTGGACCAAACTTGTTACCATACCGGACCTATCTCTGACAGGTGCACACGCAATCAACCCCCCCCAAGATCCCAAGATTTCGCCAAGAACCCTCCAAGTTCCCACGTTCCATAACTTGGTATCCACCAGAAAACGACGATTGTGGCGCAGCAAGAACGTCGTGTTGTGTCCTCATCGGCATCCGCGGGCATTTGGGGTAATTTAGAAGATACAAAGGAATTCGAAATGCCTTACAATCCGCACTTTGCTTTCTCGAAATGGCGCAATCAGAGACAAAACTCGCACATGTGCATTAAACTGTCATAACTATGCGCTCGGATAGGTCAACACATTCCTAAAGATTGACGGGTGTTTGTAAACGACGAAAACCCCTTCCCAGAAAAGAGGAAGCCACCATCGCTAAATCCCAGCCCCAACCTCAAAGCAACGTGCCCGCTATCTTAAAAAAAAACATCAATCCATGTATCCATTCACCCTATTTCCCTCACCTTCCCATAATGCTAAACGACGCAGAGCATCATTCATTCTCCCTCTATCCTACCAGCCTTCCTCAACCTTCTCCTTCCAAATTAACTCTTTTAAAAAATTAAGAAAACTGAGGAAAACCTGCGTCTATGAAATGAGTAGAGGAACAAGCCCCAGTCTCCCGTATTTCCCGTTGCGCCAAAAAGAAAAAATAAAAATGAATAAGTAAATACAAGCTTTTCCATCGACAAGATAATCCTACAATCAAAACGCCGGGTGCAAATGATACTATGCTGTGGTATGCTTGCAAAAACCTTCCTGCTCAACATTGGCGAGACAAAAATTCTTGGTCCACCCACATGATTTTGAACATGTGGTTTCGCCCATAACAGCATTGAAAGATCGCAGCAGAAGTGTGCAACACTCGCTAAAACGGAGGTCCTCTCCAACAGCATTTCGCTTCGAAATGAAACTTACCTTGTCCTCCAGTACAAAGTGGTCGATAATCCGCCAATGACCGTTGTCATCGCCCTTGCCGTTGTAGTCGTTGTTGGAGTCATTGTGTGTCGACATGTCTATTACCTTCCGGGACAGGTCAGGGGTAAGGGGGTTACTGAGTTAAGCAATCATCGAGGGAACGGTTGAACTACAACTGTACCTCGACAAACATATGTGAGACCTGTGACGAGCCAGCCGTTCAAGTCCGACGACGCTTGTTGTCTGCGTTTTTGATCGCTGTTAGCACAACTTGACGCGTTTAAGTGGAGGTAATTTGATCATACCGGATTCTTCGGCAAGACTCTCTGCTTCGTCAGTCCTGCTCCGCTTTGCAGCGAGGCTCGATGGGGTGAGGGTGACTTCTTTTTGCTCTTCAGATGCAAAGCTTGCGTCTACGACGTTCTGCTCGTCTTCATTGTATTCATAGCCGTCGTTTTCCCAGTCAATCTCATCATCCCTGCCGCCAGGCGAGGCGGCCGACTGCTGAACACTGGCTCCGGGTGTCAACGAATCGTCTGCGGCATCGTGTTCCTCGTAGTCAATTTCATCGCCGTTCATAGTTGTACTGGTGTGGATCGATTCTGCGTCTCCGGCTGTAGTCTGGACTTCCCGGTGCGTTTCCTGACTCAGATTGTGATGCTGCAGGTTACCAATCTCAACGCTTTCGATATTACCGGTACTGTCATTGTTATTATATTCGGCGTTGTCTTCAGCGTTAATGGTGACTGTGATATCGTCGTACTCGTCGTCTTCATGCTCGTCTATTGTGGAAAGACCGGCATCGTTATCATAGCCGAGCATGAGTTCGTCATCTTGAAGATTCGGCAAGTTAGCATCGCTGGTATGTGAAAAACTGAAGCTTTGGTTTGAATCAGTGCGAGAATGCGACGCAAAAAAACTCCGATCAAGAGGGGAACTTAGGTTCGCCATCTCTGTGTCGTCGGAATCTGAGGATGAGTCTAGACTTCGGTCCAGGCCGCCAAGGCTATAGCCAGCTCCTGCTGGTTCAGGCTCTGGTCGGGTTTCCACTTCATCCAGGGCATAAGCGGACTGAACTGGAGGATGTCCATTGATTGCTTGAGGCCCCCGCTGGTGGCTGATTCCACTGGTGCGTGATTGTAACGAGGCAGATGCCGAGTTGTCAACCACGATTCCTGAGTAATCCGGTCCTGCAGGTACCTGGATAGTCTGCTTCGTTGAAAGCGGAGGAGGAAAGTCATCGGAGTAATCGTCATCGGAGTAATCGATAAGATAATCATCCTCTTGGTCCACTTGCTGCGGGCGTGCTTTCCCCGAAGGATGGGTTGCTGGTGTTATGTGGTCGAAGCTTGAAGCAAAGCCCGGCCCGATCTCGCTCAAGGAAATATCATTTGTTGGGGGGAAAAGAAAGGGGGTATTACCGTTGAAAACTCCTAAATGTTCGCCGTCTCCAGTGCTGGCGGCAACATATTCGTCCAAATCTTCAAAGCCTGCGCCGTCATTGTCGAAAATGTCACCAGATTGGCCTAAGCCATGTTGCTCTGCGCCGTGTGCTTCGATTGACGCCTCCTGTGACGTCTGTACTGAATGAACTTCCTCGTGAGGAGTGACATCCGCGGTGTTATCCAGAGTATTTGACGGTTGGTTCGCTTCGCCCACATCCTCTCCCACAGTGATCTCTACCGCATTGTTCGCGGTCCCTCGCACAGGCTCTATTGCGTCCTCCGTGTGCTCTTCTGCATGATCCTTTATCTGCTCATCTGTGCGATCTTCCATGTGCTCATCCGGACGTTCCTCGCTAGCATCAACGGCCTCGGACGGTTGATATTCAGGGTCATCTAGAGTGTCTTCAAATGTAAAACCTTGCTCCATCGAGGCATTCACCTGATCGGTCTCTTCATTCAGCGTAACTGATGAGGCATCAGGAACAGGCGCGACAGAAGCGGCATCGTCATCATGAGCCGAACTTTCTTGAGAGTGATCATGCTCACTCGGGTCAGCCTGAACAGCCTGCTCATTCTGTTTATCACCCAGGGAATTGGCCGAGGGCCACTCATCCTGTTGCTCAGAAGCATTATAATCTTCAGAGTCATCAGATGACTCTGCCTCAAGCTCCGCCTCCTGAAGTAACTGGAGGAATTGTTCCTCGCAGTCTTGTTGTACCATCAACCGCAAGGTGGGCTGGGTTGGAAAATCCCCATAATTCTTGGTGGCCAATGCAGCATGACAGTCCAAGAGTTCACGCAAACTTCGGGCCAAAAACTTTTCATTGGATCGCTCCCCGAACTCTAGCCCGAGTGCCTCAACACCGATGAGCAGTTCATCCGTCGGGCGTATCTCCTCCGAGAGGACCTGACGAAGGGAGGAGAGAAGCTCCGCGAGAGACCTCTCCAAGTGCTTTGTGCCGGAAAGGAAGTAGGTTTCTGGATCGTCATCTGGAGTCCCAAATAGTGAGTAGCTCCCATCATTGTAGAGAACTTCTACTTCGGGTATGCTGGGTAGCGAGTTTGTAAGATCTTCAATGGCCTTATCCAGATCACTAGGACCCTGGCTTAGATCCTCATCTTGATCAACAGAGTAGTTTTCAAGCATAGACTCGTCATGATACTCCTCGTCATGGTACTCCTCATCAGCGACGTCATCGTGGTTGTCCGAGTCAAACGCATTTTCCTTGTCATCATCCATGTGATTATCATGCATGGCTTCGTCTTCGCCATGTTCTGCTGGCTCTTGTTGCTCGTTCGAGGTTGCAGTATCTTCAACTTCGGCTGGCTCGCCCTGGGCTTCGCCTTCAGACTGGGCCTGGGTGCTGTCATTATAAACCTCCTGGCTGGGTCCGGAGTGCTCGTGAGGCTGCTCAACTGCCGCTTCTGAAAATGGCTCAACGGCCTGTTCCGACTTCAGGTCGATGCTGATGTCGACCGCTCCAAGTTCATCATCTTCGTATCCAATCTCATCCTGGTAGTCCACAGCAGCCTCGTTGACCTCGGTCTCCTTGATCTCAATCCCCTTGACCTCGGACTCAGTCTCATCATCGGCGCCGATATCTTGAACCCCTTCCGCGGTTCCCGTCTGCCCCAGCTGGGCGCTTCCAAGTTGAATGTCCTCCTCATCGTCTTCATAACCGATTTCATCATTGTCAGTCACAGCAGCCACGGTCCCAATCTCCTCGACCATGGCACTGATGTCCTCAGCCGCGGTTCCGAACTCTTCAATCACAGCAGTCTCGGTGTTCCCAGTCGCAGGTTCAATGTTCTTAACATAGGATTCGATTTCCCCAACAGCATCGGCGATGCCATCTTCGGCAGCAGCCTCGGCGGACTCATCATATACGCCATCGAGATTAAAATCGAACCCTTCCGCCTCGAATTCAAACTGATGCTCGTAGTTGAATTGCTCTAGTTGGTCGTCGTCCAGCTGTCCCAAAGAGCCAGCATCCACAGACAGGCCCGATTCTTCCATCTTCGTCTTGTATCCAGTGTCTGCTTGATCAGTTGGCATATGCGACCGAGAGTACGTGATCGGAATGGGAGATGATGTTGATTCCGTAAGATTATTGACCTAGCAAAAGCCCATCTGTCTCTCGCTCGTAATCGAGGGGTGCGGAGTATGGCGGATGAGAGTAAGGAGGTGGTTGAAGAAGATTCAACACTCAGTATTGAGGAGAAATGTTCTTTATGTTAGCAGCAGATTTTCCAAAGAAGTTGAAGAAGGTGCGGTGGAGTTCGCTGATGTGGAGCGCGAGTCCTCAAAAGAAGAATGAGAGCAGGCCTGAAGTGTAGAGAGTGTGACGCGTAGATCTGACCCGCTTTGAGATGAGAGAGTCATATGATTTGATTTGAGTGTAAATGGGGGAGTTCGTGGTCAGTTTCGAGGATAGTGCAAGAAGATGGCGGGTTGGTGTAAAAAGGTAAGGTAGGTAGAGACAGAGAGCAGCAGTTTGAGGACGCCGCGGCACTTCTACCTAGGTTTGTCGTGCGGGTGCCACAGAGTTTAATTAATCGCAAGACACAGCAGCAAACGATCCGGTGCGGGGCGTGGTCGAAACCAGATTGAGGGGCCAGTGGAAAAGGCGCAGCAGCAAAAGACAACAGAAATTGCTTGAAAGGGTAGTTGCCACACAGCTGAGTGAACAAGAGTTGCTTGATGGTGGTGAAGGATAAAGTTGGATGAAAGACGGATGGAGAACAGCAGCCTGCGGGACCATGCTTGAATGACCCATGTCGCAGTCAAGTCTGCATTTCGTTAGCGCAGATCCAGCACCATTGCATGTGGAATGCTGTCCCATCGATAAATGTGACGGAATCTATCTAACCGTATAAGGAATCGTCCCATCCATTTGAATTCAAGCTCCCCTGTGAACGCCGGACAGCTGGCAGCCCCTCGTCAGGCACCCTGCTGCCCACTGTCGGAAAGACCACCTATTACACTGGAACACCGAGCCACAGTGTATCAATTCGAAATACGGCCGACTTTCCAGGAGGTGAAGCTCTACTGAATAAAACCAACCCAGCTGCCAGCCCGACCAAGCAACCGATATCGTGCCTCACCAGCCTCTAATTATCACACACATCCAAGATGGTAACTGTCCTCTTTGGAAATGTATCCAAATGGACTGAACTGACTGGGCGGTCTAGGTTGTCCTCGCCGCCTCCATCTGCACCCGCGGAGGCAAGGCCGTCCTGGCCCGATCATTTCACGACATGAAGCGGTCGCGTATCGAAGCCCTCCTCGCATCTTTCCCCAAGGCAGCGAACTCGGGCAATCAGCACACCACTGTCGAGCAGGACAATGTTCGCTTCGTATATCAACCGCTGGACGAGCTTTACATGGTGCTTATCACCAATAAGCAGTCCAACATCCTTCAGGACATCGACTCCCTGCACCTGTTCGCTCAGGTTGTTACCAGCACCTGCAAGAGCTTGGACGAGCGCGAGATCCTCCGCAATGCCTTTGAGCTCATCAGTGCCTTCGACGAGCTGGTCACCCTCGGCTATAGGGAGAACCTGACCATCAGCCAGATCAAGACCTTCTTGGAGATGGAGTCCCACGAGGAGCGCATCCAGGAAATCATCGCACGGAACAAGGAACTCGAGGCCACCGAGGAGCGCAAGAGAAAGGCCAAGCAGCTGGAGATGCAGCGCAAGGAGACCGGCAGAGCTGCGCGCGCCGCTGGCGTCTCGAGGCAACCAGTGTACCCAACATACACCCCACCGGTCCGACCAGCTGTTACCGAAACGTTCGATTCGTATGAAGCCGAGAAGAACAAGTCCAAGTTTGGTGCACCAAAGGGCAAGGGTATGCAGCTCGGCAAGAAGTCCAAGGCTACAGACATGTTTGAGCGCGTCAAGGAGCAACTAGGGCCTGTCGACGATACACCCCTTGTCCCTGTCGCCACTCATTCTGCACTAGAGCCAGCTGCTGCTCCTCGGGTGTCCTCGACCTTGGACCGCGATGCCATCCACATTACCGTTAACGAAGCCATCACGGCTAAGATCTCAAGAGAAGGCACCCTCAACTCGCTCTCCATCACTGGTGACCTCACGCTGAAGGTGTCTGATCCCTCCCTCACCAAGCTCAAGCTTAGCCTTAATGCTTCCCCATCACATGGCGCACAATTCCGCACACACCCCAATGTGGATAAGAACGCCTTCAATGGGTCCAAGATCATTCAGATGGCCAACCAGGCAAAAGGTTTCCCAGTTAACCAAGCTGTGGGTGTACTTCGTTGGCGCGTCGCCCCCAAGGGGGATGATACCAGCATTCTCCCCCTGACCTTTACTGTCTGGGTTAACAAGGGCTCTGATGGAAACTGCTCGCTCACTGTTGAGTATGAGCTTAGCGGTGGAGACGAATTGAACGATGTTAGCGTCGTCATTCCCTACTCCAGTGCCGAACCATCTGTGTCCAGCTTTGATGCCACGTATGACGTGTCCGGTGACAGCTTGGAGTGGACGATAGGTACGGTGAACGAGGAGAATGCCAGCGGCGCTTTTGAGTTTGAGGCACAGACTGGCGATGAGGACGAGTTTTTCCCTATGCAAGTCAGGTTCTCCAAGAGCTCACCCTTTGTGGAAGTTGATGTAAGTCTTCTCCCTTGTCTTCTTTATTCAACCCGCGATGACAAGCAACTAACACATGTTATAGGTTAACTCGGTCGAGCTGCTGGATCTCAACGAGGAGGTTACATTCTCCAAGGAGATCAGGTCGGTGGCAGATTCATACGTAATTGAGTAGAGGGGATGAAGGGGTTGTAACAGTGCCGTAGTTTGTTTGGTATGAAAGCAGATAATTTTTTCGGCGCTTTGAGCAAGCCATATGTGTTTTAGGTGTCTGGTTAGAAAGGCAGAGGGAATGTTTACCTTTTCAACTCTGCCTGCTAGAAAAGTGTTTTCATCTGAATTCCAAAATATCAATTATTAATGTCGAATTTTTTGTGTTCAAGTTTGTTGATTAAATAGACCGAAGTGAGAAGAGGGACCACACAGAAACAATGTGCACAGTGCGAGTAGTCAAGCCTACCAATTCCTTTCCGCCCTTGCTGATGCTGTTTGTGTCAAGCAAGAACGAAGTGAACCTTGAAGACCAGAACGGCAACGGCGAAGCATCGCAAAGGGGGGGGAAAGAGAGGATGAATTTATGAATTGAATCCTTTCCTGCTCAACCACCGCAAAGGATACTTGATCAAAACATAACCTACGGCTGTGAAATCTGTCGGCCCCGCCACAACAACGACTTGTTTCGCGCAAACAATAACAACAACACCGTTCACTCTCAAATTACAAAACTTCATTCGGGATTTCTTGTAAACGAATTCGCCCCCCCAGGAGTCTTTCGGTTTCCAATTTTTTTTGGTGCACCTTCAAAATGTCTTCAATACAAAGTGGCAGCGGCAGCAAAAAGGATCCCAGCCAAGACCTTCTCAAACTCCTCTCGTCCTCCCCGCTCACCGTCCCCGTCTCCAACAGCCTCATAGCCTCAAACCCAGCGATAAATCTCACCGCAACCGTCGGCGAGAACATCAACACCATATACGTTTGGCGGAACGACATCGCTGATCCTGACAACGGTGTTTCCGAATCATCGTCTGATGATCGGCTTGTATCAAAACACACCGCCGGCGGTACTGGTGTCGGATTCACTCACCAGCAGCAGCAGCAGCAAAAGGTGGTGCAAGCGCTGAGATGGAAGGAGGATGGCCAGTTCTTGGCTGCGGGCTGGAGTGATGGGGTGGTGAGGCTGATGGGACTGGAGAAGACCGGGAGGAGTGTTCATTCGATAAAAGTTGGCGAGGGGAGCAGGATAAAAATGATTGGATGGGGGAGGAATAAGATTAAGAGGAGAGGAGGAGGAGGAGGAGGAGGAGGAGGAAAGAGAAAAATCGGTGAGGGAGAAGAAGGGATGGAGGTTGAGGGATTGGGAAGAGTAGGCGGGGGGGAGTTGGCACACGAGTTGGAGTTCTTAGAGGTTGAGGGGGCGTTGCCGAAGTTGAGTCCGCTGCCCGTGTCAGGCGGAAGTGGGTGAGTTATGGCACGATATTGAAGAGGATTTGGATAGGTGCTAACGAAGTGGTGAAACAGGGATGACATGTTTCTGTTTTCGACGACTGCGAGTTTGGAGTTTGTTTTCAAGCCGCTCAAGGCCGGAGACGCGGATGATGTGCATGTCATGGTCGTCGGGATGGAAGGAGGAGGAATACACCTGAGTATTTACGACTCGTTTGTTATTGGGACTTTTCGGTACGAGGAGCCAACGCAGGCAGGGGCGGGGACGGTGTACGAGTTGTGCGGGCATAGTTCGAGGCCGGAGATTGCCACGCACATGCTGTTGATGAAGCCGAAGGAGGGCGATGGTAACAGCTTGAGATTGGTACCTATGGATTTGACGTTTGTCCATCACTCGCCGGTTAATCTGTCGTTGTTGGCTTCAAAAGTTACGACGTTGCAGAATCTGCTGCGGTATGTCAAGCAAACCCAGGCGCATATGGCTGGGGAGTGGAAGGGGACAAGGGAGCTGCCGTCTAGGTTCTTGTTGGGTGTTCAAGATGACTTGGCAAAGATGAGTGAGGGAGGGAATGGGGAATTGACTATCATTCAGGCGTTGTATCACACGGTTGTTACGGGCCATGTGTTTCCGCCGGTGAAGGAATGGCTGTTGGAGGTTGTTGCTGAGCGGGTAAGTATTCCTTCTTCTTTCTTAAAGGGCACAAGTTGACTAGTTTGCAGGGACACAAACGCTGGGAGAAGGCAGTGCTCAATGGACTTTTGAATCTTCGCTCTCTTGTCCACGAAAACTTCATCCCCGCCCTGGAGAGATGTGGTGTTATTCTCAGCCGTCTCCTGGGTATTGCTCGGTTTCATGAGTCCAGCGAAATTATCGGCTTCAAGGCTGCGGAGATCAGCAAGCTGATGGATATTGTCTCATGTCTGATGGTGGTTGCCCACAAGGTGCTGTTACACGTCATGACTGAGCTGGAGCATTTTACCGCCTTTTCTATCTGGCTACGAATGGAAATCGACAAGCAGTCCTCTTCTTCTGGTCCAAGTGATGAGCTTACTGAGAAGGAGGCTACCATGGACAATGCCAAGGTCCTGACGTATATCCAACGATACTTAATCAGCAGCCCTCTGGCAATGTTTTTCGATGAGGGTGCCAAAGAGGGTTTTGCCCAAAACGAGGCTCTTGCCGAAGGCGGCAAATCTTTGCTTCAATTGCTTGACAAGGAACTGCGGAAACAAGAGGCCGGTCAAGACTACGTAAAGGCGCTGCCTCATGTTGACTTCCTTGTCAAGTATCTAGACAGAAAGGCCGGCACGGTATTCCAGAATATCGCTGAAGCCGAGAAGCGAGGGGTTCGATTCGGTCAGGCGACAGAAATTTCGATTGGAGAGAAGATATTGAAACATGATGTTCTGCTTTGCGCTCCTGGCGTGAGTCTATTTAGTTCAAGCTTTCAACGTAGGATGGCAATGGCTAACTGTCTACTTGTCACAGGATTCTCTTGGAGAGGCAATTACAGCTGTGGTCCCAGAAAGAAACAGGAATATTGGTATGTGCATATACTTTGCGTTGAGTTGAGATCAAGAAAGTTCATCATTGACACTTTTTCCCATTTAGTGTATCTTTTCCAAACAAGCGTCGAAATCACCAATGGGATGAGCGACACACCATTCACACTTGCACTTGGCGTTAGACTACCAACAGGTGTAACCATCATCGACTTGGGTTTCTTAAGCGGAAAGTCACTTCTAGCGCTTTGTCACATTGAGGCTGAACGGAAATATGCCCTCGTCCGCATTGCCGCTGACAGAATCCAATACCAAGCACATACAGAGGGTCGACCGCCTCGAATACTTGATATCGATTTTCAACAGCCACGAGATGGTCCCATCTTGGAGCAACTCGGGTTCGATCAGATGTCTGGCTTCACTCCAGTTCAGATGGAGGTGCTGAGGGGGAATGACGTGCGAGGAGAGATGCCTGTCCGGGTCTGTCTGATGGGACGGGATAGGGCTTTGTATAAGACATACAAGCTTCCAAAGGAATGGGACAGGGACGGATCCAGGGAGTCTAGGGAGGGGGAGGAGGAGGAGGAGGAAGAAGAATAAGAAATGCCGGCCGCATGCATGAACATGTCTCAGTGTATGAACTTAGATAAATCATTTACATCTGATGGTATTCCTGAATGCTGATGTTGGATCCAGATCTGAGATGAGTCTCTGTGCCCCCTCGTCTGCGCCGTCGCGCACTGTGTAAGTCACCAACAAACGGATGGTTTTCGGACTTTACCTTAATTATAGCACCATGAGGCCCAAACACGCTAAAGGGGTAGTGGTCCACTGGGCCACCTCAGCCTGCGTCCAAATGCCGTTAGCGTCATGCACCCCCCCAAAAGTGACCTGGCCCAGGATGCTGCTTTCAGGTGAAACAAACGTCATTGGACTGTCTGTTGAAGACACCAGAGAGACAACACCGACTATTCATGAACCAAACAACATGACCAAATAGCAGATCTATTGTTCTAATTGCAGACTTCCGGCCGGCAGGCGACGGAAAAACGAAGAAGCTCGACAAATCATCAAAACACAGATACTACATGTCCATGTCATAACATAATTAATTAATTGCATTTCATTACCGCCTTTTCCGACCTTAACTTGCCATCTTTTGCCCCGGGATCCCGTTGTTGTTTTTGTCGTCGTCGACAACCTCCAGACAATCTTCAACCAGGATGAGCGACCTGACGTTACCGCCGCCGGCGGCCTTTGGGGGCATTCGGCACGCCCCAACAGCACCAATATCAGGGTCATTCGGTACTGCCGCAGCATCAGAGAAGCAATCCCAACAGCCGACCCGGGCTACCCGAACCACGACGAATACGACCACCTCCTCCAGCTCTGCCATTCCTGTTATACTCACCGAAGCCGCCCTCGACTCTCCAACCTTCCGCGCAACCTCAATCCACTACGGCGACCAGCTCGACGCCATAGAGCGGTGGCTCGACAACTATGTACGAAGCACATCCAAGGTCGTCCATGACCTCCTTGGTCTCGAAGACACCATCAATACCTACCTCTCCAAGATGTCACCTCCACCCGCCGCCGCTCCGCTCGATTCCCCAGTACTCGATGCAGATTACACCCTTGTTGCCCTCCGACGTACCGCTGACAGTGCTCGAGATTGGTGGGGAAGCATATTAGCTGCCGTCCGGAGGCTCGAGCCCGTCAGTGCTGAGCCCATTAAGATCTTCGTTGCAGGAGACCTCAGAACGTTTCGCGAAATGCGGAGGACACTGGAAGCTGCACAAAAGACATTTGATAGCACCTTGGCCAGATATGTGGCCCAGAGCAAGACCAAAGAACCGAGCGCACTAAGAGAGGACGCCTTCGCTGTGTTTGAGACGCGCAAGGCTTATCTAAAGGCTAGCTTGGATTACTGCCAGATGGCGCCGCAGGTGCGTTCCGGCCTGGATAAGTTGCTTGTCAAGGTTTGTGCGGATCTGTGCAAGGAGATGAGGAGGGGAGCCGGACAGGCTACTACTGGGTCGGTGAGTGCTTGGGGGGAGGATCTGGAGAGGATCAGGGGCTGGACCAAAGAAATGGAGTCAAGTGAGGCCGTTTTCAGGAAGGAGCTGCAGATGGCGAGGAGGGAGATCGGGGAGAGCACTCTTACTGCGTACAAGCCGTCGAGAGAGCTGGAGGACTACAGTGTTTCGACGGTGCCATATTTAGGATCCAAGGGTCCATTGACCATTCAGAGAAATGATCAAGTGGCAGTCATTTCCGAGAAACAGGGTTGGCTTTTCTTGAGGGTTTTGTCTGGCAAGCCCGTGAGGACTAATTGGGTTCGCCGATGGTACTACTGCCGGGATGGGATATTTGGGTGGCTGATGCAAAGCCCGCAAGGAGTTCTGCAGGGTGATGAGATCGGCGTGCTGCTGTGCAGCGCACGACCGGCTGTGCAGGAGGAGCGCCGCTTCTGCTTCGAGATCAAGACCAAGACCCAGACCATCTTGCTGCAGGCAGAGACACAATCTCAGCTGATCGAGTGGATGGAGGTATTTGAGGTGGCAAAGAAGAAGGCAATCGAGGCCAGCATGGGTAGGGACCCAAACACCCTCATTGGTGGTGTTGATCCGGCCTTTGTTATTACGCCGCCGCCCATCCCAGAGTTTTCGGCCAAGACGGTAGAGAACCTCGACGAGCCGGAAAGCAGAGACGAAAAGCCACGGAACTTGAACCTTCCCGTTCCTGGCCCCGATGGGAACCTCATGACACGCTCTAGTTTTGATGTCACAGCCGGTCCTCATCGCCGGTCCATTACCACGCACCTTGGAAGGGAGGAGGGCGAGACAGGCAGAGAACACGCAGCTCGGATCATGCAGAAGCTGGACCTTCACCGCAAGGCGACCTTTGCCAGTGCAACAGATACGGCTGCTGCTGCTGGCGTTACAGGCGCCACTTTGGGCTTGGGTTTGCATACAGCTTCGTCTGCTCAGGGAGGGCAGTCTGCTCCAATTCGATTGCTCAACCCTCTGCTCGACCAGTATCCCGGAAGCCTTGCCCCCATCACGCTGGCTAAGCCTCCTATCTCGACAAACCTCAGCAAGTCGGCCATCTTGGCCAGCGCGAGCGCAGGCAGCAGCCAGCCACTGTCAAGCGCCGTGCTGGCCAACTACTGGGGCAGCAGCGCTTACACGTCCATCTACTGCACGGTTGCTGGTGCGCCTCCGACGCCGAAACCATACGCCAATGATCCATTTGTGAATAGCATGATGCCACGAACGCCCACCTTTGAGAAACCAATACCGCCTGCGTCCTCGCATAGAAAGACACAGAGCGTAGACACCAAGGTGGCGTTGGATGCCACGGTTACGGAGAAGGCTCCATCAGACAGCTTCCCTCAAAACTATCCGCCTGAGCTCAGGGCGCAGTATGCGCAGTTCAGGCTAGTGTTCCCTTCAGCACCCCCTGAGGATAAGCCTGTTCTAGTCTTCAATGCTGCGTGGTCAAGCGCGCCGGCAGAGGGCAGGGAAGCTCAGGGGATGGCGGGCAATGGACGAGTGTTCGTCACGCCGGACCGCATGTATTTCTACGGTCACCAGATGGGCCTGGTAGTTGCGTGTACCATCAGCTTGGACAGCATCACGGAGGTTACTGCGGCCCCAGGCAGAGACTGCGATTTCATTTTCTTGCATCTGAACCAAGATATGCCGGACACAGCCTTTTCACGTATCACCATCAAGTTGTTCTTGGAAGATTACTCACTCTTGCAATCCCGTCTTAACCTGTTGCTGGATGACCTTCAAGCTGCGGAGCCCATGGATCTCTCTGAGATGATTACGGCCTTGGCGACCATGGAGAAGAGCCAGGATGATAAGAGAAGTCCTAGCGTTGAAAGTTGGGAGGAGGTGTCATCTAACACGCCAATCGACGACGGAACGCCGTTTGGGCGGCCGGTTTCGAGAAGAATACAAGATTTGAATGGAAGATACAGATCTACCTCGTATGGCCCGAAGAAACATCAGGTTCAGAAATTTCAACTCCCAGCGCACCCCGTCATGTACGAGCCGGAGGATATGGGTCCTCTCATTGCTGAGAGGCACTTTGACATCAGCGCCAAGGCGTGCTTCCATGTTTTGTTTGGCGACAAGAGCTTCATCTTTCCCAAACTGTACTTTGAGCGGCGGGCCAAGGAGATTGCTCAGGGCCCGTGGGAACTGCAGGACCACGGACGGATGAAGAGACACTTCCGGTTCAAGGTGGATTATGTGGACATGTTGGGTCGTAAGAAGGCGGACGACGTGACTGATAGCCAGAGCATTGACATCTTCAATGATCACATCACTTATGTTGTTACGCACGTCAAGACGCCTTGGCACCTGCCGCACTCGCACTTGTTTAAACTGGTTACCAAAGTGGTTATCACTCATGTGGCCAAGTCCAAGTGTAAGCTTGCGATTTATACCAAGGCGGATTGGAGCAAGGTTCCGCCGTTGAGCAAGAACATGATTCAGCGGCAGGCGTTGGACGATGCGGCTAATGATGCAGAGGACTTGGCGGAGGTGGCGACGGATCAGGTGAGGAAGCTGGGACCGCATTCCAGGACGAAGAGGGCTATTCAGGTTTATGGCGGTGTCGGGGTGCAGACGCAGGTTGTGGTGTTTTCGCCCGAGGAAGGGTTGGAGAAGACGAAGGCGACGACGATCAAGCCGAGGACTCTGACGGATATGCTGGTGGAAACGGGGAGGTCGTTTTTGGAGAGCGCGATCACTTCTCTGATGATGTGGGCTTTTGCTGCGGTCAAGAAGTTCTTCAGCATCATCAAAGCTAATCGTATCATTTTGATCCTGTTGGCCGTGAGCGCGGCGTATAATCTCGTGGCGGTTTCCAAGTCGAGCTCGAGGTGGTGGTTGGAGTATAGGTCAGAAAGGTATATGAATAAGATGAGAGTGGGGCCGAACCTGATGATGAGCCGGGCTATTTATTTGAGGGATTTGGAGGAGGCTGCTGCGGGCACTTCGGTAATGAATACTTGGGGCGTTGGAGGGCAGGGAGGGAAATGTTTTGATACCTTCCAGGCCATCATGAATTCGACGAGCCTCGATGCGCCTTACCAGGATGCCGGTGCGGGCTTTGCGGATGCTTCGGGGAGGGCGGCGGCGAGGAGGATCAGAAGGACTAGGCAGAGGCTTGGAGGGTACAGACATGATTTGTTGGTTGCCATGAGGGTTGTCAATGGGATCGAGGTGGAGATGGTGCAGAGCGAGTGGGAGAATTGGTTAAAGGATGAGAATTTGAAGTGCGAGAGGGTAGGGAGGTTGTTGGTTGGGAAGGGGGATGATAAAGAGAAAGGGATGGAGGAGTTGAAGTTGGATCAGAAGGTGTTGAGTGGTGAGGGAGGGGGTGACGGAGGTGAGACGAGGAGAGAGGTGTTGAGGAAGTGGCACACGGAGTACTGCGGAAGCTGTGAGGCCGATCAGAGGACTGTTTTGGGCGGACGAGGGGCAGAGGGGAAGTATGGGGGTTTGGTTAGGTGAAAAGGCTAGGTGCGGGTTGTACTGTACATGAAAGTAGAGGCAAGTTAGAATGGGGATTGAAGTTACTAGGTGAGAGGAGGGGAGGGGCAGAAAGCATTATTTGGAAAGGAAACGGCCACGCAAGACATCATTAATCAGCATAAGCGTTTTCAGTTTTCTTAGGTCTGGGTTAGAAGTTAGCAATATTAATGGGTATATTCATTTTGCATTCGCAGATATCTTCATGCATCCTCATCCATGTATATTTCTTTTTTCGACGTGACTTTTTAGAGCAGCACGCCTGGCAAGATAATGGGCGCCGCCTTCGGGGCTGATTAAATAGACTCGATGAATAGTAAGGTCTGGTTTGAGTGTTATGCAGCACTTGTTCCATCACATGGCTGGCTTGCTTACTTACCTGCCACTGTTGCTGTTGCTGTTGACCCTGTCCAGTGAAGTTTCGCCATCCGTTGTCCCAGACAAATGGAATGGCAGATCCGAGCTACCCGTCGGCTCATGATGGTTCAGGGGTAAGCCTAACGCAGAGGCGAAGTACTTCACCATTTCATAGACTAAGCTTGGCCTGGTGTGAAAAACGGCGTCATCCCGAGAATAAACAAAGTTGAACGGCCTCGTCTAGCTGCTATCAAGGGGGCAAACGAAGGCTTAAAATACCAGTCTGCGTTGCTGGCGCGCCGCAGATATACAGAGGTTTTCTTCGACACACCCTTCATCTCAAGTCGAGCATTGATGCCGTCTGTGTTGCTTTGTTTTGTTATAAGTCTCCAATGCTCCCTAATAACTTCCCATTCCGCCAGCCCGTGATATCCTACACACTATTCTTTCTTAATCCTCTACCATGAAGTCAATACCACTCTCCCGGGCATCAGCCATCCTCCTCCTCCTCCTCCTCCTTACCATCTCCCCGGCTCTCATCTCCGCCCAATCAGCAGCAGCAGGAACCCCTTCACCAACCCCTTTGCAAGTAACACCCTTTACCACCACAAACACATCACCTCCGACCTCAAGCCCAAGCACACCATGCAACAACTCCCCTTTACTCTGCACCCGCCCATACAATAACATAACGCACATGGGCGCCCACGACTCCTCCTTCCTCCGCGACGCCAGCACCTCAAACAGCATAGCAGGCAACCAATACTTCAACGCCACGGTCGCCCTATCAGCCGGCATCCGCCTCCTCACAGCCCAGGTCCACACCTCTTCCTCCGACGGCGGTTCCCTCCATCTTTGTCACAGTTACTGCGGACTCTTGGACGCCGGCCCCTTGACCACCTGGCTGTCATCGATCAAATACTGGCTCGACACCAACCCAAACGAAGTGGTGACCCTCATACTCGTAAACTCGGATAACCAACCCGCTTCGGCCTTTGGCTCAGATTTCGACGCATCCGGCATCTCATCGTACGGCTACGTCCCCGGCACTTCCAACACTTCTTCTACCTCGTGGCCAACACTCCAATCAATGATCTCCTCAAACAAACGCCTCGTCACCTTCATCGCTTCCATAACCGCCTCGCCCTCCGACTATCCCTTTCTTTTACCGGAGTTTCAATACGTGTTCGAAACCCCTTACAACATCACCGCCGCCTCACAGTTCCAGTGTCAGCTCGACCGCCCTTCCTCGGCCGGGACGGCAGCAAAGGCCATACAGTCCGGCTTGCTGCCCCTGATAAACCACTTTCAGTATATCGACCTCGGCAGCGGAGTGCAAATACCGGACGCGTCCGACGCGGACGCCACAAACAGCCCGGGCTCAAACGCGGCGGGGAATCTGGGGAAACATTTACAGCAGTGCCAGGGGGAATGGAATTCGCAAACGCAACAACAAAATCAAAATCAAAAACCCGTGTTTGCGCTGGTTGATTTTTTTGACAGAGGCCCAAGCGTCGAGGCGGCCGATTTGATGAACGGCTTGAGTGCTGATCAGGTGGTTGGGAGGGTGAAGCCTTCTTCGGCGAGCACAAGTTCGGCGGCGGCGGCTGGCAAGGACGGAGTGGGAGGTGCCAGCGTGCCGGTTGTGGCGCTGGTTGGGTTTTTGGGTGTTGCTTTGCTTCTTTTGTAATTTTCATCACGGGTTGAATAGCTATCGTGGACATACCTGTTAAGCATGCATGGTGTTTTGGGATGGATATGAAATGGAAACAGGGACTCAATTTATTATCATTAATGATGATGAAATGATGATATATATAAAAAAAAAACATTGAAATGGGGGATAACAGAAAAATGAATGTAGCAACTAGAAATTGCGAAAAAAGTCTCCACGGTGAAACTGAAGGAAGATTCCGCACTCAAAGAAAGTTGACCACCTGAAAAGAGGTTTAATCTAGTCTAATACGCTTTGCAAAGACAGAAGCTCGCAGCGCATCCTGGCTCAAGGACAGCCTCGGAGGAGGTGATGGCTGAACGAATCAGGCAGAAGACGGGTTTGCATCAATGGGAAATCAATCAATTACCAACCGGTTCAACCAAAATTTGACTCCCACACAAACTCTCTCTCTCTCTCTCTCTCTCTCTCTCTCTCTCTCTCGTCCTTCTCGGCAAACCAGCAGCAAGAAAGCAGACATGAAACTGGAACTGGCGGGTTCAGCAGACGGTCACACATCGTCTGCGTCGACATTCGCAGGGAAAAAGGTAACAATCCCAATGGCCTTGTCTTCATGCGCCGCTGCTGCGGAGAGGTTGAATATCAGAGAGAGAGATGGTGAACTTGTATGTAGAATGCGGTTTGGCTGCTTGGTTGATGGTGTTGAGAGAGAGAGAGAGAGAGAGAGAGAAAAATTTGAATCCAAAAATTCTAAGGTTGAGCAAAAGTGGAGCCGCTCAGTCACCGACGACTGCTGATAAGCACAGACCACAACGCCAAGATATTTTGACTTCCACCTTTTTTTGCAGCTGGCACTATGAAGGTTTATATACCACTGTTTTCCAGAGCCAACCAGCGGAAATCGCTATCGTAAGTCGGCCGACTTGACCAGACGTGGTCAAGCGGTAGCGCTTTCCAAAAACCACCGACCGTGCCTCTGTTCGACCCCTCGTCAGAGCATCAACCGGTTGTTTGGCAGTCCTCCTCGATGAAGGGATGGTCCGCTGAGTGAATCCGAACAGGTTTCACCTCGATATGCGTACCTCCCTGGAAAGGGAGGATGAGCTTTTTGATTGTTTTCTCTTCCTGTTTCTTTTCTCTCCCCATCATCTTCAGTAGGTAGCAGGTGTTGTCTTTTCTTTGACCTTCTGTTGAAATATTTTGTCAAAACTCCATGATACTGTATTATCATACACAACGACCGCACACGTGCATACAACCAAACAGTATACAGCGTTAAAAAAAAAGAGTCGAGATTCATTTTGCTCCGTCATTAAAATCCATCAAAACTGAAAAAAAAATCATAAATTCCCTTTTTCCTTCCTGCTTCCCGAGAGTCCAATCCCCCAAAATCTTCCCAAGCCACCCTAATCTAAACAGGAACACATACATGCGCAGGGTTTCGTTATATTATACGCTGACTCCCCAGCAATCTCGTGTGACGGCAGGAGGAGGACTTCCTTCTTCTTTCCTCGCCCGAGTGGAAAGCAAGTGGGGGGAAGCAATATGCAGGGCTGAGTGAGTTGATGAATAATGTACAGGTTACAACAAGAAGATGATTTGTGCGAAAAAGCGCGAAATGAGGGGCGTGTGCTTGGTGATTGCAATGGAGGGGAATAGCAATAAACCGCGCGCCTTTCTTCCTGAGCGCTTGACTCAGGTTCGTCGCCGTCCCTCTCCCCCCTCCTCCTCTCCTCTGCACTGTCGGCCGCTTCATTCGGGTATCGATCAAGCGTATGTAGTCGAGGAGAAACCGAGAATCCCCAGCGTCAATTGGCCATTCTCGTTCAATATGGCGAGTAGCAATCCGTGGAATACCACCTCCCCTCATCCTCTCATCCCCTCATCAAATCCAAATCAAGACCCCTTTTTACAGAGCAGGCTTAGCACCCCCCGCACCAATACCAGCAGCGATCTCCTCGCTCGACAAGCCCTTCTCTCCATCAGCAGTCAAGATCTCGCCTCCAAGCTCCCTCATCCGCTGCTCCTGCTCCATGGCCGCATAGTTCTGGTCCTCTCCGAAAGCGAGCGCAAACGGTACGCCGACGAGCAGAGCTGAAACACTGAGGGTCCAGGCCGCGCGCCCGCAAAACGACACAACGCTCTTGACTGCCGAAGTGGTGGCCTCGTACTTGTCGTGAACCCAGCCGCGCGTTGTAGGGGGGACGATATCGCGCAAAGCGTACAGCCGGTCGGCGAGGGTCTCTTCGGTGGGGTCGTAGTTGGATTCGTTGGAGATCTCGGAGTCTGTAAAAGATGGGGGGAAAAAAGGCGATAGTTAATTGAATTGCTCGGGGAGGCAAAAGATGGGGGGAAGAAAACTTACCAGTATCAGTGAAATCCTCGTCATCCTCAGGCCCGACCTGGGCGTGGGTGAAGTGCTCGTCTTCGACTTCTGTGAGTTGCACCATCTTGGCTTATGTGATGTGTGTGTGGTTTGGAAAAAAAAGAGAGATGGAACTAAAACTCGAGAAAATGATCAAATAGTAAACAAGCCTGATGGCGCACTTGGATAGTCGTGGAATGTTGGGAGGGTTGTGGTGGCTTGATTGACGTTCACAAAGGCAAGCAGGCTTGAAAGGTCCCAAAAGCTCTTTCACACTGAACCCAAAAGTTTCTCTCCGGCCAAGGAAGATGACGGGCTCTGCAGGGATCGCTAAACCAAATCGGGTTTAGCCTGGTTGCGGGGGTCCCGAGGATGAAGCGCAGCCAATCGCGTGTTATTCCTCTTTTTTCCTCTTGATTTACCTTGCACCACACTGAAACAACGGTATAATTAACGTTATTCGGCATTCTCTCAACGAACATTGGTTTTAACACCCAATTATCACCCGAAATGATTATTGCTATTAGTTAGTCTAATACTGCTCCGCTATTCGCTATTCCTAAGCCCCTAACCCAAACAGAACCAAATAAATCATTCCCAAGGGTATTCGCGTTGAGCCATATCCGCAACATTATCCATGCTCCTCTACTTTTCAAATCCTTCTATATGCCGGACATATACTCCAACAACTATCCCAGATGCAATTGCAGGAAACAGCTTCCACCCGCTCTATAATCAAGCACTCTTTCCCCTATCGGGCTCAGCGAATCGAATCGCCGGCCGTTTAACAGGTGGTGGCACCCGCGGAGTATCGTCATCGTCGCTATCCTCGTCTGAGGCCCCGTGTGGTGCCATACCAAGCGCCGCCTCTCTTCGTCTTCGCTCGGCTGCAGTTTCGCCAGCCTCCTCGTTTTCATCATCACCTGCACCATCAACACCCTGCAGCACTGACATGCGCCGCCTCCGTTCGATTTCATTCTCAGGCACCTCGTGACTTGGTTGGCGCGTCAGTAACGAACCTCCTGCTGATCCTGGCCGAGGTGTAGATGATTGCTTGCTGGATTGACTGGCAGAGGACCCTTGTCTCGCCGTTGAACTGGTCTTGGGCTGAACGGCATAATCCCTTCTACTGACAGCCGAAGGCAAGGCCGGCGACATAGTAGGCTTCTGATGCTCCTGGTTGGCAAGTGACTTGACCGCGTCTGAAGCGCTAGACTCGTTGACCACTTCACGGCGTGTGCTCTTGTCTAGTTTCTTCATCTGCTCGATGAAGTCCTCCTTCGTCATGCGCTTACCGACACCGCCAATAGTAAACCGAATTTGCTTGTCATCGGCTTCCTCTTCTTCGGCCTCTTTCCTTTTCCCTTCGCCGGCATGCGAGAGGCCAAACGCGCTGGCCCATCTTGACCCACCAGGTCTCGATGAAGCACTAGGCTCGTCTTCTGTTTCCGTATCTTCACCCTTTGTCTTGCCGCCCATCCCCATGAACCTTAGGCTCTGGCCGACACGATCGCCCGCAGCCTTCTGAGCCGGGAGCTCGTATTTCTTGACAACCTCGCCATCTTCATTCTCGACGATAACCTGAAATCTGGCGTTAGAATCTGTAGGTACCGCCACAGGTAGCAAAGTAAAACTTACTGTAGTTCCGAACTGGTAAGCCCTAGCAGGCTCACCCTTGCGGGCCCTCTTGTCCTTCTCCTTTCTCTTCTCGGCCTCTTCCTCACGCCAAGTTGCCACCCTTTTCTTGATTGCGTTGTAACTCCAGCCAGATGGCGGGACCTCTGACTCTAGTTTTGACTTGAGTTCCTTGGCATGATCAGCGGCAGTTCCCGGGCGGGTTGGATGAACAGCCAACACGTCGCCATCCTTGTTCTCAATGACAATATTGTCGCCTTCGTCATAGACCTCAATAGGACCTCGAGGCTCATCTCCGGGGCTGGGAGAAGCAGAATGACGAGAGACCTCGCCCGAGTTCTGGCGGGGCAGTCTCTCATCTGGGGCAATTTCTAAGCTCTGACGCTCAGGCCGGGGTTGATCCGTACTAGCCCGTGGAGCTCCTGGAGATGTAGGCGATAGAAGATCGCTGTTGTAGCGTTGAGGGAAGATGGCCGACTGCGTGATAGGTCCTCCTGGACCGATGCCGTCATCCCACTTCTTCCTCCGGCGTCTTGCCACCAAGGACGATGCTCGACTCCCTTGACGACTGCTGGCCCCCTTCTCCCTGTCCTCGTCGTTAACGCGGCGCAAGAAATTTCCTGGATAGCCGATGGGGGGTAACGTCCCTGGTGGGTACTCTGGCATCTTGAGCTCTTCGCCATCTGTATCAGACATGGTCCTTGCCTGGGATCTTGACTGCGATGAAATTCGAGGCAGCCGGGACATCCAGGAGGGTCCATCCTCGTTGGCTTGGGTGAAGGACATGGTTAAGGTAAGAGTGTTGATATGTCTTCCCAGCGTAAACACGGCAATTGAAGAGCCGTGAACAATGATGGATGAAACCACGAGGAATGCGACAATTGGCCAAACTACTCGAATCAAGGCGTAGTGCGGAGCCGCGGGGTCAGGAAGTTTTGTCAATGGGACTGGACTGCCCGATTCCAATTCAGCGCGAGCTAGCATGGCCACGAAAATGGCACCTACGCCGATGGGACCGAAGTGGCCAGCAAAAAGAGCTTCACGCCAGGTCTTTATGTCTGGAATCAGAGGCTTTAGAGCCATCATGATGGGAATTCGACGGAAGAGAATGACGAAGATGGCGAGAATGACCAGTCTCCAGGCGTAGAGTCCAATGCTGTGGTCGTTGAAGTCTGCCCATGGGATGATGGTTCCAAAATAGACAAAGTAGGCTAGGTTGATCAGCAAGTCTATGACGTTGGAAACGTGCGACTCTTCTGTCTTTTGTGTGAACCAGCCGTCGTTGGAGAAACCGACACCGGCAGCAAATCCAACCAGAAGATCGTCAATCCCCAATATGCTGCCAGATCCGGCACAGAAGAGGGCGAGGACGAAGTAGAACACCAAGAAACTCTCCCTGTCGATCAAGTCACGCTTCTCGGCATACTTGATACCATGGCGAGCAAAATATCCGATCAAAAACCCGTAGACTGCGCCAAAGACACACTCATAAAGGATGGTGTACACGATCCAGTGGTAGGTAACCTCTTTGGCCTGCAATTTGTCGTGAATGAGATACAGGGCCAGATACACAAATGGAAAGGCCATGCCGTCGTTGCATCCAGACTCGGCAGAGAGCAAGTCTCGGAGATGTTTTGGCACCCTCTTTGCAAACTTTCCCTTGCCGACGACGGACGAGGCTAGAACAGGATCCGTTGCCGTGACGCAGGCTGCCACGACCAAGCTCTCCAGCCAGTCGAGTTTAGGCACCATCCACCACACAAACAAACTTGTGATGAGCCAACCGAACAACATGACGGGAACCAGCAGCAGAGTAACGGACCTCCAATGCTTTTCCATGTAAAACTTGGGCAACTCGACGCCAACGGCGAAGCATTGGACGACAAGCACGATTCGAGAGAATTCGATCGTGATGATGTCGACGCTCTCCCATGCTGCTGCCGGGTTTATTAGATTGGCTGCGTATGGTCCAAAGATCGTACCACATAATGTCGCTACAGTAGCTTCGCCAATATACATGCGCTCTTTAATGACAGAGGAACATAACATGAACAACGTGGTGAATCCACCGAGGATGATATACACCAGGTGAGGCCCGGTGATGGATAGGTGATCCCAAGCCATGATTGCGGCAGGTAATTGGTGCGGATGGTTTTGGGGTTGGTAGAATTCAAGATGTGTGCTGTGAGCCGGAACGGTCCTTGGTCTTGTCGGGTCGGGGCCGGATGATGCGGGTGATGCGGGTGATGCGGGTGTTGGTGAAGGCGACAGCAGCTTTGTCGAGCTTCACCAGTGCATGAGTCAGGCCTCCGCCTACCGGACCAAGCGAGGTTGTCCGGTGGCTCGGTTTGGCGACTGATAAGATTCGGAAGTTGTGATGTTCGAAATTGGGGATGCGGAAGACAACCGGGAAATATGGCGTCGTCCTCCCACAACAGATCGCGTTCGTCTGATGCAAAAATCCCAGTGACAAGGAAAAACTGGTTTTTTTTTTTTTTTTTTGCTCTGATCCTGGGAGGCTAGATGGAATCCACACCCAGAGCCCGGCACAAAGTATCCGGGAAAGAGCAATTGGGTGGTTGCAAAGGACGTGTGTCCCAGCCTGGAAAGTAGCGATGGATCTGCACAAGAGAAGCAGGACTGACGGGTGCTCGCAGCTTTTAATCAGGACGCGTCTTGCTAGTCCCAGTGGCAGAGCAGCAAGGATAAAAAGAAACTAAAGAAGAAGAAAACCCTCTCTGGTACTAACAGGGCCCCAATGGTGCCATCCATGGTCCTTGGCTGATAAAGTAAAATTTATATGCACAATCCGTTGGCCTGGGCATTTTAAGTTTTTTTTTTTTCTTCCGAGGGGCCGTTGAGAGGATGGAATTTCGGCAGGGTCTGGAGCCCATGCAACGCCGCAGCAAAAAAGCAGGCACACACGGCAAAGAGGCAAGTCCAAAAGATTACAATTGAATTGACAGCGTGACGGCTTGCAGCATCATGCAGCCCGAGAGGTAGGTAAAAGTGGCGGGTTCGGTGGGCCTTTTTGGCTCCAGCAGAGCAACCGGAAGTTTGTCAATGGCGCCTCCCGTCCCCCTGATTCGGCATTCAACGTCATCGGAAACGGCCACTTTGTCAGGTATAGATAACAGCAGGAACACACTGCCACTTTTAAACGACGAGAAAATCCAATGTCTGCCTCGGTGCGTATACCATTCCGCGGGGGGGCTTATTCAAACATTCCAAATCCGAAATTGGTGTTACTTGTTATCCAGATGTATCTCAAACTTTTCACCTTGTGTAACAGGAGGCTTACTGTTCACAGTCATTCCCATTCCAGGTCCCGCCGCTGCCGTGCGACATCGGTGACCCGAGCCCGGAGCATAAGTCGGTGATGTCCGGTTCCGTCCACCAATTTACGGTGTCTTCCCCAGAGTCCGGAAATTCTGCATAACAGACAAGGACTGAGTCTTGCGCTTCCATCCGTGTCTCAGGAACCTTAGCCAGATGGCCGGATCCCGTAGACATGAATGAAAAGGCCCTAAGCCAACTGTTGAGGTACGGGTAATTGTTCGCCAAAAATCAACGATATTGCCAAGACTTTGCCCAGAGGTCTGCCCAGTCTGCCCAGGATTGCCTAGGCTCGGCCAGCGAACCCCGTGCAAGAGCTGCGATGCTTGACCGGTCCAAGCTTTCCTTGCCTCCATACCCAAGAAAATTCAAGACATTCAAGCTCATTCGCCAATGTTTCCAAGAGAATTTTGACATGTCGGGCTCCAATGCGTGCCAAGTTTTGTCAACGTCAACTCGTTGGGAGATTAGAAGCTGCACGGGATATGCACATGGACATGCAGGCACCCAAACAGCGGTGTCGTCCAAAGATGTTGCAGATCACAGGACCCAATTGACCGCAAAAAGTGGCGCTGGGGGCTGGCTGCCGGGACTTGAGAAGGAGCCATTTGTGGGGAAGACGTGATAGAAGTGCCCAACCAGAAGCCATGACGTATGCACAGGTAAAGTCCATGCATTCTCTAGTCCAGGGGTCTCTTCCAACTTCAATCGAGGCCTGATGGCTTTATCTCGAAATTGAAACCGTGGATTTGAAAGGGAAGTTTGTGTTCTTGGATTCAGCAATATCTTTACAATCGATGACTGGCCGTTATCACAATGGACAGATTCGGAGGTAAGCCTGCAACTTTACCCAATCAATTTTTAAGATTTATGGGAACGGCAACTTTGGGGAAAAGAAGCACGTGGGCGCATTTTAGCAAGCAAGATCCAGTGCATGATAAGATAATGACTTTTATGAAATCTGCGACTACTAGTTCAGATAAGGCTATGCCGCGTGGGGTCGATTTTTACTGTGACTTTCCCCTTTGGGCACTTTTTGGAAGTGCGGCAGACATTCGAGGGTTAACTAGCACTAGGAAAGAAAGATTGGACGCTCTGCTTAGAGAGGGTGAAATGCTGGCTGGGAATGGGGGGTATAGAAGGTAGACAAGATGCGCCGACTTGCTAGGGATATCCGCGCCCCTGTTGGCGTTCCCAGATCTCCTTTTCTGATCGTATAAACCCGGCTGGATGAGAATTACTAAGATAATTAGTTCTTTGTAAAGATGTCTGAGGGATGCATGTGGTCTGGCTTGAGTTGAAGTGGGGCTTCAAGCTAACGATTTGCCTGCAAGTACCATGTTAACCCATATAAAGTGCCCTGTGGTTCTTGGAAAGACATCGCTAAGGTTTTGAGCTCTGTGAATGTTATCTCGCAAATGACGAATTGGAGGTTAAATCTACTAGCCTTCACTTTTGGAACTGATCAGTCGAAAGCTCGAGTGTTTTATGTGAAGAAGGCTTTGATGGTGATAACAAATATAAAAACCCTTTCCTATATATGTCATGTTCATACATTTGATTGAGAGCTTTCTTATCAGCTAAATTGCGATCAATATCCCTAAGAATACAGAATGTCGTAAATTATAAGTGTTACCTTCCGTAGCGTTCTTGACTTGCTACATTAACCACAAGTCCTAGGCCTGACACCTCGTCTTCAAGGCAGAAAGCGTGTCTCTATCCTACTCATCAGCAGAGGGTATACTGACTTCGAATCCAGCTTGTAAGTCGTGCTCAGGCACGGCTCGAGGGTTCGTCAAGACTGCGGGCGCAATTTTGGACAGAACGGATTACATTCTCAACCGAACAACCTACTACCTTCCCAAGAAGGCGGCCTGTCTTTTCTAGAACCTCTCTGCGACTTCAGGGGCTAACTTTCTTCTAAACTACATGGCCTGATACACGATTGGGCCGAAGTGAAAGAGAGAATATCCGAGACTTTCTGTGAGATTGCCGCGAGCCAAGCAAGTATCATCAAGGTTAGAAATGATTTTTAGGTACTCATCACACTTCATCTCTATTGAACTTGTGTTTTCGCTTTTTCGTTCTGGTAGTTGGTACGGATCTTGCTCTTGCAAAGGGATAAAAATGGAGAAATATGGACCACAAGGCATTCGACTGGAGCTAAATTCTAGTAGTTATCTTCACTCACGAGAGCTACTCGGAAACACTACCCTGCCTACAGAGACGACAGCATACCAAAGGTTAGAAAGCTGCCGTTTAAACCGGATTTGACCAAGGTCAAGATAGTCGTGCGAAAGATGGTGCCAACCAGTACTGAAGCTCACAGACGACACAATCGCTGACTTCGGACTCATCGACAATTAAAAGGCTTTGTCTCACATGCCGTGGGCCCGATTTCTTGAAAGGAAAATAAATATTCAACTGGAATGGAATGCGCTTCACTACCGCCAGTCATCAATCTGCATCTCCCAAGAAGGCCTATATCGATCCATCCCAGTGGCATGTGTCTTGGTCCAGTGAGGAAGAAATGACGGTAATTTTTTGTCGTGAGATTCTGCAGGCCTTGGACTGTCGAGTATCTATTTTGGTAAAAGGAGACAATGCGCGTTTGTGGTACCAAGCTTGTTGTGTATCTCTATCCTGTGTCCTGCCTGTGCCTCTTTTGTCGTGAAGTTGGTGATTACGCGGGGGCTCCCGGTAGTTCCTATTTGTCCCCCCCCTTTGTGGTCTAATTTGGTCGACAATGCATTCTCCTTTTATTACAAAGCGGGGCATGGAAGCGAAATCCGATTGAAGAATTCCAACGAGACGTCAGCCAATGACCATCTTTTTGTTGTCTGCTTGGGAAAAGCGGAAGTCCACCCCGCAATTTCTTGGTGGGGAAGATGATGAGCAGCCGTCGGCCAGGCGTCCAGGGGTTCCCTGCAAGTCCGCGTTTCATACTTTCAGGGCTCATTTTGTTGCACTTTTTGGGACCACTGCCAGCCTGTGGAAGACAACAGTAGCAGGAGCAATCAGCAGGAGCAATCAGCAGGAACGAGGCAAGAACGGCAAGGCAGGCAGTCATAAGCACAGAAAAAAGTTAAAGAAAAGCGACAGATTTGAGATTTCAGTATCGATAACAAAATTGAGGCATCTTTGCATGTGCAGGTTGTCTTTCGCATCGGATCATTTGCCATCGCGATGTCAAGAGAAGAGAAGGACGCGGGATATACATACCTACCTACCGGGCGGTTCGGCCAATTGATTGAACAGATCTGCCTCAATTCTACCGTCGACACGGCAATTGATTTGTTTTATCTCTCTCTTTCATGATCATAACTACCTACAGACAACACAAAACACCTCCCTAGCTTCGATAACGACTCATCAAAGTTCAGCAGCATCACACTTGTCGCAACGCGGGGCCAAGATCGCCCGTTTCACCCTTGTCACTCACCCCCCCCCTCAGCCTAGTATTTCCGTATCTCATCCCTTCTCTTCTTGTGCAGATTGAATCCAGCATCGACAATACAAAGTAGCAAAGCATTCGCAGTTGAATAGGGAAACAGAATAGCAAGGACCTGGCTTGCTGCGGTTTCACTGGTGGAGGCGCAAAGAAGGACTCCGCTTGAGATATCCATCCAAAATCTAACGCTCGCTCGATTGAGAATTTGAGATTTGAAGAAAACGACGCTTGGGCTACCCCCGGTCCAGCGCCAAGAAATAAATTCACAGCTCAGCTATCCAGCCCAGCACAGGGGGGGACGACACCTGCGGCTTTGCAGCGTTCCAGCAGCCAGCCAGCCTTTCCTTGGAAGTTGGGGCGCCAGCCGCAGCCTGGGATTCTTCAAGGATTCTTCAGGGGTTCGACCAGGAAACCATCCCATCCCAACACCACACTCCGGCCTGTCGAGATCTGTCTGGCCGAGCTGACGAGGGCTGTGACGGACGGCTGCAGCAATCACTCCCGAAGAAACTCGAGGCTACGCAGCACACTAGAACACTAGACACCTCGAGATCGTTGCGGGGCGCTCTATGCAGGCGCCGGTCAATTCACCATGACAAGGCCAGAGATTATTCGCGCTGGTATGTTGCTGGACTCCCTCTCATCTCGCCTGCCCCCATGGGTGCGCGCCGCTGTGGCCCGGGTTCCTTGTGGCTGCCACCAGCTGGCCCACGCTTCTCTCCCTCTCCCCGTCCCTGCACTACGCACTCCCTCGTAACCAGACCACCAGAAACACCAGGGCGCTGCTCTCTCTAACACTTGTTGTTCTGTTCGCAGACACCATAGACCTCCAGGCGCATGCCCGAGATACCCCTTCCGCCCAGCGACATCACCGGCCGACCCCCGACGGATCACTCGCACCACACCAAGCTGAGACCCTCCGCGAAGTCGCAGCAGAGGCGGCTGAAGAAAACCTCCGTAGCCCGCCCGGCCCCGGCTCGAGGAACGGAGCCTCTACCGATTCAACCATCTCCGAATCAACGACACTGGTCTCCGAGGGCGTCAACAGCATGTCGGCAGGCACGCGACAAGATGCGCTGGCGATTGCCCAAAATGGGGGCCAAGATATCGACGATGGCGAGATGGACGGCGAAACTGAGATTGACATGGACGACGATATGATGGACAAAATCTCAAGTTCGCCTTCAATTGAAGACGGTGGGTCGACCTACACCCTCTCCTATTTTCCTTCAGACAGAGTCGACGACTTCTCCCACCGGACCGCTTCACCCACAGTCAGTGATGCGAGGTCGTTTTCCCCATACCTCGACTGTCCTGATTATGTGCTGGTGAGCAGGGATGGGGAGAAGGTTTCTTTTGTTGTCGGTCGCCATCATCATCATCATCACAACGGTGAGTTTGAGCTACACGGAACCTCCGAAGGACTACCGGACCCAAGTGAACTTTACGACAACAACCCCGCCGATATCCACAGCCTTGGCCGGAGAGATTATGTACCTACAGAGGATGATGGCCCTCCAGGCTTGGTCTGTACACTTCAAGCCATGAGTAACAGAGCATCGACGGCAGCTAGAAGCAGCAGAGGCCCATCATGGGTGCCGGCCTCCTCCTACAGGACCGAAATACGTAACGCACGTCCAGAGAAGCGCCTGGCAAATCGACCAACGAATCATGCGCGTCCCAAAGTTCAGCAGGAGTACGATGACTACGACGACCAAGCAGTGACCATACCATACGAGCCTGACCAAGATGATTATGATGATGATGATGATGATGATGGCGATCCGTCTGACGATGTCGATCCTAGATTTGTTGACTCCGGTTGGGGAGGCGAGTGCTTACAAGAATCAGAGGATATCGATTTCGAATTCGTCTACGCCCTCCACACATTCGTCGCGACGGTCGAAGGCCAAGCCAATGCAACCAAGGGTGACACCATGGTTCTCCTCGATGACAGCAACAGCTACTGGTGGCTCGTAAGAGTTGTCAAAGACAGCAGCATTGGTATGTATTTAAAGAACTGCCCCTTATCTCAGGTGTATCGATATATATACCTAACTTTACCCTAAGGCTATCTACCGGCGGAACACATCGAAACGCCAACCGAACGATTAGCTCGGTTAAACAAGCATCGTAACATAGATGTAAGGAGCTTAAATGAACGTCCGCCCCTCGAAGTTTGCTGACCGAACGTAGCTTTCTGCGACAATGCTCGGAGATCAATCAGATAAACCCAAGGCCACTATCAAGTCCGCGATGAAGAGGAGAAAGGCTAAAACCGTACAATTTGCTGCGCCACAATATTTCGAACACTCCGAGGTCGACTATTCGAGCGAGGAGGAGGATGCACAAGCCGCCTATCCTCAGCAGCAGCAGCAGCAGCAGCAACAACAGCAGGTCAAGCAAACCCAACCAGAAGATATTGACTCCGAAGCAGAGGATGAGTCCGCCAAGGTCGAACCGTTGAAGCCAAAGTCAGTTCAGAACGGCAAGGGAGATACGAAGAAACAAGAGGAGGTGGAAAGAGCTCGGACTAGTGAGGAATTATTGGAAGCAAGATCGGGAGATGGGCCGAAGAAGACGAGCGACGGTACAGTGCGGGACTCGTTTTTCAAGGACGATACTGTCGAGACCAAGAAGATTACGCTTACGCCCAACCTCTTACGCGACGACGATGCTCCAAGGACCTCGAGCGATTCCAAGGAGCTCAAGCAGAGGATAAGCTTCGACAAACTCGATAAGGAGAGCATTTTGGGCAAGGATGACAAGAGGAAGAAGGATAAGAAACCAAGTGCAATCAGGAGTTTCTTCTCTCGGAAGGACAAAAAGACAAAGGGAGACGAAGACGATGATTCATTCGGCCGCAGAGACAGTAACGACAGAGAAGGGCCCGAGGAAGAAGAACAGCAGCAAACGACGCCAGAGAGGGCGCCAGCTCCCCAGAGACAACCAAGCAAGCTTCAGAAACAGATGCCGCGGACCGAACCATCGCCAACTCGGAAGCCGAATGCGCCGCGAGAAGGAAATGGTATGGATATCAAGTCTTTCCTGTCCGAAAGCAAAGTCAACAACGTGGCAAATGTACCCCCCGCTTCGATGCGCTTGGTAGAATCAAGCCCAAAGGCATCGCCAGACAGCAGCCCACGAGATTACCCAAGGGCAAGAGGGCAAAATGGGGACATGCGACCGCAAAAGGCCAAGCAGGTCTCATCCCGGATGGAGCTCGACGATTTCGATACCACGGACGAAGAAGAGGAAATGATGTCGCCCGAGCCTGAAGCTCGCCAAAACATGGCACCGCCTGTCGTGCAGCAAGTCAGACAGCAACAGCCCCAACCACAACGGCCGTACACCACTAATGCCTCTGCGGACATTTACAACCAGCATCATGACAATCAACAACAACAAAGAAGCGCCCATCCGCCTCAACTACAACCGCCTCAAACTCGGTCTCGTGTTTCCCCAGAAGTATCACCCATTAATACAAACAACCCTCCAGGTTTAATAGTGGATACCTCGAGCCAGGAGGAGGAGAACCCTCAGTCGCCTTCGCCCCGCTCTACCCCGTCACCTACCGAACTGCTCAATCAGCGCGATGAGGATGAAGAAGACGCCGACACCTCTGGAATTAAGGATTCTGTGGCTACTACCGTCTCATCCCCCCGGACCTCGTGGAATGATGCGAACTTGCGAGCGTTTTTCGATTCCGGGTCAGATATCAGGGATTTGTTGGTGGTTGTTTACGATAAGTCGAATGTCGATCCGGTGGATGCGAGCAGTCACCCGGTCGCCGGGAGCCTGTTTAGGGAGCAGAATGCCAAGTTGGCTGAGATAACTACTGTGAGTACTTCTTGCTTCACAAAAGTGTGCGGGACATTGTTGACTGATTGAATTTATAGCAACTGGACAATATGCTTGGTGATTGGTTGGCGAGGAAACAGAGGCTGAGGGGCGCTGTTTGAAGCAGGGGAGTGTAGCGGCTCAAGAAGCTGGTTGTTATTTTTCTTCTTTTCTTTTCCTCATTTTGAGGCCTTTACTGCATTGCATGCACTCATGATTGTATTCGTTACCCCCCCTTCTTTTTCTTTGAACTTGGAACGGCTTCCATCCTTTTCCCTTTTTCTTTCTTTTCCGCTTTTCTATTTTTCTCCTCTTATCGAGAGGCTATGCCTGTATATTTTCTTTCCCTTTTCATCTGTGTTGTTTGGTGGTCTGTTGCTCCTCTTGTTTGGTCTGTTCGAAGGCTTGCTCTTTTTGTTGCGAGGACTGGGATCATCATCCTGTTGTTTTCTTCTTTTCCTTTTCTTTCTTCTAACTGTTTTTATGCGGGGCGTAAAACTGGAACCCACACACATCTGGGGAGGATTTTTAGGGATCTTTTTATTGTGTTCTTCTGTCTGGAAGCTCTCTCTGCCTACTGAGTTGGACAGGTGCACGCGGGATTGGTTTGGGTTGTAGAGGGAACTAACCAACTCATTTTTCCTTGTTCTTATGGTTCGGGGATATTATATCCGGGAGTAAAGAGGAAGGAAGTAAATTTGGGGTAGACAGGAGGAGTGAGAGGTGGGGGACGGGGGGGGGGGGGGAGAGAGAGAGTGTGTGTGTAGGGGTAGGGGTAGGGCAGAGAAAAAAAGGGAGGTGATTGAGTTGGGACTGCGGATGGGGAAATCATTGTTTTTGTTTGTTATAGTTATCATACCCTTGAGTTTGAGGAATAAGAAAGAGGCGGGCGTTGGATTTGCTGAGGTTTGGAAACTTTTCTGATGTGACTGGGGGTTGGTTGGTGATCATGATGGTGGTGGTGGTGGTGAGAACCGGAGATGTTGCAAAAGGAATCATGTGACCTTTTTGGAAAATCGATACATATTATACCCAGTTTTGTTCAATTGCAAGTACAAGCATTTCATGACTGTTATTCGGGGAGAAACTCATCGGAAATTTCCCGTTGCAAAGCCTGCGACTGACGATGATGCACCAGGTAGGTGGTCGAGGAACTCTCCCCATGGTGGGTGGGGCTGAATTTCGCTGGCGACCAGCGTAATTATCGTGAGTATTTTCGTAACTAATACAATCGCTAGAAAATGATATCTTCTCCTTTGTTTTTCTCTTCCTCCTCTCTCAAGATATATATATATATATTATTATTATTATTATTATTTCATACTCCGCTGTGCCCTAGGCAGGGCTCGTCGGTCCCACTACTGCTATATACACAAGGAAAACCGTACCGTATAGGCCGCCTGAAAAACCTCGTATCTACACTATAGAATCATTCCATTGGCCACAGCCACAGCTGTGGCCTGTATCCATATATATATATATAAATAGCCATCTATTCATCATATCTGCAAGTTTTATTTTTCTGCTCCAAAGTTTCTTCTTTCGTACATCACTGAACTAAGGAATTATAAAGTGGGTCAGATAAGGTATGAAGAAGAAGTTTCTTTTCGTTCCGCGTAAATTACGCATGTAAACAAACCCCCGACAAGAATCGGACAAAGAATTATCTCTTGCTCTATCTCTCTATCTCTCTTTCTCTAAAAAAAAAAAAAAGAAAAAAGAAAAAAAGAAAGAAAAAAAAAGGAAAAAAAGGGAAAAAAGGGAAAACAGCTCCATCCTAGTATTCTGGTACCCAAACGAAAAGGCCAAGCCGGGCTCCGGGGTAACCCTACCTACACCACAAGAAACTTTTTTGACGCTAGGCACGATGGAGCTAGGTAAGAAAGATGGCTTGACGTTGATATTTTTGTCTTTTCAGGGGGGCGGGGGGGAGGAGAAGCTCGTTGTAGCCCAATTTTAGTGCATAATACATACACATAATCTCAACTTCATAGACCTTGGGTATATAATAAAGTATCCTAACATCTTCCCCTTTCCATCTCAAGTTAATTATCACACACACAAAGGCATCACCAAAACATAACCGCAAAAATGGAGTCCTTCATCGACCTCACCTCTAGCAACTTTTCTTACTACACTGTAAGTTATTTATCCTCCTCCTCCTCCTCCTCCTTCTCAAAAAAAAAAAAAAAAAAAAAAAAAAAAAAAAAAAAAAAAAAGGAAATATCATGATACCCCGCTCTCATGAGAAGAAGAAGAAGAAAAAGAAGAAGAAGAAGAAGCTCAACAAAGAAGCTATTCGTAAAACCAAAAAAACATACCACAAGAAAAACTCATCCAAACTAACAAGTATATCAAAATCACATAAGGTCCCCGCGGCATTCGCCCTCTGCATGATCCCAAGCTTCTACGCAGCCGTCCTCGCAGGAAAGAACTATGACCTCGCCAAGTAAATATCTCTCTCTTTCCTTCTCGCCCCCTACTCTCTTCATCCCACAGTATACGGTCCCTCTAACTAACACGCCCATTTTCCAGCCCCCGCAACATGCTCGACACCTGCGCCAAGGACGAGAAGCTCGACAAGGTGCTCCTCAAGCGCATCAACCGCGCCAAGGCAGCCTCGGCCAACGGGTTCGAGACCCTCGGCCTCTACGCGGCCGCCGTCGTCGCTGCTAACTCTACCCAGGTCGACCTCGTCAAGCTCAATAAGCTCACCATCGGCTACGTCATCTCCCGCGCCGCTTATAACCTTGTCTACGTCCGCCTGCAGGACAACCGCCGCCTCGCCGGTCTGAGACCCCTCGTCTGGGGTGTTGGTATTTACATCATCATTTCGTTGTTCTTGAGCGCCGGAAGCGTGTTGAATGCGTAGATGAAAAGGAGTGAGAGGTTGTGTGCCTGTGTGTGTGTGTATTTGTGTATGTATGAGAGTGTAGATATACCAAATACAAACTCGTCGGCTTCTTTCCAGAGGCAATGTTTTGTGCTCGGCTCAGTGTCTTGCCGTACCCGGTACGGTCAAACGGTCGTGATAGTCCTGTAGTCTTGTTCCGTCCACGGCAGGTCTTTGCTCCAACCTTGTGAAGTGCTCGGGATTCTGTCTGCCTTTCGAGAGGACAATAGCATAAAGGTACCTCGTGCCTTCCCGCGCGACAAGCATAAAGTATACCTGGCTGGGGCTTTCCTGCCAAACGACTGCGGACCTCGTCAAGGTCAAAACTTTCTCGGGACCGGCAAACAATCGTCTCGGGACATCCAGATAGTTGGGGTGGGCGGGTGGACAACAATCATGCAATCCAGGTTAACCGAGTTCCCAGGTTAGCCCTGTGTGCAGGTCGTTTTCCCCAGAGACCAGCAAAACAGCCACCGCCAACATGATTCCCGACCACCTGGGCAACGGCTCGCTAGTGCCGGAAGCTTATCTTTTGCAAAAGATAGTTGTCTTCGGGCGTACTCTGTCATGTGTTCATACTAGAACTCGAGGGCTTGTGACTGAGAGTTCAGAGAGAATAAGCGGAGGCATGATCGAACATGTTGTGATGGGGAGAACTATTCTCTCACACATCTTTCGTTGCGCAAAGCCATTCAACCTTCCCCTACACCGAACGAAACCATCCTCTCCTAGAAAGAGGATCCGAGTGCCCACCTGGTGCGCCTGAATGCCGACTTGTGCTGTTTTCTAGGGATAACAAATAACTCGACCTCGGTATTCCCCTCCTCTTTGTCCCAGAGGACAACTGAAGTTTCGAATGGCTTCGTCGAACCAAACCAGTCTGGTCGGAGTTGATGTGTCAGACACCTTACAGGCAGGGTGATGATTGCTGAGACAGTTTGAGAGCTGGCCTTTCAAAAAAAAAAAAAAAAAAAAAAAAATTGAACCAAGATTCTGAATTGGGCTCAAAGTCTGGAGGATTATTCATAGTTGGGAATCCATCCCAGGACACTGGATGTCCGTCTCGAGCGTACGCATTTGCTTCGAAATTTATCTGTAGCAACTGATCAGGTGGTGTGTAGTTGAAGACCCCGTTGGCTCGGGGGTGGACTCTGCTCCGGAACCTGACTCTGAAATCGACTCGGTCTCAGAATCCCCCATGCTTTCGGCGTTCTGCAATCACTGGACTGTGTCGGTTGTGCCGCTGTCAATCATCAACAACTTCAAGTTGCGGAAGAGGGCCAGATCAAAGGTTATCGGAGCATTTTCTCCCAGGTCGGACTTCGTCAGGCTGAATATCGAATCAACGAATCAGAGGTGGCTTACCAAGCATATCACGACAGCTTCCGCGATGAAGAGGGGCACCGGCAGCTCCAAAAATCCTCCAAGATCTGCATCACCAAACGGCAATCAATGGGTAAAAAAAAAAAAAGACGGAATCCCAAGGGACACTATCCCCTCACAGTTCCTTCCCAACGCCCGAGGTTTCAGGAATCGCACAGATATCAAACTTGATCGGAACAAAAACATGTGGATAGTCATCAACAAGGTTTTATTTTTTGAATCATTGAACTTCTCGAGTCTTTTCCCTCGAACCGCCATTACCACAGCATCATCCTTGACCTCATAACAAAACGTAACCTGGTGTTCGAACTGAAACCGGAAAAGGTCTCGAACAGGGAGGAAAAGAAGAAAAAATCGCTCACTCTGGAATTATACTCAGCAAGGAAAAAAAAAAAAAATGGAAAGAAAATGATGTAAAAGCAGCACAGATCCCATTGCTTGCTCCCACCCATGCCGTAACTCCCTACCATAACTCCCTACCATATCACCGTCAAACCCCTCGAACTCCTCAACACCTCAAGACCCCATTATCGCAAACCACTGAACCCTTACTCATATAGCCGCTCCTCCCAAATGTACCATATAACCCTCCAAAATACACGATAATACGTTTTTCAAGACCGGGGACACCAATAAGACAGGACAGATCAAAGAGCAGTGAGAACTTTGTGTGATAAGGTGTGTTTCCTTGAATCTTGCCCGAGGCAGATGAGTGGGTGTGTGTAGTGCTCGAGGTTATGTGCTGTGTGTCCGTCCCAAATTTTATGTATGCCTTTGCCTTGTGTGTCCCCAACCAGTCCGACAACCGTACCTCGTTAGCCCTTCCAAACCCCAAAACCCAAAACAAGTCAGAGAGGGAAAAAAAAGAAGGAAAAAAAAGAGGAAATCATCAAGAAAGAAATCAACAAACACAACAAAACGCCAATTTCCATGCTCTGGAGTAAGAAAGGGGGGATCATTTCCGTTTGAGGAATAAGACTTTCGTTTCACTTCGTTAAGTTTGTAAGAACCTCAAAAAGAAAAAAAAACGGAAAGCAACAAAAGGCTTTCTCGCAACAAAATGGACCGAACAGAAAAAATGGAGAGGTATATAAAACAGAAAAACCAGAGAGAGAAGAGCGGAGGGAGGATAGAGATAGAGGTGGCCATTAATTACGCTCTTGATTCGTGTTGGTGTCGTTAAAAGTCGTCAAAGAAGTTGTATGGTGATTGTGTAGGTTGTTGTGTGTTATTTTCTGTCGTCAATGAACGAGTATTATTACTCAGACAAGATTATCAGTCGTCTGAAATATGGGGTATCACATCGCTGCCGTTTCGGGTGTTGTATGATGAATATACGCCTGACAAGTCGTGGAGGTCAAGTTATTAGGGGTCGACATGGTTTGGAGCCTCAGTTGAACAACCTGCCGTCGTGCCGGAGGGAAACGAGTAGAGAAGTGGCCTACGCTCTTCATGCTCGTTTGACCCAGTGCTTTCCTCCAACTTGTCAGAATGAGGATGTTCGTCCTCATCTCCAAGGGTGCTGGCAGAAGAGTGTGAATCATCAGATGAATCATCATGCTCTCGGGCACTGACAGCCGGGCTGTTCAGGTTCGTCGGGAGGATTGCAGAGGAAACCATGCTAGTATATCCGTCCGAATTATCGTCGCTTCGAGAGATTTTTGCTTGGCACAGAAGCTTCTTAGCCTTCCGCGTCGCATCGCGAGCATGTTCGGCGGCTTGCTCGGCGCGACAGTGCTTCTCCCACATTGAGGCATAGCGGCCCTTGAGGGCAAGAAGCTCCTCGTGGGTGCCCTTCTCCACCATGGAACCAGCATGCATGACGATGATCTGGTCTGCGTGAGTGATGGTTGACAGGCGGTGACTGCAGGAGCAATTGGTTAGCTAATCGAGATCCACAAATGACAGTCAATCGGTTACAACTTACGCAATGATCAGCACGGTGCGATCCTGGCCGAATTTGCCGCCGATGAGCTTGGACTGGATCTTTTGTTCGGTCTCTCCGTCGAGAGCCGAGGTTGCCTCGTCCAACATGATGACCTTGGGGTCCTTCAGGATGGTGCGTGCAATTGCCACGCGCTGCTTCTCGCCACCGCTCAGGCGGAGGCCTCTCTCGCCGACCTTCGTGGCGTAACCGTCGGGGAAGCTCATGATACGGTCGTGGATTGAGGCTGCGCGGCATGCCTCATAGACTTCTTCGTCAGTTGCGCTCGGGTTGGCGTACTTGAGATTATACATCAACGTCTCGTTGAAAAGAATGGTGTCCTGAGGAACCACGCCGATAACACGGCGCACCGAATCAATCGTCAAGTCCTTTACATCCTTGCCGTCCATCTCGATGCTGCCTTGATGACTGTCATAGTATCGGAACATGAGGCGGAACACCGTCGACTTGCCACCGCCCGACTCTCCAACGAAGGCCGTAGTAGTGCCAGGTTTGCACTCAAAAGAGAGATCATGTAGTGCCGTTCTGCGCCTATCATACGAAAAGCCGACATTGTTCCACTTGATGTGACCGTTGGATTCAACCAGACTCTCGACCCCAGGCCGATCAACGACGGTAGGGCGGATCTTGAACAATTCGAGCAATCTTTCACCCGAGATCATGGCTTGCTGGACTGTGCGGTAAAAGGTGCCGAAAAAGTTGAGAGGTCCTTGCAGCTGTCCAAGGTAGGTAAGCAGCGCGAAGAAGGCACCGAGCTCCCTCTGCCCTTGCAAGACTTGGTAGGTCATTGCCACAAGCGAAACCATGAATCCTGTCATGAAAATCCATGACTGGGCCATGTTCATGATGTTGATTCCCCAAGTAACCTTGGCTTCAGCCACCTGAAAGGTTTGGATGGCGTCGCGGTAGCGTTTGAACTCGTATGGCTCGGCGTTGAAGTACTTTACGGTCTCATATGACGTGATTGAGTCGTTTTTGACGGCTTCCTCCTCTCGGTCGGCGTTGACCATGTCGCGGCGCTGATCAGCCCTAGTGGCAGCCATGCGAATGGTGAGGTAGAGGTAGTAAAAGGTCATGATCGTCGCGAACAGGGCGTAAATCGGACCAAAGATGACATAGAAGTAGATAATAGCCGCCAAGAGATCGATCAGCATTGGCACCACCTGAAAGGTTACTTGCTCCAAGAACTGGTTGATAGAGGCGCCCTTGTTGAGTGCCGAAAGTACCTCACCGGTGCGCTTCCCCAGATGAAAGTCCAGAGAAAGCCAGTGGACATGTTCGAAAGCTGAGGTTGTCAGGGCCAGGTACGTGTGTTGTGAGACGTCAACCCAGAGGATGGACCGAATGCATCCGAGGAAACCAGAGTTTCCTTGGAGCAGCTTGAAAAACATCAAGAGTCCCAGGTGAAACCAGGGACTCTTCGGGATTTCGCCCTCTTTAGGGTTGACAGCATCGACAAAGACCTTGGTAAGGATTCCGAGCTGTGCGGGAACCAGGATGTTGACGATTCGCTGAAGGATAACCAAGATAAAGCAAACGAAAATGGTGAATTTGAGCTTGAGCGAGCTGCTGGGCCACAGATAGGGGAAAAAGACTGAATATCCGCGGCAGTACTCGAACCAAGTCTTGTGAGGTAGCTTTTCCGGTCGGTAAAAAGCAGCCTCTTCATCACACTTTGGGTAACCTTGCCCCCGAGCATCGTTTGCCGTGCCGTTTGCATTGCCGTTGGTGCTGCCGTAGTCGGAGTTTTGTCTCGAACGTCCGTTCGTTCCGTTGTCGCGATAGTCTCCGTTGCCATTCAACAATGGGCTCGACTCGTCCGAATCAGATCGGTTCGCCTCCTCGTCCAAGGCACGCCTTTCTTTCAAGTGGCTCTTGGTTTTGAGGACTGCGTACAGAAAGACCAGGAAAGCAACAAGGAAGAGCCGAGTGGCGCCAATCCCGAGGTCGATAACGTCCCAGCTGTCGAGTCCATTGTCTGGGCGTGTGGTTTTCCCTCTTTTGCCGCCGTCTCCGAAAAGATAGGTCCCGCTGGTGATGGTGAAGGTGAAAGCGAGCAGAATGATGACTTCGCCGATGGAACTGAAAGCCCAGAATATGACATGAACGATTGACGGGCTCTCGCGCCACTCAAAGAGTGAAATTAGGATGTAAAGCCAGAGAAAGGTAGATCCAAGGACATAGACCTGGTAGTATGGTCAGATGGCAATTCCCACCGTTTCACATCTGAATACGATGGTGGAAAAAAAAAAGAGGCACTTACAAATCGCTCCTCGCCACACCACCACAAACCTTTGGACTTTGAATCCGTGGCAGACTGAGAGATGTGGGAAGCAATTGCGAAGCCATTGGCGATAAACGAGAGGATGGTGGCCCCTGTCAGATACTTAAAAATACCAGAAGGGATGCCGTTGCCGTTGCCGTTGCCGTGCACAGAGTCCTGATCATCGGCTATTTCCCTGTGCTCTCGTTTCCTCTTGGTGACTGGTAGGGGTTTGCCACCAGGGCCTGTCGTGGTCGGGTAGACGAATTCTTCCTCACTTCTCGCAGTGACAACGCTGTGGATGCCGGCCGTGATAACGAAGACCAGAAGCAGCACAACTGGGTAACATAGTTGCGCTTTCAGATAAACCGTTTGGGCCGCGGTCAAGCTCTGCACAGGGCCGCTACTATGACTGAGCGCGTCCATGCTGGGCCTGCGTGGAGAAGCGGTGTGTTAGAGGTTGGACTTATAAGGTAAGGTACCAGTCAAGTTGACGGAAATGAGAAAAGAGGGAAAGGAGAAAAAAAGGTTAGGAAAAGGAAGAGAAAGAATGACACTGCATGCTGCTGCTGATGGGCTCCCGTCGAGTAGATTGTGTGGTGGTCTAGGTTGTCAGGCTGTAAGGTTGTGAGGTGTTGTTGAGCGGTACCTAGGCAGGGTGGTATAGGAGATGGGTGTGATGGGTAATAGCGGTATTGGCAGTGGCAGTGGCAGTGACAAATGGGGATGATGGGGATGATTGCGACACGGAAGGCAAAATCGTGTTTACATACAAGAAAGAATAATAAGCGCAACTTGCAAGTATTAACAGGAAAAGCAGTAGATGCTATTCCGGTGGCTCATTAGGCCCTCTCCGCCTGTTCGCGGATTTCGCGGGCAGTGGCGGCAAAGGGAGGAGGAGGTCGAGATACCACCCGGAGGAGGCGCTGCAGATGGGAATTGACGAGTTAGCATGGTTGGACGTCAATTCAGCTAACCTTAACACCTAAGGTACCCCGACGGGCAGGGGGACTCGGCTGACAGCCAGCGCCAGCCAGCAACCCAGCCCGCATTCACGTTGGTGCATGGTTGGAGTATGGTGGGGTAAGTGGATAGCTCTGGGCAGCTGATGGGGTTGGTCGGTGGCTGTTTTGCCACTCGACTTTGAAAGTGTGTCCACGAGCCGAAAGTCGAGATTCACACCTCATGGGGAATTGTGGGAATTCGCCCGTCAAAAGTGAACCATCAACCCACAACCGTGAACCGTAACCGCGAACCGCGGACCGATGAGAAAAGGAAGGGGCGACAACGTCGATATGATCTGGAAAGTAGTCATGTTACTGACCTCGCTTCACAATAAAAACAGGGGTTGTTCCTGTTGAATGTTGACCTGATTTGCTTTTGCTTGCTGCTGCTTGTCCTCGTGCTTTGTGCTGTGAACCGCGGGGCCGATCTCAACCGATCGAGGCAGGCAGGCCGAGCCAGATCAGATCAGATGGATACGAGGTAAGGTAAGGTAAGGTAGGTCCCAGTTCAAGTCGCCTGAACAGACGAAAGGGGGGTTCTCGAACGACGAGAGGAGGGGCTGGCAGGTGGGATGGGAAAAACGAGCGTGGTGGGCGATGTGTTTGATTTTTTTTTTAGCAGAGGAGGAGGAAGTCGAGGCTTAGGAAGTTGGAGGGCCGGTTGAGTAGATGAGGGAACCAGTTGAACAAATCTGTTCCAGTCCTCACTCTTCACTCTCCAAAGGAAAGTGGCATCCGTTCAATCAACAAGTGCCATGGGCAAGGTATGTGTACGATGGATGGAGGTACCGGTAGTACCTCCCAGGACCCATGAAATGGTCATCATGGATGTACTCCGGTACGTCCAGGTTCCTCCCGTCATGGGTATCTCTCAAGGACGATTATTATCACACCCACCCACTCACACGCACGCACCCACCTACCGATGATCCATGTCTCCAGGTGCATGGGCGTGCGAGTTTGAATTACCAACGGCCGTCTTATACCCCGGGCCGTCGGTCTACTTGCAGTACTCACCAGCAGGTGGTTAAAAGCCTCTGATGGCCTGTGTTTGTGTCCCACCTAGCCACCCCACAATTCTACCCCGGGATGGTTGCACAAAACCAGAGAACGGAAAGTCAAGTCTTTCGTCAACAAGAGACGGTCAACAAGACACAGAGAGAGACTTTGTGGAATGTGAGAATATTTTCCATTCAAGACACCTAACCCCCGACGGGACGCCCTCTCCATATGGACTCGATTTCCCACTCGGGCACCAGAAATCGGCCGACCCGTCCAACCATGTCCCACCGGCAGATGTATCCATGTGCCCTTGTCTTGCTTCTTTTCTATTTTTCTTTTTTTTTTTTTTCTTCTTTTTTCCCTTTTTCTTTTTTTTTCTTCATGACCCTACTGCAAGTAGGCTTCTTGGTCCCCTGTGGCCCTATGAAACAAAGCCCTGCATCTACCTATCATCTCGATGCCGGGCTGTTGAGAGTTGCGTTGACTAGTAGGTGCGACTGAAGAGCGCTTTAGAACACCCCAAGGACATGGACATGGAGACATGGACATGGAGACATGGCCAAAAGCGACCTTCATGGGAGTCCCCGGCAACCTGGAACGTTGGGGCCGCGAAGTGCTATGGCGGGGCACTCGATCACCGCCTGGTGACAGAGAGTCTCGTGCCGGCGAGAGGATGGGAGAGACTCGGGAACCTTGGAAATATACTGGTGAGACGTGGGCAGACATGATGGTTGTGCTTGTTGTCAGACCGAATTCTGTCTGATCATGGGTTCTTACAGGAAGGGCAGGCCACAGCGAGGTCCCGTCCTCGGGGAATCAACATTGGACAAGCGTGGGTCGAAACCGGGCAGATGGACTCGAGGCCTTCCTCTTCTCATTTTTCCTCTCTTGTCAGGTTTCTTTGCCCTTGTTCCCGCCGTTATTGCAGCAGCGGAGTGACATGTAATCAGGTATCATGTCTACGCCAGGTCCATACATGATATTGGGCTGCTTTCTTTTCCTGCTTTGTTGCTTGACAAGTCCGCGCTGGCTCATGTTGGCGCGGCTGCAGCGACAACTTTGAGGTCCTGACGAAACGGCTCCGCTCCCCGATAGGCCGGTTTGTGTTCCATCATCCCATCATCCCCCCATCACCCCATCCCTTTGGATAGGTGTCTCTGGTTGCATGTTCCATGTTCCATGGCATCCGTCCATCATCTTCACTCTTCACCGCCTTGTTGCTGTTGTCGAAGCAAAAAGTGATTGCAGCCAAGCTGCATGCATGCCACATCCACATTCACATCCATAATACCCACATGCCTGGACGTGCTTCGAGTGCTTGAGTGGTCGCCGGCATCGTTGTTTCGCTAGTTAGCCCGGGGTGTATAGATGGGTCCTCATTCTCGACGGCACATTGGATGGAAGCCAGCGGACAGACGCGGGGCAGCTGAACGCTAGCAATGGCAGCTGGCAGCCCTCCCACCTCCCCTGCCATGACACTGGCTCAGATGCTGATTTTTGGTTTGCTCCTCAGCTCCTGCATCTGATCTGGGGCTGCTAGGTTTGCACTGCACAGGTCCATCTACACGCAGGCGTCACGGGCGGCCAGGCAAGCAAGTGGCAGGACCTCGAGATGAGACTCGGGAAGAGCACCAAGCAGATACTCAAGACAGCAGGTGAGTACATATTGGCAGCAGGGAGCCTACCTGCCTACATACAAACACTGCTTATGTATCAAGCGTCCGGGTGCATTATACATACAGACCGCAGGAGTGCTAAAGTAGTGCAGCGCTTCCAGACCGGGTGGAGATATTACCCGCTCTGGATGGTCCCGGGCCAAGCGCAGTCTCATGTCGACCCGCAATCGAAACGCACCGAATGCAAGGGGTGTGTATGCAGGACTCTCCTCACTTGATAGAGGGTGATGGTGTGAGGGTGTGAGGGTGTGTGCAGCCGTTAGCCGTGAGCGGCCGTCCGTACGAAGTTGGTATTGTAGAGACCCTTTTGCCTCGAAGGAGCATCCGGGACAGTCCCGGCTGGCTGCCACTGGCTCTTTGTGCGATATTGTCTGCAGTTGGGGATGGGGGGATGGGACGTGAGAGTGAGATATGACAAGTCATATTGAGACTGACAGACAAAATCCAGAATCCAGTATTCCCTGGTCCCGTTCCCCGTCCTTGGGCACTCTGCCAGCTTTCAGATACCCTTCCGCCCCGTTCGCTTCATCTGTGGTATTGACAGCTTTTTAGGGAAGGCAAGATTACCACCGAGGAACCTGGAGATATTCCTAGATACTTCAAAGGCAAAAAGGAAAAAGAGCCGAACTTTCCAGGCGAGGTGGTAGCAGAAATGCAAAAAGACAGAACCTACTGCAGTTCTGTAACTGCTCTTCTTGACAGCGGCGGTCCTGAGCAATTTAATATCCCGTGACCATACCCAGACCGCGGCCAAGGTGGTGGTTGTTTTCTTGTCCTCCTTCTATCTGCAGTGTGTCCAGGCCCCCCAACCCGAGAGCGGAAGTCGCGCGGATCCTGGCAGCAGCTTGTTGAACGGGCCACGGCAGCCAGCAGGAAAAGGCCTGCAGCAACCAGCAAGCCCATGCGGCCTGATTCGGCAGCCAGCAAGGGATGGGATGGGTCCTTCCGGATCTTCCTGCCTCTCTAATTTTTTTTAAAAAAAAAATCTTTTTTTTTTCAAGGCTTGCCAGCCGAACGTCGCGCCCTATCCGTCAATTCCAGGAGCCGATCTCAAGACTCTTGGCACTGAAACTCGGGACGGCTCCCAAAGCAACCCAGAGCTTCCAGGTTGCCATCCAACCACGCCAACCAACCCACCTCAACCACAGCTCATCGAAGCTCTCTGAGCTCGGTCATAGCTCCCCTCTTTTTTTAACCCCCCCATTGCACCCCCATTCATGCTGTCGCGTCATTGACGCCCATCAGGGCCGTCAGCCCCCTGTTTCCCTCTCCTCTGCCGTCAGCCAAAATGGTCCTACTCGTCAGTTTCGTCTCCCGCCGCCCGACTGCACCAGGATGATGCTGCCATGCGATGCCACGACAGCTCACCCGTCTGAAGGTTTCTCTGACCTGGGCGGCCTACACCGACACGACGATAATGCGCGATAATGCAAAGCTAATCGGCCGGTCAAGATGTGGAGAAATGGCCGACCGAATCAACGTCGCCTAGATGTTTCTCGTCGCCGATCTGATATGCGGTCCGGGCCCGGCTGTGAGGGAAAGCACGCGATAGGAGAAACCATGGGACCTGGACGAGGCGGTGATGGTTTCGGCACCTCTCTCGTTGGCCGTGGGATGCAAAATTTTGCAACACTGCGTCTAATGAGTGCATTATCCAATCAAGCAACGTGTCAGACAGCCGGCGCACGCCACCTCTGCACAGCAGCTCCCCAGGGCTGTTGACGCTGCTGCTCATGGTTTTCTCGTGGCATTTCGATGGAAGTCAGGGATGTTATGGAACAAAATTTTCGTGTTCCATGAATGCGGCGGCGAGACAACCGACCGCTGCCCAGCCTGGCGCTCCCGCGTCTCCCGAAGCAAGTCTTGACAAGTCCGTGTCCTTTTCTCGGGCCCTGCCGCACTTTTTCCTAATTTGCAGGTCTCATGCGACACATCGTCTTGGGTATAGATGCATCCCCCGCCTTCACTGGTGCCCAGATCAAGCTGTGCCGCAGAGCAACCCGAGCACAAACTTAAGACATTCCGTTCGCCATCGGCATATCGCATACCGGAATGCAGGAGCTACCCAACATAACAAAAGCTGGGGGGTCCGTCCCACGGCATCCCACGTTCCTCGTCACACCTCGCCTGAGCGGATGCTCGCTTGGTCCGTCAGCCTACTGCAGCAAACACCCTTGACAAAAAGTAATCCTCACTGCCCTCCATCTCTTTTTGGTCTCATGAATTAATCTTGCCGAGGGAAGCGAAGGGAAGGTCGGGGGCTTGCTGGAGAAGAAAATTGGGCATGTCGAGTCGAGGAGTGGCAGGTGATCTTTAGGCAGCTTCATATCTCGTTGGTTTCACAGGTGTTGGGGCTTGGACTGTCGTGAGGCCAACGTTAAACCGCTTTCAAGATTGCAGCGATGAGATCTGGGGTACGGGGTAAATTTGCCATCCATCATCGAAGATCCCCCGCATTTTCTTGCTATTCTTTCGAGTAGAATTGTATACCCCGCGAAGGCTGAGCTGGGCACGGCAAACTGTTACGAGTATTAGCAACCAGTCAAGGTTTGCACAGGTAGGAAGCTCGTTATCTAATGCGCACCACTTCATGTCTCAAACCATATCGGTTCTTACAATCGCTTCAGTGTGTTAAGATATTCCTCAAGCTTGAGGTCATCTCCATTGATGATTCTCCCTTTTGATACGGGGAGGAATACGGGCCAGGTTTGAGTTCAATCTCCTCGTGTGATGCATACTTTCCCGGTTCGCCGCATAGCATTTCGAGAGGGGATGGGTTTGCTACAGCAAGGCTGTGTGCTCACGCTTAAGGTCGATCGGCGGGAATTGTCCGTAGACCGGCTGACAATCGTTATCATTGCCGATCCGGCTCTGACAGGTTCCGGTCTTGGCTCCGGAGCCTCGCTCCGGGTGGTTGAGTCAGCACCCGCTTTCCTTGAGGGTGACATTCTTCGCGGGGGTAGTTTCCTCGATTTAATTTGCTCATATCCAGTGAGTCTCAAGCTCACTATTTACGCGCTCAGGACGACGAGTTCGCGGCCGCGCGAGCCAGACAATCGCGAAGCCGAAGTTGGAGACTTGATTTCGGGGGACGGGGGAAATCGAGGGTTGAATTCGCCGGAAATAAGTCGCTGAATATTTGTGGAATCAGCGGAGACGGTCAGCTATCTTACAAGATCTAAAAATCGGGATGACGATGTCTAGAAGCCCCCGTGTATCCTCTAGCCGTCGAGCTGCATTCGCGGAGTCGGGACCAACAGCGGGATTATTCCTAAACGGAACCATGAGCGTTACTGCTGGTTTATCGGGAGCTTTTTGGAACCCAGAAGCTGGTTGAGAGACTAAATCGGAGACACCACACGGCAGAGATTCGGTGGGCTTTCGATATGATTCCGGCCAAGTGTAAGAGCCCGTTGGCGTCGCTTCAGTGGGGCCAGAGTTGCTGCCGTCTCCCTTTGTCTCCTTTTTCTCTTTATTTCTTTTGATGGAAAACAAAACTTGATTCAAGAATAATAGGAGGACAATGACACATGTCTGCTCACAGGGGTGGAAAAAAAAAGAAAAAAAGGAAAAGGAAAAGGTGCCTGGTTAGGGAAGGGAGAAAGATATGCAGTTGCACTGCTTGAGCAAGATGCTGAATATCTCCTTCTCATTCCAGACATACGGACAGGCACTTGGACTGCGTGAGGTCGGGTGCCTGGTTCAAGTTATCTGGAGTCTGGATGGATGATGGTGGACGGGCATGAAAGATGTGCCTTATTCGGTGCCTTGTTCGATGCCAAATTCACAACAGGTATGCTTGGCATCCTCCATCCAAATAAGGTACCTCCTACCTTACTCCACTCGATAACATCAAATCGTAACTGCCCCCTTTCTTCTCTCACAGCTTCCAATGGAATCCCTCTCGAACACTGGCCCTTGGACAATGTGTCCCCGCTCTTCTGCCGCGATTGGGTTTCTGGTTTACTGCTGCCGGCCCAGTAAAAATAAAGTAGCATTCCACTTCGGGACCTATTCCTTCCAAATCGGGCTCTCTGCAGATGCGTTGATGCAGTTCGATGCAGCCAATACTTTCCGTCTCCCTCTCTCCCTCTCTCTCTTCAGTCACGCCAATTCTGCCACTTTCTGGCCGATCGGCCGCCTGGGATCTCGTCAATCTACTGCAAACCAGATGCACCGCAGTTCGCAGTTCGCAGGGTGCACGTTGCAACCGGAAACTTGGTGGAACTGTTTTACAGGTGGATGTTTGCTCCCCGACCAATATTAGCTCTTGGGATGCTAATCACTAGGATCATATCGTACGTTGGATGGCGAGACACCTTTTTCTTTTGGGATCGTACATGTGCATACCACGCATGCACGCACGCACATCCACAACAAAGCTGCTCTTCATCCATTGCTACGCCGAGATGAGAGCCAACATTCGGCAGTGGCAAATCAAATACGCAAATGGACCAGGGAAAGATGAGGTGCCTCAGGAATGATATGTCAGTTTTCTCCTCCCCAACACACCATCAACACTTAACTTTGAGCGAGAGACATCCAGCCACTTCCAAGGACTGGGGCGGGGGAGCTCTCGAGGACCGGCCAAGATCCTCCCACGTACTTGACATGCTTGTACTGTACATGGGAATACTTTGAAAGTGTGTACCTCTTTGAGACACGGGTACGAAGTCCAGCTTCTTCAACACACCTACATACACACCCCCATCCTGGTTTTGCTGCCTCTCACGCCACATGTGCGCCGGCCGGCAAATGCCAACAAAGCAAGAAATATTGCCTGCTTGCCGTGGTTCTGCACGGCATTCCGACCCCTCTCCCATTCAAATTCATCGTCCTGGGTCCGGGTGGGTGACGTCTTGTAACCCCCCCCCCCCCCCTTGACGCTGCGCCTGGTGCGATGGATCTTGCAGACGGGAGAGATGCAAGATGATACTAAAAGGAGGGGAGGAGAGAGGGGAGCCAAGGGTCTGGCTTGATTACCAAGAATCATGCTCGGGAGAGGGGGGGATGATGAATGGTGACGTGCAGACTGCAGCACATGGGATGTCCGATTCGTTTCCGATTGCCTGGGCTTGTCAGAGATCTTCTGTCATCCTTCCCCGCTTGGCCATGTACGTCTGCGTGCAATGGAAAGTATTTCCGAACAAGGGGAAAACGGTGCGGAGGGTGAAATTAACTCGTTTATGTGAACCGTGGTATGAATCGCATTTTGTATCACGCAAACGCAAACACGAACTGGGTCAGCACTTAAAAATGACAGTATTTTTGCCAAGCAGTTTCTCGTACATGTATTATAACTGATATGATCTCTCACAAAAAAAAGAAAAAAACCAACAAACTGTCGTATATGCATGCAAATGGTTTCCAGGTTTCCATGGTGTCATTCAATATGGCGACAAGGTTACTAAAAGGGGCGCAAGAGAGGGGGAATGATACCGACAAACAAACCAAGACACTTGATACGAACCACGACCCAATTTATTTTATCCACATGCCTGCATCGTGACCCATAATAAGGTGATGATAATATATGGTAATAGGGGTTCATGAGTGTCCACTGGATCTCTGTACAAGACAAGCATATCGAGATCTCATCTCAGCCGCAGGTAATTCGAGATCCGCGCAGTGTAACGGCGAAGGCCAGGCACAGGGCCAAGCTTGGCCAACCAAGATTCCAGGGGCCGCACAGTTCCCGAAAAAGGATCAATATACAGTGCTGGATCACTTGTGTGTGTCCCCTCTGATTGTCACACTTGATTGAGATCATGCCTGCCACTCTATATCTTTAACACTGCAGAGTAAAACTGCATCCTGACTGACCGTCCAGGGATATATATATATATATATATTTTTGGATTAAAAAGTCAGAAATACACAAAACACGAGAGGATTTTTTTTTCTCTTCAAAATGAGGGTGGTTGCAAAAAAAAAAAAAAAAAAAAAAAAAAAAAAAAAGGAGAAAAAACACCACCAAAAGCATCCTTCTTATGCACCACCTATTGACCAACCATCACTTACTTGGTCTCTCTATTTTCCTTTTGTTTTTCTCTTTTTTTTTTTCTTTCTCTCCCGATCGCTATTAATTCATCGTCTTTTTTTCCCACTCTTTCTTTCTTTCTTTCTTTCTTTCTTTCTTTCTTTCTTTCTTTCTTTCTTTCTTTCTTTCTTTCTTTCTTTCTTTCTTTCTTTCTTTCTTTCTTTCCTTTTTTTTTGCTCTCTATCTAGAAAACACCCCCCAAGCCCGCGGCCATACCTCCCAGATGCTTGATTCTCTCTGAGAGAAAAATCAGCACGCCTCAGGCTACGAGGAAGTAATAGACAATATATATATATTTTAGCTAGCGTTTTCGATACTGTCAGTTGTAGATAGATAGATGAAAAGGAATTCAGAGAGTGAAGTCGCCCTGCGCCAAAATATGGGGCTTGAAAACAAAAACCTGACGAACCCGCCATTCTCTGTCAAGATGAGATTAAAAGTTCATTTGCACACGTGAAAATCCTCCAATTCTCGACTGAGGTAGGTAGGAGAGATACGCACTCACGCGGCTCGAATAGTCAAGGAGAATGCCATGTCTCTCAACAAAGAGCATCCCCTGCCAAGACAATTTTCAGGGGCAACTACACAACATCGGCAATCACAGCAATCAATGCACACTCGAATGCAAACACAAACGCAAGCACAAATCACCAATCAATCTCCAAGACCGAAATTTTCAAGCCAAAATTATGTGCATATCAATCTCCAAAACTATGACTATGTCTATGATGCTATGCCCCGTGTTTATATATACATGTACACTGTTTATTACTCCCGCTTTTCATTATTGTGGTGCAGATGTTGGGGGGCGGGGGCCAAAGCAAAAATCAAAACGAAAAGAAGCAAGTTGCGTAATTTTGTTTTGGTTTTTTCGGTTTCCCCTTTTCCGAGATTTTTCCTTCAACCCCCGGCAGCAAGCATGTTTTGTTTGGTCATTATCGTTGTCATGCATCATCAGACCCTCCCTTTCACAAGAATGGACAGAAGATGAGAGAGAATAGAGTTGGGTGCTCAGCTTCTCATCACCTACTCGGAAGAAGGGGCAGGGGCGGCAGTAGCCTCGACCTCAGCAACGGGCTGAGCGTCAGTGCTGTCGACAATGGCGACGATGTCCTCGCCGGGCTTCGCAACTGTAGCATCATCGACAGAGAGAGACTGGGAGGAGTAAGGGCCATCGTACTCCCCGCCGCCGTAGCCGCCGTTGTTGTAAGCATGGCCAAAGCCACCGTTACCATAGTCATTGCCGTAGCCGCTGTGACCATTGCCGTAGCCGCTGCCGTAACCACCGTGGCCACCATAGCCGCCGTGAGAGACGCCGCCGTAGCCCGGGTGGCCGCCGTAGCCAGAGTGGCCACCATAGCCAGAGTTGCCATATCCGGAGTGACCACCGTAGTTACCGCCGTGACCACCGAAGCCAGAGCGCCCGTAGCCAGAGTGGCCCCCATACCCAGAGTGACCACTGTAGCCAGAGTGACCACTGTAGCCAGAGTTGCCATAGTGATCCTTGCCGTAGTTATCCTTGCCATAGCTGTCCTTGCCGTAATCATCCCCATAGTTACCAGAGTGGCCGCCATAGTGATCTTTGCCATAGCCATCCTTGCCGTCATAGCTATCATAACCAGAGCCATAGTTGTCCTTTCCATAGTTATCCTTGCCGTAGTCATCATGTCCGTAGTTGTCCTTGCCGTAGTCATCATGCCCGTAGTTGTCCTTGCCATAGTTGTCCTTGCCGTAGTGTTCCTTGCCGTAACTGTCGTGACCATAGTTGTCCTTGCCGTAGTGTTCCTTGCCGTAACCATCGTGACCATAGCCGCCCTTGTGGCCACCATAACCAGAGTGACCATATCCGTGGGACATACCGCCATATCCAGAGTGACCATAACCAGAGTGACCGCCATAGCCAGAGCGGCCGCCATAACCAGAGTGACCGCCATAACCAGAGTTACCATAACCGTGAGAGACGCCGCCATAGCCACCATTGCCATAGCCGCCACCGCCATAGCCACCACCGTAGCCCCCGTGAGGAGAGCTGCCATAGCCGCCATGACCGCCACTGCCGTAGCCAGGGCTGTAAGCACCACCATGACCGCCGTATTCTCCGCCGTAGCCGCCGTGACCACCACCGTAGCCTCCGTGACCACCACCGTAGCCTCCGTGACCACCACCATAGCCTCCGTGGCCACCACCATAACCACCGCCGTAGCCACCTCGGCCGTAACCCTTGCACTTGTCGTACTTGTGGTTCTCGTATTTGCTGCAGTAGTCGTCATCCGACTCGGAGTCAGAGCTGTCTGAATCGGAGCTGTAGCCGCCACCACCGTAGCCGCCCTTGCCGTATTTCTTGCCGTACTTCTCAATCCAGCCGTAAGGGACGGGACGGAGGCAGCGAATGCGGCCGTGGTACTTCTTCTCGAGGTCGTGGCAGCCCGCATAGAGGATACCAAAGTAATCGCCGGTGCATTCGACGTGCCCATAGGCGTCGTAGTGGCCGCTGAAGGCGGCAGCATATCCAGCGACGTAGACGGACTTGCGGTACTCGCCGACTTGGGTCTGTGGACTGGAGTTAGTCAGGAGGAATTGAGAGGGATCCTGTGAGATACGAACATCACAATCAAGCTTGTGGCGATACTCGTTGCCATAATCCTTGTTGCAGTCGCAGGTATCATATACAGTGAAGTCCTTGTAGTCGTTGGGGTATTCGATGGCGGTCATGTTGATCGCCGGAGGGATGGGCGCCAGAGAGAAGTCGAGCTCGACAGTCTCCTCCAATACGGGAACTTCTGGGGTTGGAGCTGAGGTTGGGGCGGCATGGATGCCACAGGCAAGCACCAAGGCCGTGAGGCCGGTGCGAAGAGTACTCATCGACATGTCTAGTAGCTTTTGCAGTCTTCTCAGGCAAGGTTGAGAGTCTGTTTGGCTAAGAGATGATGATGCTGAGTGGGAGGGAGAGATAATGGAAGCGAAGAGTCGAGATATATAGGGCTTGTGTTGAGAAGCCTGCGCACCACCAGGTCCCTGCCCGGAGGTCCGAATCATCGACGTTGCTGTTGGCGTCTTTGCCGAAGGGCATCGACTGTCATGGCCATCATGCTGGCTGCCATCAAGGTTTGAGCAGCGATGTGCACCTCGCTGCTGTCCCAATGGACCGTCAGGTCATGAATGGATACGTCTGGAGCTGCCGGACAAGCTGGTAAGGGCATCGGGGATGCCATAGCCCCGGAGATGGAGAAGAAGATGTAGCAACCATGGTTCGTGTTGTTGCTAGTTGCTCGCCCAGTTGAAGAAGCGGTCCATTTGCTGAGGGGCATCTGCAAGAGGGAAGCTCCCGAGAGTAAAACATGACTCGGAGGTTATAGATCCTTTTGCCAAATCATGATGATTTTTGGCCCGAGTGAATTGCATCACTCACTTGGCCGCTGCCCGGGAGAGACAGCAATGAGAGAGAGAGAGAGAGAGAGAGAGAGAGAGAGAGAGGACCATCTCGTATTGAACTTGCAATTGAGTTTGACACTACGGGTTCTGCAGCGAGTGGGAGTTCCCCTTTGCGGAAGGTCTCTTGTTGAGACGGGTAAGAGCCTTGGCGGAACCGGGAAACTACGCTCGCCCTTGTATCCATGTTCACTTGGCAAAACCTCACGTGTGGCTCGCAGCGCGTCAGCTCAGCACAGACAGTCCTTTAAATTCACCAAGTCAGCCTTGCTTCCTGCATCTTACAGCCTCGTGAATAACTGCGTTGCAAACCCTCTTGACCAACGTATTTTCTCTGTTCATTCTGCAGGCTTACCCACTCTACAGGGTTACCACGATAGAGTTAGAGGGCTTGCCTCTCAAAACCTTTTGTTAGCGCTTCAGTCGCTCAAAGACCGAAAGTTTACCAGCTTGCTCTTTTCCCATCATCCGCTCAAATCCATCCATCTCCCAAGAAGCCGCCATCTTCATTCTTCACCTGGGCATCCATCTACCTCCCTCAAGAGACTACTTACAGCCATGGCAAGCCACAATCCATCCACGCCCGTCAAGGTGCCCTCTTCGGCAGCCAACTACACGGCTGCAACACTTGACCAGGAGCTCAGATCTCAGCTCAACGCCGTCTTGATAAAAGAGGGCCATGTAACCAAGTATGTCTCTCGTCCCTTTCCCTGCCCCCACTTATGCATGTCTAGACCTGCAAGCTGACCTCTCTACCTCTCTCCAGAATCCAGGACCACCTCCTCCATTCACTGAACGCCAACACAACCAACTGGCCTACTCTGATCCAGAACCACGCCCTCTCTCTCCTCCGCTCCGGCGAAGTAACCACATTCCCAACTCTCATCCGCAGAGTGCTCGAAGATGTGCGACACGACACAGCCCTCGCTCCACCCCTCCCTTCTGCAGCATCCCCGCCTCCTACTCCTACCCCATCCAAAGCCAACCCCGGCGGCGGCGGTTCCAATGGAACAGCATCGACAGAAGAAAATGGCACTGCCGCCAATGGCACGTCAACAAACGGCACCAACCACGGCTCCTCAATTTCCGTAGCAACCCCCAATGCACGACCTTCCTTGGCCGTACCGCAAGCAGTCATAGCCGACGCCCTCAAGATAACAAGGGAGGCGCTTGAGGCCGTGGTTGACATTGACGAGAATTAGAGGCGACGTCTCCAAACCAACAGCAATAACAAGGAGAGTAGCAATGGCAGTAATTTCACTATAAATGTGGGTGGGGACAAGAAACACGGTGGCAATTCGGGCTTCACAGTCAACATCAACATAAACATCAGCGGCGGCGGCGGCAATGATTCAGACAATAATGGCGAGCGGGATGAAAATAAGGATAAGAAGGGTGGAGGAGGCGATGAGAACATTCTTAACGAGTCCGACTCTGACGATCCTGACTATGAGGAGTCCCACTCTGACGATACCGACTGCGAGGAGTCCAGTTCTGAGGAGTCCAGTTCTGAGGAGTCCAGTTCTGAGGAGTCCAGCACATAAAAATTCGGCTCTGCGGGCTGTATCGGTGATAAATACAATTCTGGAAAGCCCATTTCTGGCGAGCAGGAGAAGGTGGAGGAGACGAAGAAAAGAAAGAGGGACCAAGCCAAATCATCCTCGTCTGACTCCTACGATATCATCAAGCTCCCGAATGCGCCCAAGAAGAGAAAGGGCAAAGAACCGAAAAAGCCGGCACCTGAGTCGGACGAAGGCGCGACGGAATGGGAGACGGACAGTGACGCAACCGAATGTGACGACCCAGTCGAGAACGCGATCAAGAAGTACAGGAAGAAGGGTTCGAGGCCTGTGTGCCCTGATATGTCGTCGACTTAATCTTCTTTGCCTGAGTCTTTACGCCATTTGTCTGGGTTTTTTTTATTCTCTTCTAACTAGCAAGAAACTACCAGAAATGATCATGGAGCGAACTCGGGGGAAGTGACGCACTACGAGGATGTCAAGAGGTAGTGGGTGGTCAGAGCAAGGAGGATCAAGATCGGGCTGTGGTCTAAATAGGTTTCTTTTTGTCTTATGGAATACTTGGAGGTTTTTTCTTTCTCTTTTTTGCTGGGGGTTCTTTTTTTCATGGTCATAGTGGGATGAAGGCGTTTGGGGGGATTGCTGTGTTGTGTTTGTTTATGGGAATAACGCATTCAAATCAAACAGTCAGTTATTATTATTGTTGTTATTTGGGTTGTTTGGGAAGGGGGAAAAAAAAGAAAGAAATCGAGGCAACGGCGGGAGGGCATGGGCGTTAAATAAATAAAAATTCCAAAAAGTTTTAGTCTAATATCGTGTTCTGCAACTGACCTCTTCTTCACTGTGGAATTGGTCTTTGGTTTTTTTCTGGGGGGGTTTTTTTTTTGTCGAGCTGCTGCTACATAACCGAGTTGAGCAGGTACTGTTGAATATGCAGTGGTGCCTGTCGCCTCACAACATCAAATGAACAGAAACCGGAGTCTATAGAGATTGGGAGATTGGGTGTGGTCAAACGACTGTTAAATGGTTTCCCACCAGCTTCGTTTTCTACCTACCTAACTGCTTCAATCTGGAAAATTGATCGATAAGTACTGTACCTTGCCTAATCCGTAGGAGGAGCAGGCACTGTGGGTAGGGATTGATTGAGTGATTGATTGATTGGTTGGTTGGTTGATTGATAGTTTGTTAGTGCCTTAGTTGATTGAGCCACAACAACAGCTGGTGGATTTGGTGAAGTGGGGTGGAAGGGAGGACGAGGGGTAAATGTGCCATCACTTTGCTCCTCCAACGTGCTACGAAGCAAAAGGATCACATCCCCCGAGTACCTTGAACTAGGCAAGCTAAGTATATCTCATCGTCTCTGTAAAATCCCAAATCAAGACAAGTATCAGATCCTTGAAAGCAAAGGGAAAGAACTCGTAAAGTTTAATAAAAATCATGCATTCCCATTTCATAAAATAGTGTTTGTGTGCGTTTGCGCCTCCTCTATTCATCAGCCTTTGCCTCTTATCCTTTCTTTCTGCAAGAGAGCAATAAGTAAATGGCACCGATCGCCAAGCCCAAGCCTAATGTGGATGATGTAAAGAAAAACCGAGGCTTGGGCAGGAGACAAATCCCACCCAGATGATTCGCGGTTCTTCTCCGACGCATAAACGACGAGAGGTCATCATCATAAAAGGAAAACTAAAATACAAAAGATTCCTGGTAGCCCATTTCTTTAATTAAGCCTTTATTTTATGCCAGGAAATCCATCCCCATATTTAATCCTTTTAGTCGTAGAGACCATCATCGTTGCCGGCATCACCGAAAGAGTTGCCAGCACCACCATTGCCGGCACCGGCATCACCACCAGCCTCGGGGAACTTGAAGTAGGCGCCGGGACCAGCGTTCTTCATCTGCTGGGCAAAGGCCTCATACCGGCGAATCTCAACGTCGCTTACTGACCGACGAGCCATCTGCATGGCCTCCTCGAAGTGGCGCTTGGTGAGCTCGGGCACTGGGTCCTCCTCATCCTCCATGTTGACATCCTCGCCAGCAGCCTCACGCTCCTTGGTCTTCTGAATGTCGATAGTGATGGCCTCCCTGATGGCGAGCTTGACAGCGCGCTGAGTGATGAAGCCAAGATCGGCACCGGAGAAGCCGTGGGTCTTGGAGGCGATGTACTGAAGGTCGACATCGCCGGCAACGGGGGTCTTGCGGAGCTGAGCCTGGAGAATACCAAGACGGCCAGGCTCATCAGGAAGAGGAACATAGATGAGCGAGTCGAGACGACCTGGACGGCACAGAGCAGGGTCGAGCTGTTCGGGACGATTGGTAGCGCCAATGACGAACACGTTCTTCTTGGAGGTCATGCCATCCATTTCTATAAAAACTGTTAGCATGGTGGATCAGCAGAAAAGCATGGAATCGAAAACTTACCAGTAAGAAGCTGGTTGACGACACGGTCAGACGCACCGCCAGCATCGCCAACAGAGCCACCACGAGCCTTGGCTATAGAGTCCAACTCGTCCAAGAAGACAATGCAAGGAGCAGCGGCACGGGCCTTGTCAAAGATGTCACGGATGTTGCTCTCAGACTCACCAAACCACATGGAAAGCAGCTCGGGACCTTTGACGGAGATGAAGTTGGCAGCGCACTCATTGGCGACAGCCTTTGCCAACATCGTCTTACCAGTACCAGGGGGACCATAGAACAGGACACCACGAGAAGGCGAGAGACCGAACTTGAGGAACTTCTCGGGGTGGTCGACGGGGTACTGGACGCTTTCCCTGAGCTCCTCCTTGACAGTCTCGAGACCACCGATATCCTCCCAGCGAACGTTGGGAACCTCGACAACAGCAACCTCGCGGAGAGCAGAGGGGTTGGAGACACCGAGGGCAAAGCGGAAGTTCTCCATGGTCACACCAAGGGAGTCAAGAACCTCAGCGTCAATGGTGTCCTCATCAAGATCGATAAGGTCCATCTTCTCACGAATCTGCTGCATGGCGGCCTCGGAGCAGAGAGCGGCAACATCGGAACCCACGTAACCGTGGGTCTCCGCAGCGATCTGCTCAAGATCAACATCGTCACCGAGCTTCATGTTCTTGGTGTGAATCTGAAGAATCTCGAGACGGCCAGTTGGGTCGGGGACACCAATATCGACCTCGCGATCGAAACGTCCGAAACGACGAAGAGCAGGGTCGATCGAGTTAGGCCGGTTGGTGGCAGCCATAACGACAACGTTGGAGCGGGCCTTCATGCCGTCCATCAAGGTGAGAAGTTGGGAGACAACACGACGCTCAACCTCGCCGTTGGTCTTGTCACGCTTGGGCGCAATGGAGTCGATCTCATCAATAAAGATGATCGCAGGAGAGTTCTTTTCAGCCTCCTCAAAGGCCTTTCTCAAGTTGGATTCAGATTCACCGGCCATCTTTGACATGATCTCGGGACCGTTGATCAAGAAAAAGAAGGCACCAGTCTCGTTTGCGACAGCGCGAGCCATGAGCGTCTTACCAGTACCCGGGGGTCCGAAAAGAAGAACACCGCGGGGAGGCTTGATACCAATCGACTTGAAAAGCTGGGGGTGGCGGAGGGGCAGCTCAACCATTTCACGAATCTGGGCCATCTGCTTGCGGCAACCACCAATATCGTCGTAACCAACTTCGTTGAGGTTGTTCTCCTCTTCGTCACGCTGAATGGGCTCGCCTTCGCAGTGAATGACCGTGTCCTGAGCAACGATACCGTACTCGGGGGGGTCGACCTCAACAACCTTGAACTCCACTTGTCTCATGCCACCGCGGACGATGAAAAGATCACCTTGTCTAACGGGTCGGTAGGCCTCGCGGAAGTAGGGAGCAAGGAAGACATCGAAAAGCGAGCCAGTGAGGCCCTCGACGGTGTCGGCGATCGGGAGGACGGCAATGCGCTTGGCCTGTTCGATTCTTTGTCAGCACGGTGGACTCGACCGGTTCCCAACAAACTGGCTGCTGCTTACATATTTGATATCGGGGCATGGGTGAATGGTGATCATGTCGCCATGCTTGACCCTCAAGTTGTGGCGGACAACACGGTTGATGCGGGCGCTGCCGTCATCAAGGTCATCGTCGGCGAGGACGATCAAAACTGTGTCCTTTCTCTTCTTGCCACGAACCAGCACAGTGTCGCCACGGAAGAGCTGGAGGGCGTCCATAGTGTTGTTGGACAGGGCAATGATTGAGTTATCATCGTTGACAGCATCGGTAACCCTGAATTATCTTGTTAGCTGGTTGCTTCCAGCCTCACTGATGCCATCCAGACGTACATCAACTGGTTGGGCTTCTTCTTCTTCTTGAGGATGGCCGTTGCCGTGTCATCTTCATGTCTGTGCTCGGCGCCCGACGCATCCCTGTGCTGCACGTTAGCCAAACTACCCCGTGGTAATCGATAGAGATGAAGATGGGGACAGCATACGTCAGGTTGACCTTCTTCTTGTGGTCGGGGTGATCAGGCTCTGGAGCCATCTTGTCGATTTGAATTGATTAAAGTCGCTGCGTGCGATGATCGGGGGAGATGGATCTTGTTGCAGGCGGGGTTGCTTGGTGCAGACAAGATGGGTGGGATGGGTGGGAGATTAAATACTTGCTGCCGCCTCGCAAAAGTGGGAGGAAGATGGCAGATAGTTTTTGCTCTCGGAAAACAAGGTTTGGGTTTTTGATGAGTTTGTTGATAAAGGTTGAGAGGGTGCAAAGGCGTAAGGCCAGCTGCAGCTTTGCTCCAGTTGCCGCAGTTGTGGTAAGGTTGCCCAGGTTCCAGGTTCCCAGCGGCGAGCGATCCAGGCGGCCACTCGGATGACGACTGCGGATACGTTCAGGCGGCAAAGTCCGTGCGTTTTGCCAGCGGGCACTTCAGGCACCGCTCTCTTATCGCCTTATCGCACCGAAAAGCTGAGCTGGTCCAAGCTGTTTCAGCTGGCAGTGAGCTCTATTCAGAACCTTCGACCTGTTTCCACTGAACTGAAAGCAGCTGCTGACCGAACTCTGACTTTCAGACACGTTCACTCTATCCAAACGCCTCTTTTTGGGGGAGCCTGCGGCCCGACACACAGTGTTCTGCTTGATAGGAACTCTACATCCCAGATCTGTATCTCCTATACTTTTCATTCACTGGGGTTTGAATTTTGGATGCTCTTTCGGCCGTCTGCATGGAACTCAGTCAAGTCACAGGACCTTGCTCCCTTGCATGTGAAGCATTGAGAAGCTACATCATGGGTTTCAATCAGCGAGACGCCAATCGCAAAACAGTATTCCTTGACTTCCCCCGCGTACCTCTTCTCAATGCATTCAGCCATGTATCTGGTCCGGCATTCAAGCCTGATGCACTTGCCGCACGCAGCTAGGTTGCAGCTGAGACATCGAAGTTGAGAAAATACCCGAAGCTGCCAGTCTTGCCTTCCACCTGTAGTAATCAATTACCCCTTAAAATTTTTCGTTGTTTGCCACCTCAGAAGACCGAGTGAGATCTTCGGGTCTTGGCATGGGTCTTGGTGCCGTGGGTTCGGCATTCTTCCGGTCGCCGGGCTCCGGAGGCTACCCGGCGACTCCCCGGCGACTCCCAAAGGGGAAAGGAAAAAAGACCAAGGCTCACCACCCAATTTTGTGCTGCTGGGAATCACCGGTTATGAGGCAGTCCCCAGCTGCACTTCGAGGTATGTTCTGGGCGGGATCTGCGGACTTCTAGCTTCTAGGTAGATTGGCCGTAAGAAACTACGGCTGATGAACGACGGGTGCTTGTGGGCGCCTTGATGGGAAGACAGATCTAGACGTTTCTTAGTTTCGCGATCTTCCTCTAGGGTATCAAGTTGCGGCTGTCCTACGTACCTTGCATGCGTCCATCATGCTGTGCATGGCTATTTGCAGGCACCCAGAATGCTACCCAGGCAAGCAGCATATTATACGGGGGCCTCGAAGCAGAAGGGGAGACCTAAAGAATGGGAGGTGGACAAGATCATGAGGAAACGATTTGCTATCTCGACACTTCTGGGGCGGATGCTCTTCCTTGTCAAGCTGGGCGAGGCCGGGGCGTAGCAAAACCGTGACGAGTTACGCCGCGATAATTCTGTTACAGTACAAGACTGCGGAGATGAAAGGCTGAACCGTGCCAGATCTCTCTCTCTCTTTCGCGCTCTCTTTCTTTGCTCAAGTGGAAGTCATCACAGTTGATCCGGATATGTGTGCTGGAGGCCGCCTTTTTCCTGCTTAAAACATTAAAGGACAGCTTCTGTTCTCAACCACAAGGCTGAAGCTATTTAGGTAGGCTGTGTACATCGCCCACGAAACAACTGAGCCTTTCGTGATGGCTCAGGGGGATTCCTGGTACTATCCGCCGCACAAGCCGAGGTAACGTTGTGAGCCGTCAGTTCTCGATTTCCACAAAGCCGTGATGGTGTGTGGCGCATCCGATCTGAGAGCTTGTTGGTGGTTTCCCGCAAGATGTGCGCGGCGCGGAGGAAATGGTCGGGGAACGCAGGTACCGGGTAGCAGCACCTTAAACGCGCCTTCGGGTCGGCTGTCATGGGGGGCAGGATATGGCTGTCTGACTGTGTGTGCACAGCGTCTGCTTCACACCACCGCAACATCACACACATCACCTACCCAATTATCTCACCTTGGCCCCCATGTTTCCCCCGCTCTCCCGACCTGCTGGGTCTCGGAATTGAGAATTTAAGCTTCTTTTACCTTTGACAAGCTGACGAGAGAAATCGTTTCCGGGCTCGGACTAAATCTCCAAGCTAGTTATGCAGGATATCACCTCTTGGGGAGGCAGGGAACGAGAATGGGGGAAAGTGAGTGCCACTCGTTTGCTTGGCTGGGGAAGTGACAACGGCTAATTGGTCCAGCCGTGGGAGGTTGTGGCTATCCGTCCTCACTCGGCTGGGCGCCGTTTCTTTCACATTGTCTCGGGCAAAGCAGACGAAGGGATGATAGAGTTGTGAACCCTCGGCTGCCTTCGGGCTTCTTTCACTGCCCCTTTACTCCTCACGCGGAATCTGCGTGTCCTGCGATCTAGTGGTCTGTTGCATCTCGTGTGTTACATGTGCGATGAATTTATCTGGAAGCCTAGAATCATGGTAACCTCAAGAGGGGTGTTTAGGTATGAGCAGAAATCCATGGAGTTTGCGGAGGATGGAATATTCATCTCCGACACTCTTGAGCATCAAAATATTTCCCATTTCGGTCACCTCTTTGGTTGATGAAGATGGTGGAGTGGGACATGATACCACTTTTCCATCCCAGTAAACTCTTCGTTGTCACTTGCAGGTACTCTTCACCGCGGTCTGGGGTGCCAGAACGCCACACCCCGGGCAGGCCATGCCTCTCTATCCATAGTTTCTCATATCTGTGTCGTTTCAGGTGGCTAGGAGCGATACTATTTAGGAACCCTTCAATATTCGCTCGGACTGTCCAAATGATCTGCCCACAAGTGTCAGCAAGCCCCTTCATCTCGGAGATGCAGTAAGTTTGTTGAGTCCTTTTTCGTCAGAATGTTGCAAAGGAGAAAGGCTTTTGATAGTTCGACAAGAGCTTCGGTATCTGATGATGTATCTTGAGCGAGTTTGTTCCAATGCCGCGTGAACAAGCTATGAGATGGAAATGACCTGCAGTGAGGGTGTGGTTCCGTCGCTTGGTCTACTATGAGATTCAGAACTTCCTATTTCGTCATTGAGCCGTGGATAAATCCAAATTTAAAGTATACTGTGGCCGTATTGTGTTTAGTAAAATTACTGCAGAGGGAGCGTTTATTTGGGATAGCAAGTCGAGAAAAAGGTTTGTCGAAATTCTGCCATCTCACCGAAATGAACATTGGGAACGACACAGAGAGACGCCTGGCGCGTCTAACTTACAACACGCCCCTTGAACGTTTATTCCATGGAGCATAATTGGCTTGTAGTTAGTTGGTATTGCCTCACTGAAAATGAACGTACGCTCTTCCAAGCAAAAGGGTCTTCTTGGAGATAAAATAGGCCTTCCTAAAAACAACTGATGCGCTTTCCTAAAGATTAACGGGTATTTTCAGCAAACGTTCAAGGGATGCATTGTACTAGCAAGGTGTTGTCTCGAATTGTCCTGTATCATGACACCCGAAGTGTCATGGCCAGATGGGAGCTCGCACTTGGGTCCCGTGACAAGTCCGAGCAGGCCAATCAAATTCAGCCAATTTCTTACCACCTTCCAATGGAGCAACCTCAGAACACAGACTTAGCTCTATATATACATGTAAGGCCAGGACCCATTTCTGTTTCTATATTCGTCGAATTGCATGTCCGAAAATGCCTTGTTGCCTCAGGGGCAGAAACCTAGTAAGAAGCTATACAGATTAGGATTGTCGACGTCCCGAACAAAGTATTGGAGTTAGGTAAGTTCATGATCTATGCCGACATTATCTGACAAGACCAAAAAAGACTCTATGATAGTGAAGTCCTAGAAACAAGCGGTATTGCTGAGTGGCCGGGCCGTGCTTACGCTCGGAAACAAATGACAGGATGATTGGAAATATGAACGCTAAAAGCCGGCAGATCCACCAGACCGCCCGTTGCTTGATGGCGATGAAGGGCGTGGGAGTGAAAACAGGCGGAAATGACGAGATGACAAATGCAGTGGTCAACACCCCCTTTCTGTTCGGGACCCTTGGGACCCTTGGGAGCCGATCCGAGACGGATGACGCGGGGGAAGGGGGACGGGGACCCGGATTGATGTGTCCCAAGAAGAGGTCTCTAGATGCTGATTGGTGAGAATCCGGTGTAATGCTTCCTTTTGCCCTTCTGTCCTTCCCATATTCGACGATCCATCTGTCTGTCTGCACCGTCACAGACGCGCTTACCGCCCATATGGGGACACCTTGCCATGTCTTCCCGGTTGTGCTGCATTGCCGAAGAACCGTGCAGGTGGCTGAGAGGGGCAGTTGCACAAGTTTTGGGGTATTGGTGACCGGAACTCGTGGGTGCTCTTCCACGTTGTGCAGCGAAATGATGACAAGCATTAGACCACAACCCTAATCGGTCGAAATGTCTTGAGATGATTGTATTCTCTTTTACGTTTCAAGCATTGTAAGGCTGCCCAGCTGAGGGCTGATGGGGGCCAGGCGGTGCGTCAAAATAAATGGTTTCATTAAGACCCTGCTGTGCCGTTGTGCTGGATCTTGAAGGCGCCAATGAGAGATTAAGGTGGACATAACAAGGTGTCGGAAGGATCATAAAGATTTAGGCCTGGGGATGAGATGGCCTAGATATGCGAGACTTCCTTTTCTCTTGCCCTCGGTGGAAGCCCCCAGCATGACCATCACGGATAGCATCCGTCTCTGATGTTTACCTCAGAGAGACAGTGACTCAGTCTGGTCTGCCTTGCAACATGTCTGATGGGAAGAAGAAAGATGGCAAGCACATACCTAGGTCCCCACGGTAGATAGTGCCATATCTTCTGCAGTCATCATCATCAGTCTCTGCCCATGGAACCATCAAAGAGCGGGGGCGGGGTGAGATGGTTGAAGAAGGGCCCCACATGCCGCAGGGCTGAGAAGGAATGAGAACGTTGTGCGGTGCTGTGTTCCTTCCTTCTTCCACATCCTGTTGGAAAAAGTCAAAGTCCTTCCCCGTGCCACACCGTAGAATCGAAGCATTCCATCCAATTTTCTGGATGGGAAAGAGGTTTAATTCTTGGCAGGAAGGATCACGGACGACAACCTAGATTGGGATGGCGCTATACCCGATGGCCACTGGGGATGTTTAATTTATCTCAAGTTTCGTTTCATTTTCGAATCATGCTTGTTGTTTCGGCCGTGCCCGTCAACATTGGATGGTGCCTCTCTGGAGTCCACGAGTCCACGAGTCCACCACCGCGGCGGCGGGTATGATGGGAAGGTGCATGAAATGATGGGCAGCATGAACTTTTCTTCCTTCGGTTCATGGTCCATCTCTCGGCGAAAACTCATCACCCACCACCACCACATTGCTTGCAATTACTTTATCACTGTCGCCGAAACCTGTCGTGCACGCTAAATGTGCCGCACACACCCCTTGATGGGACTGGCTGATAGACGCGCTAGGCTTCGCATGCAGCGTCTGTACCACCTTGTTTCGTCATTAAGGTAGGTCGACCACTTGCAGCGTCCTCAACGAGAACCAACTAGCTTTACTTGGCGAAACGGCAAAGGCGGGTCGATAATCGATAATCGATGGATGGATGCGGAATGTATTCGTCTCAAGAGTCAAAAAGGCGACGAGGACGAAATTCGGCCGATGTCACCACAGCGCCTTTGACACCAGCACTGTACGTATGTTCCGCGTAATCCGTCTTTACCGTATCTTCAACCTATCCCTTCAGAGCCTACGGATTACTCGCACAATGTGTAATATGGGTCAAGCGGTTCGATTGTGGTTGAGTGCCGATGAGCTGCGGGGATAAGCAGCTTGCATGCAACCTTCACGTTGACAACCCCTAGGCCATGGCTCAAGACTTGGCCTTCTTGCTGCTCCTCTGCGCCGCTGCGGCACACGCATGGAGGAGAGAGGAGCACCCCCTGGTCCCTGCTTGGCGGCGACCATTGCAATGTACTGTCGGTGTACCGTTCATAGGGCTTGCCTGATTCCTTCGGTGTGCTGTGCTTGCAAGGCACGGCGCAAGAGCTGCGGTCCTTATCCCATGCTCTTGGTGGCAATACCGCGCGGGACTGGCGGAGCAGACAAGCAGCAACCTCGACGCAGTCAGATCCTTGATGCTCCCGTCAAAAAAGAACCCCGCGTGGATTGGCTCACTGGTGCCCAACTCATTATTGCTGGACGGTCCCAGGGGTCTCACCACCTTGCTTGGTCGATTTCCTTCCTAGGTGGCTTTGAGCAGCTCTTATATATCAAAGACGCGGACCACATTCGTGTCCCCGACGATACTCCTCCCCTCGGACCCAAATCTTTGTGTCACAGTCTCACCACGAACATTGCGAGCCCAGTAGGGATAGGACGAACAACAGAGAGCGAGATCGAAAGCGAGAAACTGGACACAACGTCCAAGACAAAATAGTGAGTGATGACTAGAGGGGAAATCGGCACCATGGCCCATAACCACGACAACTCGGACTCGCCCTCGCCATCGGCAGCCTGCCCCCCACACTCAGGAAGAAAAGGCTCCAAAAAGGTCAGGACGGGCTGTATAACCTGCAAGTAAGTGCGAGCCAACCGTCACAGCAACTTGCCATTGTTGCCATACACCCACCCATCTCTCACTGGATGCAATAGCCGCAAGCCTCCTTTTCTTCGCGCACTTTTGAGGACATTGACGCTAACTCGGGCTTCGTAACTTCTGGATAGAATCCGCAAAGTGAAATGCGGTGAAGAAAAGCCATTCTGCAGCCGATGTACCAAGACAGGCCGCAGGTGTGATGGCTACCTCGATGCCAAAACCATGTCACAACGTCGACGTCGAGCTGGTCTCGGTGGTCATGGGGTAGGCGAGCCACAAGCTCCATTGGCGCTGCTCTATGAATGGGCATCGGCAGATGAGAGACGGGCCTTCCACTTCTTTCAGCACGTTACGGCACCATGCCTGTCAGGCGATCTCGATGGCGCTTTTTGGCGCATGCTGGTGCTTCAGATATGTCAGTCCGAACCGGCAGTCAGGCATGCTGTCCTCGCCGTCAGCAGTCTACACGAGGGCATGGTTCAGGCTACCATGATGATTCCGTACCAGGACGCCGACCACCGTCATTCATTCGCCCTCTTCCAGTACAACAGAGCAATCGCATGTCTCCTTGACCAGATGCGCACCGTCGATGCCAGGCCGCTGGTCCCCTTACTGACGTGTGTCCTCTTTGTGTGTATTGAGCTCATGCAAAGTAAGGACAAAGAGTCTCTCATCCATCTCGAACAAGGCCGCCAGATTCTCAACCAGCTGGGCCGGCGGGTATCGATGAGAAACCCAGAAATCGATCTTATCAAGCAACATCTAGTCCCCATGTACACACGGCTCAGTTTGACCTCGTTAATGTTTGGCGGCGACCCTGTACCGATCCCAACCCTTCTCAAGACATTGACAGAGGTTCCGATGATGTTTGAAACGATCGATGAAGTCCGATATGCCCTGTACGACTTCATGGACGAAAGTCTGCGCTTTGCAAAGAAGTCGCACGTTGCAAAGATCCAGGACGTGCCACAGGAAGATTTGCGGGCGTTTGAAAATGAGCAGGACTACCTGCTGAGGAAGCTGGCCAAGTTCAATGTCGCCTTTTCCCTATACCAGTCAACAAAATCAAGAGATGCCCCTCCTGGCGCGATTGCCCTCATACAAATCCATACACATACCACCTACATCTGGATCTCAACAGCTCTCAGCAAACATGAGACCGTCTTTGATGACTATGTCGACACATTCTCGGCCATCATCCCCTTGGCGACCGAATTCCTCAACACTCTCACCACCCCTACATCACACCGGGATCAACAACTGGGCAAGGCACCTGGTGCAATGGCTTCGACAACCGACACTCGCCGGCTTCAAGCCATGTTCACGTTTGAAATGAGCACCATTGCGCCTCTTTACTTCGTCGCAGCGAAATGCAGGCATCCAATGATTCGACGAGCTGCTCTTGATCTTCTCCGAAGAACCCCTGGTAGGCGGGAAAATTTGTGGCGTGCCAATGTAATGGCCGCCATCGCGGAACACACGATGCGTCTCGAAGAAAAGCACCTTCGGCCACCAAGGTCAGAAGGTCAAGCGGACTCGCGATCAGCCTCACCACCCGATCTTTCGTCGGCATTTCCATACACTTTTGGCCCCGGGGATGCGTGGGCTTCCAGCCTGCCTGATGTTCCGTTTCCAGACAACTTTCGCATGAATATCAACCTTGGTGGTCAGGTAATGGGACCTCCTCCGGTGACGACTCCTGCCTCGTCCGCCGCCCCGGCCGTAGGTATTGACGCCGGCCTGGCCCACGACCTCAGCAATCTCAGCCACATGCCAATTGACCCTACGTTGCTGTTCGATGCGACCGAAGTGTCGTCGGCGCACTCTTTTAGTGTCGCGCCATCAATTGCCTCGTCACTAGACGACTTGGGATCAGCAGCTGGGCCAACCATATATGTTGGAGGCGCCGGCTCGCCATTGCCCAGTCAGGCGTTAGATTCTCAGACTGCTCTGTGGGGAGGATCTCCGCACGCTCCGCCCGGTATCGCGCTTGAACCTCCCACTCCAAGAGATGAATCGGTAGCCTCATACATGATGGGACCACCACCGTCCTCACATCATTCCCACTCATCCCACCAGCATTCGAGACCACACTCCGTAGTTGGGTCACCTTCAATAAGGTCGGAAGATTCGCCCCAAATGCATCCAATCGATATGGGGATGAGCTTTGGCCAGCTACCACCGCAGCAACAGGGAATGATGGGGACTGGTTTCAATGATCATGATTTGGGCATGATGATGAATTTCGGTGGTCACGGCATGCATCTGAACTTGAGCCAAACTGCCGTGCTCTCCCGTAGTGCTGATGCGCCGTATGACGTTCCGGAGAGGTTCCGGGTTCATGAATCGATTATTGGCCCTGACAAGGAGGATGGAAGTAGCTGGGTGATGATGTTCAGAAAGTTGGGCGGGTTGAACGCTGAGTGGGATGTGTTGACTGAGTATGTGACGGTATAAAATGGGGAAGGAGAAAATAGGAGTGTTTATATGGACTTTTTGGTATATATATATAACGATTTTGGGCAAATACGGATTCTAGATATACCCGGGGTTTGGGGAAAGGTTAGGATGGTAAAGGGGGTAAATAGTGCACACACGTATTTTTTGGGGGCGTTGATGAATGGTTCAAGTTGGGCTGGTTTTCCCAGGTTAGAACAACAAGGATGGAGGAAAGTTACCTGCTTTATTTATTTGTTTGTTTAGGTTTACCATGCAACGAATATGATGATTATCATGTTTTTGTAATCTTGGTCAGCATTGTATTCTTGGGGTTCGGACGTTTACTAAGCCCTTAGCGCCTTGTTTTTTGTTGCCTTTTTGGTATTACTTGACGTTGCCTTGCGTTGATTCCGATCCATGTCGAGCTGAGGGGATGTAAGATGGGATCGCCTGGTTGGGTGGGACTGTAAGATGGGGATTTTGAATCTTGAGGTGGTGAGGGAACAATGGAGCCTAGCTGGGGTCGGGGAGGCCTTTTGAAGGCAACGATGAATGGTATTGGGCAAACACCATCATCCATCACTTTCCCGTGCTCGCTTCATATGATAATTACCCGCGGGAGGATTTTAAAACAAAAGAAAAGAAGAAGAAAAGGGTCTTCTTTCGCTCGGTGAGCTTGGTTGGATTGATCCTCCAACCCTTTCAAGTTTATGCAGTAGCTTTGCAAGGTTGGCTTTTGCCGTCTCATCTCATCCCATCCATCATCAACTCAGCTAGATGGAGGAAAGGGAGAGTGGGGAGAGGGAGAGGGAGAGGGAGAGGGAGAGGGAGAGGGGAGCTTTTGCTAGCCGACCTACCAACGGCCAAAGAGCTGAAAGTGTAAAAGAAAAAAAAAGAAGAAGAAAAGAGAAAAAAAGAGAAAAAAAAAGAGAAAAAAAAGAGAGAGAAAAGAGAGAGAAAAAAGAGAGAAAACGAAAGAAAAAGAAAAAGGGACAAAGTGTTACATCTCTCCTAAGTTTCAATTTAGAGCTGTTACAAAGAAAAATAAATAAATAAAGAAAAAAATCAAGCTACTGTAATGCGAAGGGTGAAGACCCCCCTGGAAAGGAACTTCGCATATTAGTAGTATTCGAACCTTGAAAGGCGTCGTTAGGTCAGAATACTTTGAGGGCATGGAGAGAGATATCCTGTGTGAACCACCTCCGATTTATGTACATCATCATCATCATCATCATCATCATATATGAATGGGAACTCTTTTTTATTTTATTTTAGTCCCGACTGCCGCCAAGGGGGTTGGTTACTGGGAGGATGGCATATATCGCTGTATATGGAAGAATGTTCTCTGGGATACTTCAAAGGCTCGTTGAGCGAGTTCGTGGCTGCGATGGTTGCCCAATTTTGATTACTACATCAAACAAGAATGGGTTGTGTGTGATGTACATACGTCTATGTAGCAGGCAATGTGAGTACGTATCACGAAGAACGAGGTAAGGGTAGAAGAGGATGCAAGATGGTGAAGAAGTAGACCAGGCCATTCAGCCGAAGAAAAAAAAAACATGGGGAATTTTGTTTACGAGAGAGCAAGCCCTTCACACAGCTAATACTGGTGCTTTATGTATGCCCGTTCGTAAGACGCCTTCCAAACAGATTGTTGTTATGATTCTCCTTTCTTCAAAAGAGCCATATTATTTCCGTTGCGACTTGAATTCATCGTCAAAACTTTCAGCAAAATGACTCGTAGCAAACAAACAGTTTCTCTTCCCCCATCTTCGTCTCCAAAGTGCGTCGTCCTCAAACGCCGCCATCATCATCATATAATGTCGAAAACTCAAGGCCTCGGTATTTCCTGCCTTATACACGTCCTCTTCCCCCCCCCCCAAAAAAAATCCATTTTTGTCAAACCCAGTTCATTCCGTTTCCCGTTGCGCCCCGCCCGCATATCCCCAAAAGCAACGCATTTCAATGGGTGAAGGTACTGTTTTTGCCCCCCTTTTCTTTTTGTGCCCGCCCCTGATCCATTTGTCATCAGAAGCCGCACTTCACGAGACTGCGTTTAGCTCCGACTCGAACCAGGCCTTAGGCCTTAACGGGCAGAGGAAAACAAAACTATCAGACAAGAGCCCAAGGATGTATCGAACCCTTCAGTAGGGCCCTTTTATTCCCTTCCGTTCCAGTGCCCAACTGCACTGACAAAGAGTTCATATTTGAGAACCAGTAGTCGATTTCCCATCCCCAGAGATAAACAGAGTAAAATAGCAAACCAAATGGTATCTGGGGCGCACACATACAAAGCCAAGATACGCCACGACGCCTTGCTCCAGTCTCAAGGACCATTACTCCCACCATAATGACTTGAAAATAATGGAAACGAGATTGACATGCGCGCAAAACCGCTTTCTGAATCGTACTCCCCCAGCCATAACACCCCGCTTAAAGACACCCCGGGAAAAAAAAACGAAAAAAAAACAAAGAAGACAGAAGATGAAATGTACCTCGAGAAAAGAAGAAACCAGCCGCCGCGGCGTATGTACAGACAGTGGTGGAATGCCGCAAGAGCAAGGATCGGCAGCTGGTCATCCAAAGTATGTGCAGAGAAAACAAGACAAAAGAAAAGCGGTATTGTCTGGCACACAACAGACAGGATCAAGCCGGAGCGCCTCTTCGTCTTCGGCCACGATTGGGCCCATCAGGCCTCTGTGCAAGAACATCACGCAGTAAGGGATCGTCTTTATCCTTATCGACATGGTGAACACGGACATGTCTACCTGATAGTCAGCGATGCGTCTGAAGGCCATGCATTTCTCGGAACATACCTTTGAAGATTATCCGGCCGAGGATACTTGTGTTCTCTATCGGGACAAAATGGGCATACGTAGCCCGGGGAATCATGTACAAGCCCATGGCGAATCATTTCGTTTTTCCGTTTGAAGCCTTTGCCGCCCTCGGCCCGAGTACATCCCGGGACAGGACAGTAATGTGGTCGTGACGATGAGTGTACATTCATGTGTGAGTTTAAAAGATATTGTGTCTGGAATGGCGCAGCATTGCAGCCGTTGTGTGAACAAATATATGTTCCAACGTGGTTGGTAAGGCCGTCAATACTGATTCTGTCGTGCCCTGCTCCAGGGGTAGAGCCTGACTGGTCGGATCCCGGAGTGGCAGTTGAGCTACCAGAGTAATTTGGGCTTGGAAAAGCATACGAATTCGGAGGTGCATGACCAAGTGGGTATTGGCCAGAGGAAGAAGCGTCTCTTCGAAATGCTTCCACGGGTGAGGTAGGTGGAGATCCGGGACCATGAAGCAACCGAGCGACATTGGCAGTGGGAGACCGAGGAAAGAGATGGTGTGAGGCTCTGAGTCTCTCTGTTTCAACCGCATGGTTATTGGCGAGTTGGTTGAAATCTCCCAGCTGGGATCTGATAGACGGGAGCGTCTGCCCGTTCGTGTCATATCGTGGCGATTGCAATTGAAGGGGGGCCAAGCTTTCGCTGAGAGTGCTGGATGTTATACTATTGGTAGGCGATCTTGGACCAAAGTGTGTCGGGGATGCATGTTGCAAGGGTGGTGAGACCAGAGCAGGAGGGCTAAAATGAGAAGGAGGAACGGTGGTGACGGGGACCTGAACTGGAATTGGAACGCTCCTTTCATCCGTGAAAGATTCCACTCGCCTCGTTGGATTTGGAAATGGCACAGGAGCTGTCGAGGGTGGTGGTGGTGCCCTTCCGCCGACCTTCTCAGAGTTTGCTTTTGGAGGTTTTAGCCCTGCAGCGGCAGGCTCAGGCTTCACATCCGTAACTGTTGCCAAGGCACTCGCCGCAAGTGATTTCAGATCGAAGGCGCCACCGCTCGCCACAGAATTCAAGCTCAAGACTCCCATGTCGTCCTGGTCGGGTTGATCTATCGACATCCTTTTTGTGTCGGATGCCCTACGTTGCCCATCCCGATCCGTATCTCCACCCTGAGATAAGTTGCTGCTGTAAACCGAGTCGGAATCGTCAATTATGTCAGTGTCCTCCTGAGATTCGGGCTCCGAGGCAAGCCCCTGCATGCTCGCCAGGTCGGCGACCTCGTTCTGTCTATGTCCGCCGAGATATCCGAGCAAGATAGCATCACCACGACTTGGTTTTATCTTGAGCCCTCTTTTGGTCCTCTTCTCGCCTGTGTTTACCGGGGAACTGACTTTGGAAGAAGCTATTGGAGGCGGCGGGCTCGGTGATGGCTGCAGCATGGGACGTAGTGGCTCCAACCGAGGACTATTTCCGCCCAAGTCATCGTACCAGTCGCTGCTAGCCGTGTCGTGAGTAAGATGCGAGGCTGCCGTGGTGTTCATAGCTTCGCTTTTGCTTGATGGTCTTACTCACGGGTCGATCGCAAATCAGCTGTGAGCCATGGAGAGTTGGGGTGACGACGATGAGGGCGTGGTGACGGACCGAGCAGCACACCTCGCTCGGGAGCCTTGCGCCTCTTGCGGCGGTCGTCGAGGGGCGCCTGGCGCTGCGCCTTAGGGCTCCGTGTCCTCCGTCCTCCAAATCGGTTCCGGGTCGGCCGCGGATCAGGACAAAGATTGCCTGCTTTCCGCTGCTCCCATGCGAGCGACGAGAGAATATGGGGGAGGAGGAGCATGTAAGAGCCGCCAAACGCAGCCAAGGATGGAGGGCAGTAGACGGGACCGGCGGGAGCTGCGGGACCTGCTAAATGGAATGGCGACTTGGTTACGGAGGATTGAGACCCGGCTGTGAGTTAGTGTGTTACGCGGCGGTGGAAGAAAGTATAGATTCAAGTATTGGGTTCGACCTCGTGACCGGTTGAATGGGCGGGGATCATAGATTGCGATCAAGTTGCTGGGAGGGGGGAAATGGACTGGGGTGTTGCAGTTCGTTCCAGTTCGAGTTTGGCAAGAATGCGGCTCAAGGCTGCGGTGGGTATTTCGGCAAGACGTCTGTCGAGGGCGGGAGGTGAGGTACCTCGGAAGCGCGTCAGGGTCAGGGAGGGGAAGTGTGCGTATATTAACCTGCTGCCGTATGTATGTAGGTGTGTATGTATGTATGCATATGTGGGTGAGGTATTGCTGACCAAGGCCGCATGAGAGTGCTGGCACGTTCTTGCTGTTATTATTCGACGCCTCTGATGACTGATGATGGGTGCTTGATAGTAACTTGGACACTGTGCAGCTTGGAGCTTCAAGGCAGCGACGGCACTGACTGGGACTGGGACTGGGACCGGGACCTGGGAGCTGCCAGGCACGTTCGGAGGCTGCCCGCTTCTCTTTAAGCCTCAGTGAAATGGCAGCCACCAACCTGGGCGCCTGGGAAGCGGGCGGGACCCAGAGCTTGCGCCCGCTTGGAAGCTGCAGAAAGAGCTGCTGGGCTCGGCGGTAGGTAGAGTGGGCTGGTGCGGGCTGCTGCTGGTGGGCTGGGGGAGTTTCAATGCGTTATGGAAGTGGGATCCCTGTCCACGACGCTGGCGGGGATTTGACGGCTGACGGGCCCCACGGCTAAGAGTGGAGGAGGCGGGGGGAATGGAGACGCTACAGGGGACCCAGCTGAAGACCTGAGGGGAAGTTTGTTCTGGGCGGCTCTCACGGCTCCACAGTGTCAGAATCAAACGAGCCTGACTTCCCCTCCACACCATGCCACGACCCCGCTCAGGTAACAAGAAATTCCACAGAAACAGAAAGAACTGGCCGCAAATGGCCAATTATTCTGTTGGTATCTGATTCCACCAGGCTTTCGTTCCAAAGGACATGCGCGTCAACTGGGGTCCGGCCTGTTGTCGGTGGCCGATGCTTTCCTGAATCGACGATGGCTGGTTGCTGACGACACTCGACGTTTGGGCTTAGAGCAGCAGCATGTCTCAGAACCGGAAGACAAGCCGAGAGAGTGGCCGCAACCAGGGACGAGAGACGTCCACTCAGGTGTCTCTGAATTTGTTTGTCCGGTTTCCGGGGACGCGGAGGTGGAGGTGGTTGATGAGGCTCTTGTTTCTTAGACGGATTGCCGCTTGAAATGCGACTATCCCGGGATGGTATGGCGTGCCAGGGTTCCAGGTTGTTTCTTTGTCTTTCAACTTCCGAAACGAAGGAGGATCAAGAAATCAGTCCTCGACGACCTCGTACCTGCCTTAACCTGACGGCGGTTCGGTAATTTAGGATGGTGCAAACAACAAACCAAGGCCGCACAGATGCGACACGCCGATCCTGTGGACCGCGAAGCGGCGTCTTATTGAAATACCTTTGAAGTTGACTGCAACGTGAGAGCTTGTGCAGCTCGAAATTGCTGCATGTGGGCCATGTTAGGTATCATTGGGAAAGACCAACAACGAACAACGCGGGCTTCCACCTGCCTTCCGAAGCCCATTTTAAAGCTTCAACTCAAGTTGCTCCTCCCATTTCCTGGTATTGAATGGGTACCAGTTTGCATTGGAACCTGTCCAGGAGTGCTAATGGATCGATGTCCAGAGGCAGCTCTCAACCATGAACCAACAGTATCCTGCATTTCAGGGAATACGACTTGTATCCCCGTTCCAATTTTCTATTGATTTATCCACCTGGCCCCAAGAAATTCGGAGGCTTTTCGCAGCACCCTTGATTGAGTAAAGTCCCATGGAATGAGACGGGGACTCCATCCGAACGATACCTCACCTTACCTACCGCCAAGCTCATCCAAGGCGTCCCGCATTTCCCCCCTCTCTTTTTTCCTCCCTTCTTTCCTCAATACCTCGTTGGGCGCAACGGGAAGTGCAGTTCTGCCGGCAACGACCTCCAGGCGTCCAATGCTCGATGGATTAAACAGATCGAATGAGGGTGTCCTTAACACCTGCCTACCTAGTCGGCTCTCCTGCATGCTGTGTGACTTGACTGCCAGGTGCCTGTTTCCCCCCCAGTCGGCATGAAAGCGGCGTCGAGAGAGCAGCATCATCTCCTCTGCAATACCCCGTCCCCGTCCCCCGTCGTCACCCCATGTGCCCAACTGAAAATAAAACAAGATCAGCAATCACCATCGACTCAGCCCAAAACCTCGTCAACCAACTGAACCGTATCCTATATCGTGTCGCCAACCGCGCTGCTGTATCGAAAGAAAAAAAAAACATCAAAGAACTCTCAAGGTGGGTCGATGATGAGGCTTGTTTGGGCTCTGTTGGACCATCAGTTGCACCCTGGGCGCCAGAGGCAGAAGCTTGGACCTGACTTTGGGTTTCCCATTCACTTCACCCTCACACCAACAAACACCCCCCGACCTTTCCGCTTCCTGCCCACAAACCAACTTGCCAACCGCTGTGGGGTGCTGTGATCTTGGCCAAACTGAGTGCTGATTGGCGAAGAGCAAGGGACTCAGCCTCAACGCCGCCGTTCTGCGAGCACGCACTTTGATAGCGCATCAAGGTACGGGTGTGTCCGCGATCCATGCAGCAAGCTTACCTATCTCAGAAAGCACCTCTGGTCACTCTTCTGGGGACCCAAACAAAGACTCGGATCATGGCCTCGGGTCTTGCTGCAGCACAACAGAACCCGAGATCCTCCTCGCATCTTTCAGCTTATCAACTGCAAGTTCCAGAGAGGAGGGATTTGAAAGTGAAGCAACAGAATTGACGGACTTTTTCACTTTGCTTTCAGTGACCTTGGTTCAACTCATGCAGGTCACCTCGTTGTGCCGTTGGGGAACCAAGGACCAGCACCACCCTATCAGAAACAAGAAAATCCTCCCGCTGCAGGGGTAGCAAGCACCACGGAACTAGCACTTTTTAGCTCTCAAAAGTCATTGGAAGCAAGCTCTGCGATCGTTGTCGACCCGGGTGACAGGCAAGGATATGACGGAGTTTCCTCCGCCCTCGACATGGCTATCATCTTGGGGTCGCGTTGCTAAATAACATCAACACCGTCTTGTGATATAAAAGACCGACCAGGGCGGCTGCAAATCTCCGTCTGCCGTAGGTTTCACCATGTCGGTTCCAGCGATGTCGTCGGCAAAGTCCTTCGTGCTGATGGGGCTCGCACAAGATTGGTTCGCTAGTCTGATCCAGAGTTGGTAGTCCTAAGTTGCACACACAGCACACACGCACATCACATACAGATTGCAAGCGGTGAGGCTCGCTGATTCTGGCATGCTGCAGCCATTTGTTCCCCGAACCCCGCCATCCATCTGCGGTGTCCCACCTGCTACTACCTAGCCCAAAGAGAGAAGAGTTATCGTGGTTGGGCAACAAGGCCATCACACGTGTTCCCAGACGGAGCGCCATGCAGATATCGACTCTCGAGTTTAACCGGAAAAGGACACTAAAACGTGAGATTCTCAGCCGCCAGATGGGCGTCGATGGTCCAGGAGCCTCACTTGTCTGTACCCGATGAGAACGCAGAGAGGGGATATCCGATATAATTCCATATTTGTTCCCATCCGACCACGTTCTGGATACTTGTCTGAGGTTAGGCCCGTCCGTCCCAGGAGACCACTTCGCTTATTGGATGCGCAGACTAATTCATTTATAGTGGAGAGGGGGCATGCAAGAGTTGCCGTCCTCCTTTTTGGGTTCCAAGGAGAAGAAGGTTGCGGCATTTCCAGCGTGAGCTTTCCTGGGAGAGGAGGGTGTGTGGAAGGGCTGCAGCACGGCCACTTGATTCCCCCGCAATTTCACTCTTGCTCGCTACCTACATTGCTCGTTGGCTGATCTCTGTGTATCCCATTTGTGGTATTCCCGAGTGTCACAATATGGCGATACATAGAAGGACTGAGTGCGAGGATTCGGTACAACCTTGGTCCTCTTTCCACCACTCATAGAGACCAACATAGCCCGCGATGGGATTGCCGAACTTGGGAAATGTCTCATTGCGGGGAGCTCTGTTCAAGGAGCATGACCTCGGCCTATGCATGTTCGGTTACACTCAGAAGAGGTTGTCCTCCCATCGAAGTTCTTTGGAGTTTTCGAAGCCCCGGCTCTTATTGCTCGATATCGGTTGCTCCCTTCCAACTCAACCGGGAAAACCACCTGCCAGTGTCATCAACTTGCCACAAAGCCCACCACAGCCGCCACATGAATCACAACAGCGCACCAATCATCACACGAAGTATTTCCCTCAAGCACGTTCACGAGAGCCGGTTTCCAACCTTCGGGTCACACACAAAAAACAGTCACCGTGGCGGAGAGGTCACGCACCCGGCAGCTCCAGTGTTGTTTTCCCTAGCGTTGCTTACACGGCGCAACGCCGGGAGACGTCAGTTGTAATCTGACCGGGGTCAAATCTCTTGTTCATTTGCCGGTTTGTTGGCCCTTTAGGTGTTCTTACTCAAGATGAAGGGCGGCGGCCAGCTTTGCTAAAAGGGATAGTATTTTCACGACAGAGACCGGGCCCATGAAACCGCAGTAGTTAAGGTATACGTACACCTGACTCTGCAGCCTCTGTTGATGCTGTTGGCGCTCTCTGGGTTGTAATAGGAAGGCTACAGGCTACACCTCTGAAGGATTCTTGGCCTATGGCTTGGACGTTCGGGAAGGCCTGCTTAGAACTTGGGAAGACTTTTTTCCCAAACGGTTGCGTGTTATCAACTTCAAAAACGGTATATGGAATGGCTGAGACAGTCTCCTCGGGACGGTTCTAACTCCTGTTATCTCCGCTGGTTATAGCTACCTTCCGACGTATTCGCGCAGCTGACTCTTCCTTTCATCGGTGTCCACGGCTTCATTGACGACGTCAACATCGCGAGAACCCGGATCCTCAAGATACAAAGCACGCGCACGCCAGGTGTGTTAGCAGGAAGATTGGCCCAAGGACCGAGTACATAAGTCTTGATCCGCATTTGTGAGTCGATGATCATCGATGCTGATAGGGATTCATGTTCAGTCAGCTTCTGCTTTATTACGCAGTAAGTAGGTAGGTCATTCTATCCAAGCTCTTCTCTTATCACAAGCTACATAGCCCCGGTTCACCGCCTTTTCCGTCTCATGCACAACAAGTCCAATTCCCCTCCCTTTTGCCTCAAACAATCTCCTCAGAGCCTTCTCACAAGATTGCCCGCCCGGGACAACCACTTGCTCGGTAGGTACATTTAAGTACCGGTAACATCCTTCCTCACGCCAAGTGGAGGTAGTTTTAGCACCTTTCTAATTGCAAGGAGCATTGGTAACGATAACAAACCACCGATCATCATGCCAGCGCTCGCCAGAGACTTGAGGGGTGTAGTTGTCCTTCCACCAAGTGCACTCGTTCACGAGGACCTGGGCGGCATTGGCAATGTGGAACCAAGGCATCGACTTGGAAAAGTTATTCTATTTGCGTTGTTCTGTCAGCCTCCCTGCTATCATGCGCTGCTTACGGTGAGAAGGGAGTCAACTTACATCGTTACAATACCAGATAGAATTGTCGAGATCACAGCTAACTCTCCCGCAGTTTCTAGGACCAGGACCGTTTCTGGCCTCCCCGCTTAGACCGCGGAGATAATGAATTCCCTGAATAATACGTTCCTGCCGGGCACCCGCCATTCGTCCCCAGCAGACGGTCCAGTCACGCTTGTGGAGGGGACTGGCAGGAGTGGTCTCCTCCAAAGCTTTGGCGTTGCGCTCAGAAATGATGGGCGCAAACTCCTCGTCATACTTGGGGTTGATCTCGAGGAGTTGTGCGCGGACTTGCTGGACGGTACCGTTGAGGGCCACCTTTGGTCCGCCGGGGGTGGTCTCAACCTCCCACTCGAGCTGCTCTGAATCGACGATGCCATAACCCTCAGGGATAGGACTGCGGGGAGCCTCTGTCCGACGAACTGGAGTGGCTAAGCCGTGGGCGGTGGCGAGGAGAGCCGCGATGCTGGTGATGAGGGCGGTGGACTTCATTGTCTCGTAAATTGAACTCGAGAGGATCGATGTTGAAGACTGTTGATGATGATGGACTGCAAGAGAGTGTGAGATGCTGATGTCTGCAAGAAAGTCGAAAGCAAAGATGGCGAAGGGGGGGCATTTATACGCATTTGCGGTCTCATGCACTTTGTTTACCAACCCCCTACTTGAAGTCCATGAGTCTGTTGATGCCCCCTGTTCAGAAGACACGAACTCAGTTGAAGCACAACCAGCTGTGCAAACCCGCTGTCAAAAAAACCTGAAGATATCCACAAAGCAAATCCTTTGGTTGCTTGGTAGGTTTCATTTACGTGGACGGTTGGTAGATGCCTATTCACCACGATGCTGATCTATGGGTCTTGGCATGGTGGCATTTCCACTGTTTACTTACCTCGGCCAGCCCGCCAAGAGGACGTTGGTCCATGCAGCACTTGGGAACCCCTGAAAACCCCATGGCCAGCACGTTCTCTACACAGTAGTCCTAAATACGGTTTAGACTTTGTGCAAGGTAGACCATATCAATGTAATCAACGTCGTAGATGTCGGCAGATTTCGTACGAGACAATGTCTAAGCGGTCAAGACTCGAGACGAACGATGCTCCAGAAGAGAACCTCGGCATCTCAGGCAACAGCATATTTGACCAGAAACACCTATGTAACCGCCAGCCTCGGTCACCTGACAATCTACCATCTTCCGGCTTTTTTTTTTTTTTTTTTTTTTGTCGCCGTGGCAGTATGCAGCAGCTTCTGGGGAAAGCTCTGGCTGGACGGCAATATGAAGGCTACCTAGCTGTACGGGTTAATTAATTACTGGGTCGTCGTTGTGCTTGTTGGAGCATTCGAAACTTTGAGTGTGTCCATCCGCCCAGGTTGAATGTCTATTTCCTGGTAGACGACCAAACATTTTTGGTTCATTCTTCTATTGCCAGCCTCAGTACGAGTATGTAGCTTTTATTCGACCCGAAAAAAAAGTGGAAAAACATAAAAAATGAAAAAACCGCAGATATTTGTCGCTTGCTCTCTGTAAGCAATTTTGCCAATACGCAACGCACAGGCAAAGTGGCTCTATGAGTTCTCCCCCGAGGTAGGTAGAAAATGCTGACCCATAGATTCAACTGCCCCATATATAACCTTCTCGGATCCGAGATGGTATGTATCGATGTACATACATAGAATACACGCCTGACATTTCTTCAGACTATTCATTCCATTCTTCGATATGTCTTGTAGACTCACCCACCCCGCACTATAATTTTACCTGCTTTATTATTAAATTCCCATTCTCTTTTTTTTTTTTTTTTTTACTCCCTTTCCCCATTTTTGGGAGGGGTAATACCATTCTACTCACATTTCCATGATGAGATTTTAAAAAAAAATACCGACATGCAAAATTTAAAATAGTCACACAGTGGACGACTGTACATGAAAATCCGATCCAATCCGATCCTCTCTCCAAAGATAACCCCACAATACCCCCTCTCCTCGATCTTTTGCATACCCTCTTCTCCGAGATCGCATTTGCCGAGCAACAAACCAAAAAAAAAAAAAAAAAAAAAAAAAAACATGACCGGCCGGTCCGGTACTAATTAATTCATCGGGCGGATCCGGGCTACCTACCTAGTGTACGGAAGAAGGGGGGAGGAGAGAAGCGGGGGAGAAGATTTGGAGAATGAGGGGGAAAAAGGACAAAACAATGTTAATATCATTTGTTGCTGTCACGCCACAAAGAGTTACATAATTATCGACAAGATCATCCTTTGGGAGACAGGTCCCTTTCGTCATTGTACATCCGAGCTCATCAAAATTTTAATTTGTTTTTTTTTGTCGAGTTTCAAAATCTAAAAAGGCTACCTACGCACTTAACTCGCACCCAATATATATATATAAAATTGAGGTCCGAAATGTCGTCTTTACTCCCAGCAACGATGAAGGCCGTAGTCTTTCACGGCCCCAAAAAGGTTGCAGTCGAGGACAGACCTGTTCCTCAACGTAGGTTTTTTTTTTTTTTACACATCTTTCTATTCATCTTCAATACTTCATAAATTCATACTAACGGCGGCATCGAAACAACAACAGTTCAGGGTCCCAAGGATGTGATCGTCAAAGTGCAAGCCACCGCCCTCTGCGGTTCGTACGTCGTTTCCCCCAATCCCGTTCCTTTTTATTTCCCATACTGACCCCCCCGCTCTGTCCAGAGAGCTACACGTCTTCCGTGGGCATCAAACCTCCCCAACAGGATTCATCATGGGCCACGAGTTCGTCGGACACATCGTAGCAGTCGGCTCTTCTGTGAAAAACCTCAAAATCGGCGACAAAGTAGTAGCCCCATTCACGACCTCCTGCAGCGAATGCTTCTACTGCACCCACAACCATTCCTCCCGCTGCGCGCACTCTTTACTCTTTGGCTGTGAACGCCTTGATGGCGGCCAGGCCGAGTACGTTCGCGTCCCTCACGGAGAGGGGACCTTGACTATTGCCCCTTCCGCCATCTCGGATCAGGCCTTGATTCTCATGGCTGACATCTTCCCCACTGGGTTCTTTGGAGCCAAGAATGCTTTCAAGCTGCTCGAGCCATCGAACCAGAAGCCGAGCGAGGCAGTGGTTGTTGTTGTGGGTTGTGGACCGGTGGGGCTCTGTGCGATAATTTCGGCCCTCGAGTACAAGCCCAAGCATTTATTTGCGGTTGATAGTGTTCCTTCGAGATTAGAATTGGCCAAAGGGCTGGGCGCCGAGCCGCTCAACTTTGCGGACGGGAAGGAGAAGATGATTCAACGAGTAAAGGAGGTTACCGAGGGCAGAGGAGCCGATGCGGTTATTGAAGTTGTTGGATTGAGTCCTGCACTGAGGACTGCGTTTGACTTGCTGAGGCCTTTCGGCGCCATCAGTAGTATTGGCGTCCATAATGCTGAGATTCCTTGGGGTGGGGATGATGCGTATAGGTGAGTTACGAGCAGTTGCTTCGAGGCGATGGTAATGATGACTGACAGTGGTAACAGCAAAAATCTGAGGATCCAGAAGGGTCGATGCCCAGTTAAGTCTATTTTCGATGAGGCCCTGCCTGTGTTGGCCAAGAACCAGGATCGCGTGAGGTAAGTGAACCTATCTGGGATGGAATCGGAAGTCTGCTGACGGTCGTGATAGCTTCATGTTTGACAAGATCATGCCCCTTGCTGACGCGGTCGAGGGCTATGACCTGTTTGATCAGATGAAGGTGCAAAAGGTAATTTTCAAACCTTGAAAGGTAGATAGATAGGTAGGTAGATAGAATGGAATAGAAGCATCTCAGTTTTGTCTGGGCTTCACGAGGCCATCATGTATCCAGTAGTAGGTAACAGTCGAGTCATCCTGAACCGTTGCCAAGAGAATCCTCTTTCCACGTTTGGAACCCCTCCATGCCATCCACGGAGCATCATCGGCCTCCTCGATAGCGGGAGCTGAAGGTGGATGAGGCTTGATTGCATCAAAGACAGCAGCGAACTGGGCTGGCGTCCATTTCTCCGAGAGGTGAAGTGGGAGAACCCACTCGTACTCTGGTTCCTGAGGGATGTGTTCTTTGCGCTCATTTTCTGCCTTGATAGTATCTACCTGCTCGTCGGGATGTACGTATAGCCGCTTTGGTGGGAGGCCGTAGATGAGTTTCCTTGTGAGTTCTGATTGGGTGTGAGTGTTGATTTCGGTCCAGTCGTGCTGGTACTCGAGGCTGTTTAGCACTATTTTTACGAGTGCGTCGAGGTGTTGTGTGGGCGCCATTTTTTTCTCTTTTGCTCTTGGCAGTGTTGTTGACGTTGGCTGTGATCTTGTGAAAAAGAAGTTTGTCATCTTGAAAATGTTCACGATGAGTGGATCAAGATTTTAGTGGAGCTCCCCTAACCTTACCCAGATAGGCCCCTGAGGTAGTGGGGTCTGCTTCTCTGCACCGGTAACCTGGAGGCCAACGAACTCTTTTGATTCCAGAATCGCAAAAAGAAGGACCACACCCTGGTAAACTCAATCTCACTCAAGTTGCGGACGATCCAATGAGCCCGCGGAGGTTGTTTCTCAATATGAGGCCGTGACATCATCCGGCATGTGGAAAACCCAACGGGGACGGGCTGCCCAGCGGGCAGATCTGGTCCTCCTTTCCCGTCTTGCCGCCCTCCCTCCAGAACAGGGAAAGCTAAAACAACCAACCCATGCCAAGCGTCATCGCCCCTTGCGTCTGAATTTATACTAGTGTATACGCGGCAACCGCCTCCCATATTTCTGGGCAATACAACAAAAGTGACGACACTTCTTTCAGGAGGTTTCCCTGCCACCTGTGCCCTTTTCTTTCTGGCCTTTTGAACACAATGGCAGATGTGTCGTTGGTTTTATCTTGACACTATCGATAATTGCAACTGAATCATTCCAACCAACCACCGCACTTTTGTGTTTTCCTTGTTGTACTAGGTTTTAATTCGCTTTTATTGACGTTTTCAATTCGCAACGGCAGTCATCGCCACAATCATCATCGTCATCATCGTCATCACCATCATCAACAACAACAACAACAACAACAACAACAACATTGTTCGTCTGGCGCAATTGCTTCGTATTCCTTCGGCCTTCGACCTCGATACTTCTTACGGTTGTCTATTCGAGCAGTCCAATCATGAATAACCCCGACGATGGAAAGAATGCGCAACCAGCGCGGCCCCCGTCGCTGATCAAGAGGCTTTCCCGTGAATTCGAAGACTCGAGACCACCCGAGGGTTTCGTTGCCGCAACCAGTGATCTAGCATCAACATTCGTCGCCGAATACATTAAACCCAAAATTAATGGAAAGACGCCAGCGGTCGAGGAGGAAGACGAGCAAAAAGCAGGCGCGGTTGAGCTCTTGGCGGGAGAACCAGCAGCGATCGAGAAAGTACGGTCGACAGATTCTACGAGCAAGCGTGAAACATCCTCAGATGAAAATACCATCGCGCCACGAGTAGAGACAGAGAAGGAGGATAAAAAGTCGAGCGTTTTCGACCACACGGAGCCATTTGAGAATGGCTACCACTTCCCACCCAAATACTCAACCAAGGATTCGACCAAGCATGGATTGGCATCGTTCTGGAAGTTTTTTATGACGCCAATGGGTTTCTTTTGGACCATTTACGGACTCAATGTCGTTGCTTGGGGCGGTATGCTGTTTTTGCTTCTCTGCAATGCTGCTCCAGCCATGTGCCATCCGACTTGCAACGATATCGATTCTCCCAGGCGGAAATGGGTTGAGTGGGATTCACAGGTTTTGACGGGGCTTTTCTGTGTCACAGCATTTGGATTGGCCCCTTGGAGATTCCGTGACTGGTGGTATTTGCTAAAATACCGGGTCATGGGAGACTTCGATGGACTACGACGCCTTGCTGGTATTCATCGCAGCTGGTTCCGGCTTAAGGGCTCACAGGAGCTACCCCGGGATGTTGGACCGGAGAATATCCCGGAACACATCCCTAGGTCAGCGATACCCATTCCAGAAGACGCCACTCCCAACGCCGCTCTCACTGGAATTCGGGCACCAGCAACCAGTGTTTGGAAGCTAGACTTTGTGATTTGGTCAATGGTGTTGAATACCTTTGCTCAGTGCGGCCTCTGCGGAGTCATGTGGGGTATGAACCGTTATGACAGACCGAGCTGGGTGACTGGTTTTTTGGTGGCGATTGCTTTCATCATAGCAATGGTGGGAGGACTCGTCATGTTTCTGGAGGGCAAGAAGGTCAAGAGCATTGAGGGTGTGCCATGCAGTGATCGGGATCTTGAGAAGCTGGCTCGCGATAAGGAGCTGGGGGTTCCTCACTACAACAACATCAAGGATAAGAAGCCTAAGACGAAGACACATGATCCCGAGAAGTGATTTTTGGGGATGGGGTAAAATATGTGCCTTTGCTGAAAGGAAATCACCGTTTAGTAATCATAATGATTAGGTGTATGGGATGGGCATGGAGTTTTGGAGCATCAAATAATATGCATATACGATACCCTTGGTTCGTTGTCAGTTTAGAATATAGCACATCATAACATCATAATGAAGCGGTCAATTGTTAATTCTTACCGAGGTTCCACGATTGTTACACTAGCAACAGGTCATAGGAACAGCTCACTCATCAGCCTCGAACTGAGCCTGTTTCAAAGCCCATTGAGTCTCGTGATACCAACAGTTCCAGGGCCAAGAGGGCTGGGGCTGTCTTGATAAGTCGCAGCGAATCAGTCAGCAGGGCTTTCAAGTAAAAGGTGGGGCGCAGAGTCCAGATGCCAATCGGAAGCTCCACTGATCGTCATGGGGAAACACGGCTGGCCGTTATCCACCACCAGTGTCATTGTCAGCGCCTTTGGCAACCTACAGCCTCAGTAGTACAAAGGGGAGAGATCGAGGTGCCTGATCACCCATCTTCTCTTTTGTTCTTGTTTTAATAAACCGCATTTTCTTTTTATTGATCACAATTATTGCGATTCGTTCCAGAATCGAAACAGATACCGCCAAGCCGGTGCGCGGTACATCCGCCTCCACATCCCCTCTCTTCCTCCGTTTCCGTCGTCACCGCGCATTCTCCCTTCCGCTGACACCAACAACATCACCACCACACCGATGGCGTCAACAATCATTCCCGCGCGGGCGGTAATCCCCTTCTTGGTGGGGATGATGCTGCTGACGGGAGTGTGCAATACACTCTTGACTAAGTATCAGGTCCGTCGTCTCTCTTCCCGCCCTTCCATCCCAGCCTTGCCATCCGTCCCCATTCTAACCTCGCATTGAAAATAGGACAACCAATGTGTCCGCAACTGCGACGACCCAGACCTCAAGAAGCGCAGCCACTTTGAACAGCCCGTCATTCAGACTCTGCAAATGTTTGTAGGCGAAATGGGATGCTGGCTCGTCGTCGGCATCATGAAGCTCTACAACCGCTACGTCGCATCTTCTGCCCCGGCATACGAACCCATTCCCTCCTCCGAGCGACAGGCAGCCGATAACGCCAGTGTCCATTCGACTACTGCTCTGAACGGCACATCAAACAAGTCGGCATCCGTCCTTCGCGGCTGGAGAGTTTGTTTGCTTGCCCTTCCCGCCATTTGCGACATTTGCGGAACGACGCTTATGAATGCCGGTTTGCTGCTTGTGGCTGCTTCGATATACCAAATGACACGCGGCGCTTTGGTCTTGTTCGTCGGTCTTTTCAGCGTGGTTTTCCTCCGTCGTCATCTGCATCTTTTCCAGTGGCTTTCGCTGGTGGGAGTGATGACCGGTGTCGCCATCGTCGGACTGGCGGGGGCGATTCAGCCTGATAAGAAAGTTTCTGCGCTGGATGAGGTCGACAGTGATGCTTTGAGGGTCATCATTGGCGTGTTGATGATTGCTGGCGCGCAGATCTTTACTGCTACTCAGTTTGTGCTTGAGGAGTGGATTCTCGAGAGGTCGGAGATTGAGCCGATTAGAGTTGTTGGATGGGAGGGGCTGTTCGGGTTCTCCGTAACGTTACTAGGTATGACTGTATTGCATTTCGCGATTGGTCGGACCGAGAGTGGACGGTATGGACCGTTTGATATGGTTGAAGGGTGGAGACAGTTCTGGGAGTACAGGGCGGTATTTGTGTCAAGTGTTTTGATTATGATCAGTATCGGGTAAGTCTTATGCCTGCTAATGATTCTTTGGATAAGAGATGGATACTAATCAGTTTGTCACAGGGGCTTCAACTTTTTCGGCCTGTCAGTCACACGCAGCGTCAGCGCCACTTCTCGGTCCACCATCGACACCTGCCGAACCCTCTTCATCTGGATCGTCTCGCTCGGTCTCGGCTGGGAGACGTTTAAATGGTTGCAGGTTCTCGGTTTTGTCCTGCTTGTTTACTTTACTTTCCTCTTCAATGGCATCGTTCAGCCGCCGTTCGAGTTCCTCCGTGTTCGGGAGGTTGAGGAGTTGCTTCCCGAGGAGCCTATCGAACATCACTAAATGGTTGCGGTCGAAGCTACTATCAGCAGCCTTGCTGCTTTGCACATAAACTTGTAGCAAAGATCCACTTACACATGATTCAAGACTGTATTGGGATGGTATGAACGGCGTTTTGGCTTTGGGCATATATTTTATTATGGCTCACATTGGGATATCAGTTTACATTACGTAGGAATGGCAGTTATCACACTATCGTCGCAAATTTACACAGCACAGGATCACAGAGTCATACTATCATCTAATTCCCCCAATCATCGTGACACCAGACGATACCGCGAGCTTGAATTCAACCCCAAGCGCTGGCGGTCTCCGACGCCCACCTCCACATCTCAGCGCAACGCCACTTACACATCCACAGCCACACACTCTCCCACAGCCCACAGACCACAGAAGACCCAGGAGCATCCATATCATTTCGTTTCCTTACCTTCACCGTTTGGCTCACTGGCGCAATGGTAGCGCGTCCCATGTCCAGATTTCATCTGGCACTATGCGGAAGCTCCCGAGTTCGAATCCGGGGTGGTAAGCCCATCGTCTTTTTGTTGATGATGCCAGCCAGTGTCGTTGATACTATTTTATTCAACGAAATTGACTGACAGCTTTCTTTTATTGTTTCTTTTATTCTTGGTTGGTTCTGGAGGTTGGGGCAGGTAAGTTGACGAAAAGAAGGCTATAAGTGTGCTGTAGAGTGTGCCATGAAGGAAGATGATAAGGAAAAAAAGAAGAAGAAGAAGAAGAAGAAGAAGAAGAAGAAGAAGAAGAAGAAGAAGAAGAAGAAGAAGAAGAAGAAGAAGAAGAAGAAGAAGAAG
>MU858863.1:0-34646 GCA_033297175.1 Cladorrhinum sp. PSN332
AAGAAGAAGAAGAAGAAGAAGAAGAAGAAGAAGAAGAAGAAGAAGAAGAAGAAGAAGAAGAAGAAGAAGAAGAAGAAGAAGAAGAAGAGAAGGAGAAGGGTAAGGATAAGGAGTTTTTAATATGAGTCTGAGGTTCCCGCCGACCACCCGGAGTGTAATTGGATTTCTCTCAGAGAGAGAGAGAGAGAGAGAGAGAGAAATCCGTTTACTTCTCCGCCTCAGTTTTGTTTTATTTAGTGTTCTACTCTGCCAAAGATAAAGATGGCAGAATAGATAGTGAAGTAAATGGCAATGTAAATGGCAATGTAAATGTTGATGAAGATGGTTCAAGATGATTCAAGATGTGAAATAAATGTTGGAAAAGAAGAGAAAGAGGGAAAGGAAGGAGGGATAGGCACTGCTTTTATAGCTGAGAAATAAGCCGGTGTGGGAATCGTGGCGTATCAGTGTTGGAAGAAAGATGGAGCATTTTGGAACCAGAGAGTCGATAAGGTTAACATGTCAGATGGAGAATGTGGGAACTTAAAAAGCGTGGACTGTGAACATGCACAAGTCGTGACGGAAAGAATATCATGAGCTCCTTGGGCAGGCAACCTTTTGCAAGTTGGCCAGCGATCTATGGGGTGTCTCTGACAGAAGGGACGGCGCAGAGATTGAGAGATGATCATCATGTTTAGCAAACTGAGACCGTGGGTGGTGTTACATATCCGGTTCGCAGAAAAATAATTAACGGTTAACAACCTTCTGTAGACATAAATGGAAAAACCTCTTTGTGCTATGTGCCTCGTGCATTTCCAGTTTTTAACGTGATCATTATATATTGCAGTTTCTGCCTCTGAGTTGACAGCATTCTGCTCTGCTCAAATTGTTGCGGTATTGTATATCAAAATATGGTGCTTATACTTGTTACCTCCTCATTCTTTATTGCTTCGAGAAACGCCAGTTGTTTTGCTTGAGACTGAAGTTGATGGCTGATTGTGATGATGATCAAAATGGTAAGGAGTGCAACAAAGACGTTTTCATGTCAGGTCAGTTGGCGAGGGAATCTCCTGAATGCTTTTATCCGTCTTAAAAGATTTAGGGGAGCGAGAGCGTGCCGTTGCTGGGGAAAGGTTGGTTGTTTGTTTAAGGGGCCACAGAGAACCCTACACTGAACCCTGCATGAGACTGTGGAGGGTGGTATGTACATGTACATGTGCAGATTCCCGGGCTGCGGTTGTCAACTGCCACGTCCCTTGCCCCTGAAACAGAAGGCTGAGCCCAGTGAGCTGAGATCTTGGTTCACCAGACTGACTCGATATCTTTTGGTTTTGTAAAAATAGAAAATTTTCTTTCTCGGGTTATGCCAGTGTTTGGTGGTGTTTACGTATTCAGTCCAACGTTGATGGGTCCTCCGAGGCTGGGCATGACAAACAAGTATGTAAAGTATGCCCGTTAGTTGGGCACGAGGTTTGCCATAATCCTTGGTAGGACTTTTTGTTATGTCTTTGAAGGTTTATTTCAGATTCGAGAAGGCTCTGGAACAGTATTTTCATGATGCCAATTGGATGAGTTGGGCATCGATCATGACCCGATGAAATGTCGTCGATTTGGATTGGATACACGGAAACATGTGATTGTCCAACAAGAAATTGGTAGGCAGATTGGCTGCACACCCCGACCCATCGATTCTAGGTATGCTATGCTTGACAACATTTCCCCTCTCTGACTTGATGCTATCCATGTGGGACAATCCGAAACAACATGTGCAAGTGTGCCATGCCCTTGTCTGCTCGGCGGTGTGAGAACACAAGTCGTCACGGCGGGGAGAAAAAAAAGAAAAAAAAAAAAAAAAAAAGGAAAAAAAGAGAAAGGGTGGCGTATGGTGGGGTGATACGTTCGCACCACGGTGTAGAGGAATGATGAAAGTCTTATCTGAATCTTATCAATTTATCGGAGCGGAACCCCTCGTCTTGGCGGAGTCTGGGGAGCAATGGATCCATGATGCAAGACAGAATCATTTGCTTTTGACGCATAAGCAAAGACGGGATGAAGAACTTGAAAGGTGCATTGAAGCCTGCTGCATTGATTGGGAGTGTGACATGGCAGCCTGACTTACCGAAGACGGAAATCACCATGAATGGGAAAGTTTGGAAGCACCTAGTCAAGAGCTGAGGTGGAAGAGAAACGCCGATGACAGGGACCAATCGAGAAACTTCTCCTGGCTTCCAGGGCTGTCTTCAGGTCTTGGCCAATAAATTGGGAGCAGCACAGACCCCCGGGCGCGGGGTTAATGAGGAAGGCAATCAGGCCCATGGAGGGGGAAAACTTGTGCCTGCCTGTCAGTGTCGGGCAACCAAAAGTCTCTGATTTTTTCTGCTGCCAACCAAAACTCCCCTCTGTGCTCCATCGGTTTTTCAGTATTTGCGACGATAGACTCTCTTCCCAGTGCCAGACCTCCGTTATCTGAGCAGACAACGAATTTCCCCGCCATTACCGAGTCTCGACATAGTTGGTAAGGCACACCTTACCAAGTGCAACTGCTCTCGTGCATTTGTTTACACAAAGTCTTCTCGACATACGCAGTGCCCCTCATACCCACCGCCCAACATGAGTGTCGTCGGTGTCGATTTCGGAACGCTCAACACCGTCATCGCCGTTGCGAGGAATCGGGGTGTCGATGTGGTACGTGGATACATAGTCGATAAAGTATATGGGCGACGAGTAATATGGGCTAACATTCACTAAACAGATCACCAACGAGGTTTCCAACCGGGCTACTCCTTCTCTTGTTGGCTTCGGCCCCAAGTCAAGATATCTCGGTGAGTCCGCAAAGACCCAGGAGATCTCCAACCTCAAGAACACCGTCTGCGGCCTGAAGCGTCTGCTCGGCCGCACGCTCTCCGACCCCGATATTCAGACTGAGCAGGAGTTCATTTCGGCCCCCCTCGTCGATATCAATGGACAAGTTGGCGCCGAGGTCATGTACATGGGCCAGAAGACCCAATTCGCTGCCACCCAACTCGTGGCCATGTTCTTGAGCAAGATCAAGCAGACTGCCGCCGCTGAGCTCAAGCTGCCCGTATCAGATCTTGTCCTGAGCGTACCCGCCTGGTTCACTGATATCCAGCGCCGCGCCCTTATCGATGCCTCCGAGATTGCTGGCGTCAAGCTTCTCCGTTTGATCAACGACACCACCGCCGCCGCTCTCGGCTACGGTATCACCAAACTCGATCTCCCAGCTGCCGATGAGAAGCCTCGCCGTGTCGCTTTCGTCGATGTTGGCTACAGCAGCTACACCTGCTCCATCGTTGAGTTCAAGAAGGGCGAGCTCGCCGTCAAGGGTACCGCCTTCGACCGCCACTTTGGTGGCCGCAACTTCGACAAGGCCATTGTTGAGCACCTCCAGAAGGAGTTCCTCGGCAAGTACAAGATCGACATTAAGACCAACCCCAAGGCTCTCTGCCGTGTATACGCCGCTGCTGAGAAGCTCAAGAAGATCTTGTCCGCCAACCAGCAAGCACCCCTCAACATCGAGTCTCTCATGAACGACATTGATGTGCGCGCCATGGTTACCCGCGATGAGTTCGAGGCCATGTGCGCTCCTCTCCTTAACAAGGTACCTGAGGTTCTCCAGAAGGCCCTCGCCGACTCCAAGATCTCCGTCGAGGACATCGACATCGTCGAGGTTGTTGGCGGTGGTAGCCGTGTCCCTGCCATCAAAGAGCGTATCCAGTCCTTCTTTAGCAAGAACCTCTCCTTCACCCTGAACCAGGATGAGGCTATTGCTCGTGGTTGCGCTTTCAGCTGCGCCATTCTTTCCCCCGTATTCAAGGTCCGCGACTTCGCCGTCCAGGACATCATCAGCTACCCCATTGAGTTTGCCTGGGAGAAGGATGCCGACATCCCCGACGAGGACACCAGCCTTACCGTCTTCAACACTGGCAACGTTATGCCCTCGACCAAGATTCTTACCTTTTACCGGAAGCAGCCTTTCGACCTCGAGGCAAGATACGTTGCCCCCGAGGGTCTTCCCGGCAAGGTTCCTGCTTTCATTGGCCGTTTCTCCGTCAAGGGCGTCAAGGCCACCGGTGGTCCCGAGGACTTCATGATTTGCAAGCTCAAGGCCCGTGTCAACATTCACGGTGTCTTGAACGTTGAGAGCGGCTACTACGTCGAGGACCAAGAGGTCGAGGAGGAGATCAAGGATGACGAGAAGAAGGACGGCGATGTGAGTAAAATCAATCCATCTGAATCTATTCATAACAAAGAGGAGCATGTCAGAGAGCCAAAACGTCGCAAGACCCAGGCGCCCGCGACTAGCGATTCCGAGCCCTATGCCAAAATATATGACGATGATGAACTGACAACTGAATCACTACGCAAGGCTATGGACACCGATTCCAAGGATGACAAGCCCAAAACTCGCAAGGTCAAGAAGCAGGTCCGCAAGGGCGAGCTCCCAATCGTCAGCGCCGTCCAGTCGCTCGAGCCATCCGCCAAGGCCTCCCTTCTTGAGAAGGAGGCCAACATGTTCATGGAGGACAAGCTCGTCGCCGACACCGAGGAGAAGAAAAACGAGCTTGAGACCTACATCTACGACCTTCGCAACAAGCTTGATGATCAATACGCCGAGCTCGCCAGCGAGGAGGAGAAGACCAAGATCAAGGACAAGCTGGAGAAGACTGAGGTATGATTTTCTGCCTATGTCAAATAGCGACCGAGAAGCGCGAGACTAACAACACATTTAGGATTGGCTCTATGATGAGGGTGATGACACCACCAAGGCCATCTACATCGCCAAGATGGACGAGATCCGTGCTCTTGCCGGCCCTGTCGTTCAGCGCCACTTCGAGAAGGTTGAGGCTGAGCGTCAGGCTCTCCAGGCCCGCCTGGAGGCCGAGAGGGCGGTGAAGAAGGCTGCCGAGGAGAAGGCCGCTGCTGAGTCCAAGCAACAAGATACCCAGAAGGATGAGGAGATGACCGATGCCGATGCCCCCAAGGCTGAGGTTGACGAGGCTGGCGACCCTTAAGAGAAGGACGCAGAGGGAAGTTCCAAATGCTTAATTTCTCGATCACTCTCTCTTTTGCCCAGCGTTTCTCCTTGTTCGGATTTTGGTTTTTTGTTTTATTTTTTGCAGAAGGGAATTCAGGAAGGGATTGGTGGGGTCCATTTTTTCACTTAAACATAAGGGGGGCATACCTGGTGGTCTTTTGATAGAGCTGGGAAAGAATTGTAGAGATGGGAAGGGAAGAAAAAGGGCCTCCTTCAATAGGGTAAAATATGATGATGAAGCGAAAGCAAAAATGCATTCTGGCGTCTTTTTTCTTTTTGATAAATGAGAAATATGTTGGTTAGAGATGGAACTAATCATGTAATAATGCACAGATATACCATACACAGAGGGGCTACAATAGTTAAGGTAGTAGTGAATATTTACAAATGTGAACATCTTGACAAACTGACACACGAACGATGGAGCAGATATTGAAGCGTCTTGGATAGAAACAAAACCAGTTCAGAGTAAACAATACTTGATAGGCCTACAGAAAAGCTAGGGAAAAAAGAGCAAGAAAATAATGCTTCCCAAATTTTTCTTTTCCCTTGCCCCTCCTTTCCCCGATCCATTTTTGGTTCATCCTTCCCATCGAACATATGTTCCCCCGTAATCCCACATCACATCACCTCAATCCCTTACCACCCTATCTATATACCCCATCACTTCCAACCCCCCTGCCCCCCAAAACCCGAGCGTAAGCCGTATACACAACGGCCTGGGAGCTAAGCAAGCAGCTTAAGCAATGTCAAACAGAGGCTTAAGCTTGATGATAAGCTGCCACTCTTCCTTGGTCACCTCGTCCCTATAGAACTGCTTAAGAGTATCAATGGACTTGCGAGAGATGGTCGAGTAGAGCTTGTCACTCTCTTCGAGATGGCGACCATAGGCGGGCTGGTGACCGCCCATCTCGATCTTGATGGCGACTGAGGGTTGACCCTGCTTGCAAATGGGGATCTGCTTGTGGTCGCGCTCGATGGAGGTACTATTTGCAAAATATCAGTATAACTGTTAAGGACGAAATTGGGGGGAAGCTAAACTTACACTCTACCAATAGGAATAATAGTCTTGGCCCCAGTGGTAGGATCGGGCTTGATAACCGAAACAGGCGTGTTAATCCTGAGGTTACCCTCAATAACATCAACACCAATAACGATGGGACCAGTCTTGTTGAAAACCGCAACAGGGGACAAGACGCAAGGGAAGACAGCCAACATCTTGGACTCTTCCTTCTTCTTCTCGTTTTGCTCCTTGATGTGCTTGGTGAAGTTATCAAAGAGGTGATAAATAATATCAGCCGTGAAGATCTTGATACCTTGCTCGTCAGCGTACGCCTGTGCTTCCTTGTCGACCTTGACGTCGAAGCAGAGCATGACTGCGAACTCGGGGGACTTCTCCAACATGGTACCGCACTGCATTACATCGCGCTTGAAGACAGGACCGATACCGACGTTGGCAACGGGAATCTTGCAGTCCTTAAGGAAATCAAGCAAGGCTTCGAGCGAACCGAGGGTGGAGGCCTGGACGGAGACACCACGGCCTGACCTCTCAACACGGCTGAACAAGCTGGCGAGATCACCCTCCACTTCTTCCTCAAGGTCGGACTCGTCGTCATCCGGTCCGACGACGAGAAGGCGGGAACCGGCGATGGCGCCTTCGAGGCCGGGGGCACTGATCTTGACACCCAAGGCGGCCTTGACTTCCTTGTTGTGGACATATTGGGACTTGAGACGCAACTCCTTGAGTGGTGCTGGGGTAAGCAGTGCTCTGATGTTTGTTTTGATCACACCGTCGACACCGCAAAGGATGATACGATCACCTTCCCTGAGGATACCGTTGGAAAGAATGACGTCGATGGTCATACCGAAACCTTCGATCTGCTTGACTTCAAGGACGGTGGCCTGAACCTCAGAGAGGTACATGAGGGAGCCAACCATTCTATCTTGGGTGAGCTGGACGATGAGCTTAAGCATGTCGGGGATACCCTCACCGGTGTGAGCGGAGGTGGGCACGAGCGAGACATATTTGGCCATAGACTTGTTCTCGTAGAAGAGCTCAGAGTTGAAACCCTGCTCGGCAAAAGCGAGCTTGGTCTGCTCGAGACGGTTCTTGAACTCGTTTTGGACAGCCTTGTTCTGGAGAGCAAGAGACTCCTGGAAACCGTTGTTGTCAATCTTCTTCCAGCCGTAGAGACGATCGATCTTGTTGAGAGCAACAATGAAGGGGGTCTTCCTGTCACGGAGAAGCTTCATGGACTCAAGGGTCTGGGGCTCGAGACCGTGCATGATATCGACGACGAGAATTGCGATGTTGCACAGAGACGAACCACGAGAACGCAAGTTGGAGAAAGATTCGTGACCAGGGGTATCGATGATGAGGAGACCGGGGACCTTGTACTCAAACTTGCCATCCTTGTTGACAACGGCAGTCTTCTGCTTGATAGCATCAACGGGGAAGTAAGTAGCACCAATCTGCTGAGTGATACCACCGGCTTCGCCTTCCTGAACGTTGGTTTGACGGATCTTGTCGAGCAACTTGGTCTTTCCGGTATCGACGTGACCAAGAATACAGCAAATGGGCGAACGGAGGTTGTCCTTAGACCGGGCAGCGAGGGCGGCCTGGTGAGCCTTCTCACGGCGTTCAGCAGCCTCCTTCTTTCTCTGAGCCTCAGCAGCCTTGGCCTGGGTGGTTGCCTCATCCTCAGACGACTCGTCTTCAGAATCCTCTTCAGAGTCCTCCTCAGAGTCAGAGTCCTTCTTTGGTCGTGATGTGAGGGAGGTCTTGGCGGATTCGGCCTTCTTCTCTTCCTCATCACCGGTGTCCACATCCCAGCTGTCCTTGACGTCCTCCTTATCAGAATCAACGGCAGCTTCCCAGTCCTCATCCACGCTGTCCTCGGCAGCAGCGGCAGCCTTTGCGGCGGCAGCCTCGGCCTCGGCCTTCTCACGTTCAATGCGAGCCTTTTCCTCAGCCTCCTTGGCGAGAGCCTCGGCCTGCAGTCTTGCACGCTCAGCAGCCTCTGCCAGGGCCTTCTCCTCATCAATCTGCTGTTGGCGACGACCAGCAGGACGCCTCTTGTCGACCTTGGGCTTCTTTTCCTTCTCCTTCGTCTCACCCTCGCCCGCCTCCATGCCGCCAACCTTGATACCGGCAGCAAGCATCTGCTGGAGTTTCCTCTCATTGCGAGCTTTCTCCTCCTTTTGTGCCTTGGTCATGTATTTACCCTCCTTCTTGAGTTGATCAATCTTCTCCTTCTCCTTTTGCTTCTTGCGCGCCTTCTCTTCCTCTTTCCTCTTAGCCTCCTCGGCCTCAAGACGCTCTTCCTCCTCTATCCTGGCCTTCTCCTCGGCAGCGAGTTTTTCGGCCTCTTCTTGTTGCTGACGGATGAGCTCCTGCTGCTTCTGTAGCGCAGCAAGGGCGGCAGGAAGCTTCTTCTTCTTACCACCGGCGGGCTCGGCGGCGGCGGCGGGAGCAGCGGCGGGGGCGTCGACCTTCTTTTCCTCGACAGCCTTCGCAGGTTCGGCCTTGGCGGGAGCGGCACCCTTCTTCTTTGCAGCCTATATCACAAATCCGTTAGTTATATGCACAGCACCGCAACGCATCACGAAGCCTGGAGAATGCGCACCTGTTCCTTCTTTCTCTGCTTTTCCCTTTCCTTCTTGAGTTTCTCCTTCTCAGCCTTGGTCAGCATTCTGCCTCCCTCCTCGTCATCCTCGTCCTTCTTTGCCTCCTTCGCGGGCTGTTGCTTGCCACCCTTTCCGCCCTTGCCCTTCTTCTCTGGCAGCGCAAACTCGTCGTCCATGTTGGCCTCCACGGGCGCCTTTGCTGAGAGGTCCTCCACGGGCTCCGCCGTCACGGGCTCGGAACCTGGGGCAGCCTCGCCGAGCTCGGCCTCCCAATTATCATTACCACCCTTGGCCTTGCGTTTATCCTTCTTCTTGCGCATCAGGTTCATGAGGCCACCTCCGCCGACGGACTCCTCCTCCTTCTCGGGCTCAGCACCATCGGCGGGGGGAGCGGCGCCGCCAGTGGGGGCGATGCTCTCGCCGAGCTCAGCTTCCCAATCATCGTTGGCCTTCTTGTTTCCCTTTTTCTTAGGCGGCATTTTGTCGGTGTTGAGTTATTGCCTTTCTCTTTGTTTTCCGGGTTTCCTTCGTTTTGCGTTCGAGATGCGACTTGGTTGAAAGGAATTGGAGGTGAAAACAGAACTGAGCTAGGTCCTGCCTTGTAAAGGATCCTGGTCAGGAAGTAAGAGATAAAGACCACGACCGACGGGTTGGAAAAAGAAATCCAACTAAAAGTCAGTCTGGTGTAGGTTTTGTGAGTCAAGTCAATGGCGAAGTTAAAAAAGAAAGAATTGCCGCCGAGAAAAAATAAGGTTGCTCAAAGTCAACAGAGGCAAGCTTGAAGCAGCAGGCAAAAGAGAGAGAGGGTTGTCGGGTCGCCGAGCAAGTCTGAAGTGCGCACTTCATTGCAAAAAATGGCCAGTGGTGGGCAACAGTCGCTGTGCTGGGGGCAATTTTAGTGGGGCTCTTCGAGGCAGACACGCTACAACATGATGAGATGAGATGATAAGGTTTGAAGGAACAATATGGAGGGGGGGCTATCAACAATAGTTTGCATTCTTTTCTCCTTGATCGTTATTCTTTATTTGTTTCTACCCTCGTCTGAGCTTTGATTTTCAATGGCACAAAGACAACCATGCCTTTTCCTCAATATTCCTTGAACTGTTGGCGGGGTTCACTCACTGATCAATTCCTTCCAGGTTTCGTCCAAAAATTACTGAAAAACTGGCCTGTGCTGAGGAGGGGTAGTTAGGCGCCCCACAGCTTTTGTAGCTGTGGGGCCAAATGTCTCCGTTTTGTGCATGGCTCGTCACTGTAGCAATATCTTTGAATAAGAAATATGACACAACAGCCTTTCGTCTATTCATTAGCTCTGTGTATAAAATTATGCAAACCCCTGAACCCCTTTCGAAAACAACCCAGCTTCAGAGAACTGACCGCAAATGATACTCCAGAAGATCGTATCCCAGTTTCAAATACTTTTGGCCGTCATTTTCAGGAGAGAACCCCCGTGTGTGCTCCCCATTGTCAATTTCCTCCAACAGCTCCATGAACCGTGTCATGAACTGCGGCTTGGACACCAGCTTCTCCAGCGCACCCTTGACCAAGTAACGCTCCAAAACATCGCCGTCCACCTGCATCTCAAATCCCTTGTCTAGCTTTGGCTCTGGATCGCGACTTAAGGACTCCCGGTAGTGAGGATATAGCTCCTCGGTTGTGATAGCGAGATTTTGAAGAAAGCGCAGCAATCGCCAGCTGGTGATGCCTAGAATTGTAAAGTGGTGCAATGACCCGTTGAGCGAAATCCCCAGTATCTCAGCAAAGTCTTCCGACTTGAATTTGTTGATTCTTGGAAATTTCTCGCCATGATCCCAAACAGGCCGCGTCTTCGCCACTTCGAATTTTCTAACCGATGCACCAAGTGAAGCGCTGAGGAGCATCTCGAATTCGGCATCCAGTGACTGCCATGGAATCCAGAAAGCCGCAACTTGGCACTCTATGTCCGACACCAGCACCATGCTGTCCACGCCCGTTCTCGAGGCTTCGATGAAGTGACCTCCCCTGTGCCTTCGAGGGTCCCCATGATAGAGAGATGTCATCTCTCGATTATCTTCCCGAATATGGTCCAGAACCACCAGAGAGTCTCTACTCGTCATCACTAGCAGCTTATCTCCTGATAACTTGAGGCTCGTGGCTGGCGATTCCAACTCGAACGATTTTAACGACTGCAATTTCCTCTCAACCTCGTCAACCAGCTCCCAGCGTAACGTGTCACCAGTGCAGAAAACCAAACCTTCATCGAACCCGAGGACAGAGTACACCGGGCGCTCATATTCCTTCTTCCACCTGGTCCAGTACCGGATCCTCGTTGGCGTTGCCGTCTCTCGAGATGATTCTTTCTGGGAAGAAATCACCACGAGGTGGCCATTCCGTGTGCCGACAACCAAGTAGTAGAATGTTTTGCCCTCCTTTATGAATCTCCATTCACTTAAGCAGAGAATCATATCTCCTTGTTTACCTAGACCCGAAATAAATTCGAGAGGTTCTTCCCTGGAATCCACTGGTTTTGATAGATCATCGCCGGAATTTGGATCAATGAACAGCAAGCTTGGCCTATTATCTTCGAGCACTGCAATAACCAGACACTGGAGGAAGTGCGAGTACATGATCTTATTGGGGGCCGCATTGAGTGGAATGCTTCGCTGCACGGGGCCCGACACATAGTCCAGCTCCGCAAGCACCAGGCTGGCTCCCGAAATCATTAGTATTTGAGGCTCGCCAGTCTCTGACGGTATGTTGAGGGCTCGGGCACGGTGCACGGGCAAAGGAGGAGCCCCCAAATTGTCGTAATTGACTGGCCAAATTCGGAATTTTGTTCTTGGCTGGCCGTTGTGGTCGGTTTCAACAGAGACGAGACTGTTGTCGCATGTGAGAAGCAGGATCGGATCTACTTTGTCTTGAACGTGATGGCAGGTCAAGGTTGCAGGTGTTGTTCCAAACTTTTCGTAATCGACAATCTTAAAAGAACGATAGGTCCCGTGGTCCTCCACCAAAGTAAACAGGTCACCACTTCTTGTACCGACAAGAATCATTCCCCGGGTAGGGACAATGCTCCCGATGCTTTCAATATCAGGGGCGCCGGTGGGATAGTTGTTTGGACGCTGACTGGCCAATACTGTGCATCGTCAGAAATACAATCCCTCTCTGCCTCTGCAAACAAAGAAAAAGACTCACGTTTGGGAAGGGAATCTGTTGCAATTTCATTTGAATCCTGTTGGCCCAGCGAGCAGCGGCCTATCAAAGGCTGAGAACCATCCCAGAGACCGACCAAAAGAGTGAAATCTGCAGTGATAGACACACATGTTACTTCCCCACCAGCTACGACTGTTCTCACGTGGGAAAGCTCGAGTCTGGTTCGATCAATCTTGAAGATAAAGATGCGGAACGCGCTGTCAATATGAGCCGAAATAGCAACGCATTCGTCCATGACACACGCATCGAGAACTGTGGCGCCATCAAGACACTCAAAGCCAGCATGTACATATCGAGCACTGTTCGATTTCACCTGGTCAGCCAAGAGTAAAACAGTTGCCACGGTTTGCTCACCTTCTATCCCCGCTGGTCAAAACGACAGATCCAGTGGTGACCTGGACCGCCAAAAACTCAGAGTCTTCAAATACCAGAGTTGGGCTGTCCAGGTCGTATGGAACGGAATCGGCGGTGAGAGGTTCGACAGCAGCGAGATCCGGTGTTAGAGAAAGGATTGCAGAACCACCAGGTTCAGAGACCAGCAGATTATAACCACGAACCGAGGATGATCCGCGGGACGGGAACATCCAGCTGTCTCTCATACCAGGCATGACTTCAATGCTGAGTCCGATTGAGGCCTTCTTTCCGTATCTGTATTCGGTGATTGAACCCTTTCTCCCATACTGACAAGTTGCAAATATCCTGTCAGGCTTCCGGGGCTGCCCTAGCGACCCGCTTTTGTTAACCTTTTCCTTCGCATCCGCATGGTATGTAGTTGTGAAGTCCACGGCGGGGGACCAGTTTGGCAAGATGCCAAGCGGCTCAATCGCCTTACGGGCAGGGGCCTATTGGAGGAAAATCAGCATCACAAACAAAATGGAATCGCGGGTTTCGGATTTCACAAACCCTCCAAACACTTCCGGGACCTGAATCGCTGCCCAGGATGAGCACATCTGCGTGCTGGTCACCGATACTTGCAAAGGTCGAAATGCTAGTGGTGAACCTTTTGACGAGGGTGCAGCGATTGACAAGACTCTCGTGGTCGGCCTCCATGTAGACCACAACACCGTCTTCCCTGGCGAGAAAGACCGAGTCTCGTCTCTCGAGGAAAGACTCGAGCCGAAACGGTCTTGTCCACGATGTCCAAAGTGGCCTGCTCAATCCACGGTGGTGAGATGTCGCAGGCTCCGGTTCCATGTCGATAGTTTCAAAATTTGGCGGTCCATGCAAGCACTCAGTGCATACCGAGATATGATCAGCAGATACCGCGATGAAGGCCGACCTAACGGTCAAAGGGATGAGTAGTAGTGGCATCCGATTCTCATGAGGAATACGATGCCCGCGTTTAGCCTCAGCAAAAACCCCTGCGAGGTCGTCTCCCAAGGCCCATTCATAGATTACCATGTGAGATTTCTTGTTACTGACGACGATAAGCAGGAGAATGATGTGATGTTTATCGCCCACACGTGGGTACAAGAAGGTAGCGTTTTGTATGACTCCCAGCACATGGCGGTTGCGGATGGATTTGACAGGTCTCAAGGGCTCCCCTCGAGCATATCTGAGCTCAAGCTGTTCGCGCGATTCCAGTTCGTAAACCGCAAAGTATTCTTCGGGATGCGTAAGGACCATGTACCGGGAACTGGGATCAACGGCTGCGCGGAAGCCGAGGTTCAGAGAGGATATCCTGGGGTTCTGGAAGCGTTCAGTGATAAATCCGGGCTTGCCGTCCGAGCTTGAGCGAACGAACAACACGACTCCTTCCCCGTTCTCCAGAGCGACCATCAGCAGCTGAGGCGGTAGTTGAGATTGGGTGGCCGAAAATGGCAAGTCCGGGTCGGGCTTGATGATGGGCGCAAGAGTGTCAACTTGGGCTTCATCGGCACTCTTGCAATCAGGGGTTCCGATCACGCATGCATTGCGGATACGGCTTCCAAAGTCGGTTTTTCGAATAACTTCCTTGAGTCGCCCATCTCTACGTAGCTGGTAGATTTGGACAAAGTGTTCCTACATCATCGCTAGAGTTAGACCAGAGTCCTTGAAATTAGACAAAAGACCAGACATACCCCGATGAAGGCAACATCGTTATGTAGTGGCGACCTGAGCTTGACAGGTAGTATCTGGTTGACCTTGGAGCTCTCGATGGCGGTCTTTGTCAGCAGCCCATGTCGTGGTGCGGGTGCAGCAGTCTGCCTGCTTTGGTTGCTGGGGCCATGAGCCTTGATAATCGATTGGAGGCTGACCGTCTCAGTGACCCATGCCCCATCACGAAGAACACTGGTTTGGAGAGCCATGTTGTCACAGAATGAAAAGAGTCTGGAACAATCCTGAAAAAAGTCGAGATCTGCGGAGGGTAGCCTCCAGGTCAGGTATTAATAGAATTGCTGGATGTCGTAGTGTCACGTAAATCGGACGATGTATTATTTGGGAGGTCCAAGTGACAATGACATGCAGGACGCGGCAGATTGGATTTGGCGACAGCGGCTGTGGCTATGGGAGACTGGGACGATTTGAGACTGAGTGGAAGATGAGATGCAGGCCGACCAGCGTGGGGCATCAGCAGAACCAACTTGAATCGCTGCAGCAGACGCACCTTCCTCTCCTCGCCCGTCCCGTCCCCCCCTCCGACTTGATTCGGACCCTTGTCGCTTCATGATGCTCATCGCACACCAAAACCCGAGAATTGAGAGAAATCTTTTTTCACAGATTTATTTGAGAGGTGGTCCGGCTTCCATCTCCAACCCCCATGATTGATATGGCGGGGTACAGAAGTCACAGTAATTTTTAGGTTCCCTCTGTGCTACTTAAAATCGAAGATATCGGGGATTTACAAGGACCCTGATCAGCAAGCAACAAGCCCAGAGAGATGTGACTGGACTCGCGCTTCGGTACGGGTACCACGGTAAGGCCATCATTGTTGGAATGGTGAATTCTGATACATCACATTTCCTCGAGTCCTCAGCCCATTTTTGGGTGGTGATAAACCGGGCTTGGCAGAGAAATGACCCAGGCCCATGTCTACCTAGACTGGACACACCAGTCGGGCGGCCCATTGGAACCATTGGGCAGGATTCGTGGTCTTACATGCTGTACTTCGGCCCATGAGACTGAAATTGGTTCAAAAGACAAAATACCGGGAGGTGGTGAAGTCTTCATGAAGCCTCTAAAGGTACCTATCAAGACACCTGGCAGCAGTAGCACGTCACTGCAAAAGGGAGCCTGGAGAGTAGCACGGCGCACAATTTGGCACCAAGCTCCCCGTGAGTGGGTGTTTGGCGCACGTCACCCACGCTAATCGGCCGGGCTGCTGCTGCTGGCATCTTAAATCGACCATTTTAGGTATCATTAGATTTGGAATCTACCAACTGAAACAACACTTCATCGCCAGCTCACTATTTGCAAATGGACGCTTCTTAGGCTATCACGATTTCCGCATGCAGCAAGACAGCCGACAGTGACAGGGATACGAAGATCTGAGCTTTAAACAATTGGGGACTTGTCATACCAAGTCCTGCTCGTGTCTCACCAAGAAGCTATCTGTCACTTTTCACATTCTTTTTCGGGTTTGATTTCACCATCACGGGACAACAGCCAGACTTGGTTTCGGTGTGGCTTGCTAGAAAAAGCAAAGAAATCCATAGTTGAGAAACAACATGGACGGCATGATGACGGAGAAACCGGACAGTCCCATTGAGGAAACTCTAAACGAAAAGCTTCCTGATCCAAAAGAGGAGGCACTAAACGAAAAAAAAGCTGCGATCCTCGAAGCATGCAAATCAAAAGATCTAGCGGCCTTGACAGCTTTGGCAGAGTCGTCAGGAGGGTTTCTAGCAGACACTATTCGTCAAGAAGCATGTAAGTTACGCCTCACTTTCCCCTATTCCACTCACATCACTGAGCTAACCCTCATCCCAGGGCCAGTCCTCCTAGGCCTCCCACCAAACAAAACAGAAAACGACCCAGAAGACGCCTGGAAGTCCCTCCCCCGTCACAAAGACGAAGACCAAGTCCAACTAGACGTCAATCGTGCCTTCGTGTACTATCCCAACCGTATGTCCCATCTCGTCCCTCTTCTTACACACCAGCTTTGTTCTTACCTCCAGGTCCCAGATAACAACGAATCCCTCCTCAACCTCCAAAAATCCCACCTATCAACCCTAATTATCTCAACCCTCCGACACCACCCCCACCTCTCCTACTTCCAGGGCTACCACGACATATCCCAAGTCCTCCTACTCGTCCTCCCACCTTCAACACGCTACCCAGCACTATCACACCTCTCCTTACTCCGCATCCGTGATTTTATGCTTCCATCCTTATCCCCAGCCATATCCCAACTACGTCTCCTGCCCGACATCCTCCGGCTCTCAGACCCAGCACTATGGCAACACCTTTCCTCCACCGAGCCATTCTTCGCCTTGTCAGGAACACTAACAATGTACGCGCACGACATCACCACTCTCGGAGAAATCACTCGTCTTTTTGACGTATTACTCTCTAAAGAGCCCGTCTTCACAATCTATCTGTTCGCCGCCATCGTCCGCTCCCGCAGAGAAGAACTGTTGGATATCCCATTTGACGAACCGGAGATGTTACACAGCGTACTCAGCAAATTACCTAACCCTCTGGACCTAGAAGGCCTAATCAGGGATGCAGGAGGACTGATGAAGGAGTTCCCTCCCGAGAAACTGCCACAGTGGAAGAGGATTAGTAGATGGAGCGTGCTAAAGACTGGAAGGACGGGTGTGCAGTGGAAGTTGGAGGAAGGGGAAGAGTTTTTTGAAAAGCAGGTCAAGGAGTTGGAGTGGAAGGAGAAGAGGGACAAGACGTTGAAGATGTTGTGGCAGTATCGGAGACCGGCAAGGACTGTTGGGTTTGCGGTTGTGGTGGGGGTGCTGGCTGTGTTGTTGAGGAGGTATTCCGGTAGTGGGGGGTATGGGTATCAATTTCTGAGTGACAGAGGGGGACTGTTGGGGTATGTGACCGAGTTGCTGGGGAGGTGGCGGTGGAGGTAAGAGACATTTCTTCGCTCCGTTCTCTCTTTTGTTGGTTTTATTTTACTGCTATTTTATTTTTCTGGTGGCTGGATGCTCAGGAAGGGAAAATTACAACAAAAAGCGTAAGATAGACTGAAATTTCGGGCTATGTGGAAAGGAAAATCGGGGGTATGGCAAAAAGAAGACAGCACCAAGAGCAGATAGTTCACTGTATGGAAAGACGAATAGATATAAAATAGGTTCTACCCGCGTCCCTTGATACCTCTTGATGTGGATATAGTCCTAAACATCAAAAGAAAAATACAACAAGAACTCTTACATTCAGTCTGATCCAAATACTAATATTTTGCCCTCCTGAACTCCTTGCCCATCTACCCGCTTTACTTTTACCCTGCCAATCAATCCACCTACGCAGCCTCCTGATATCTCCCCTTCAACAACTCGAAATACTCCTGCTGCTCCGAAGCCAACTTGCCTCCCACATCACTAATAATAGTTAGAATCAAACTATAGTTATTATAAAGAAATCTCTCCCGCTTCCTCGTATCAGCTCCAAACGACGCCTGGCCCGCTTTGCCCAAGAAAGTTTCAACCTCTGTCCTCAACCGGCGCAAACTGGCTACCACAGGCTCGTCATCACCTGCTTCAGCACTCAACGCCAGAATACCGTGAAGCAACTGTCCAAACCGCTGCGTAACGACATGGGGAGCCGCAGAGGCAGCCTTGGCGCTGGCAGCAGACACGGCGCGAGTCGGCAGAGCGGCTGTTAAAGTCTTGACTGACTCGCAGTGAGCATCCATGATGCTCTGCAGTCGCGGCCAGAGCGCCATGGCAGTGCCGTTGATGTAGTTATCCGCCGCAGGTACTCGGCGGCGTTGAAGTTCAAAGGCGAAGTGCTGGTTCAGACGGACGCATAGAAGTAGACCGAGCCCGTCGTACGTGTCAGCCACGAGTTGTTTGGTCAAAGCATGGCCCACTGCAAATGTTGATTCAAAAATGTAGTTGAAGTGACGGGATATGGCAGCGAAGGAAAGAGCCGGACAGAAGAACGCGGCAAGGAAGGTATACTCTGCCGTGGCATTGTCGACAAGGGCTAGATTGAAGTTTCGGAAGGGTACTTCAAGGTAGTGTGTTGACTGGTCTTCCTCAGCGAGGTATGATGAGATGGCCAGTTGGTTCTGGGTTCTCAACACATCGGTTCTCCTTCCCAGGTTGAAGGCGTCGTGGGGTGGGCCTGCAAGCTTTGAGCTTGATAGGACGGCGGTTCGCCTTGATGTGTCCTCGTGACCGAGTACGTCGTTCTTGTCGAGGATGTGTAGCTTGAGTTTCTCTAGAGACTTCTCATAGCGACTGAATTGATTTAGGTAGTACCATCGCATGGTGTTGAGGTATGCTTGACATATTTCACCGGCGAGGACTGGCTGGTGTCTGTTTAAAAAGGAGAAGAGGTCCTTGAACTTGAGGAAGTTTTGTTGCTGAATGATTTGGGCGTTAATATTGGGCGATCTGAGTGCCTTTATCTGGGCCACAAGGAAGTCCCGTATCCGTTCGACAGCCTAAAGGCGATTAGCAAGAAATCCCCTGAAGTTCTGATGTATGCCACATACCTTTTGAACCAGCTTTTCTAGTAACGGTCCAATATCAGACAACGCCTTGCTCTGTTGTGACTGTTGTGAGTTCTTTTTATGGGCTATAACTCTCTTGTCCAACTCGGCCAAGACCTTAACCCATGCCTCATCGATGTGACCTTCCGCGATTTTGGAAACCACCGTTGGTGACACGCTGAGCTCCTCTACGATCGGTCCCAATGCTTTCTCAACAGCTTTCCGGTTTTCTAATCTGACGTTTAGCGCAGTAGATCTAGCCTGGAGGCTCTCAATATCGGCGGACACAGCAGCCAAGTCATTGCGGAAGCTGGTAAGATTCGTCTCGACAGAGTTCAAAATGTCATCGCACGCTCGAATGGACCGATGAAGCTCTTCGAATTTGGCTTTATCTCGTTCAACTAAATTCAAGCTATAAGTACAGAAATAGCAAGCCGCGCGGGCTTGGGAAAACATACAATCTTCCACCGTCTGTAGCCTGTAAGTCTCTACAGCCTCTAGTTCGGTAACATCCCCTTCTGCCAGCTCGCGCAGACTAAGGCCTCCAAAATCAAAGTCGAGAGCCAAATCCTCCTCAGTTATTTTCACCGAGTCATCTTCATCCAAGCTTGTGTCTCTGCCGTCATCGGGCAACGGGCCTAGTATCCTAGCTAGGATCTCTTCAGGGTCAGGAGCATCGTCGACCGTGGTGGACTGCTTGAGGGCGGATCCATTCGCGCGCTTCGAAGATGCAAGCAGGGAGGATGCTGAGGAATCGTTTGAAACCAGGGATAACGAGGAACCTCTGGGAGAGACGCCAGGCCTTTGTGAGGTTATATAGGGGCTGATCCCGCTCGATGTTCGGCGAGGCAGCGGTGACGAACGGGCATTCGATGGGGGCGGAACGCCTCCTGCATGCTGTCCTGCGAAACGGTCAAGCCACATTGTGAGTCAAGTAGAATATTAGAAAGTTTATAATGGTATCATTGGATGGTGTGGTCAGCGCCTGCGACGCCGCGACTTGCTCGTCTTCAGAGCAGTTGTGAATAACTCAAATATGCAGTTGGTCGGGGTCTGGGAGCTCAAGCTAGAGCTAATAGTGACCAAGACGCGGCCCGCGCTGATAGAGAGCTGGCTTCGGGGACAGCCACGTCGGCAGCTGTTCGCCAGCCGGTGCTAGCTGACGCTCAGCAAGTCTAGCTGCTGATCAAGTTTCTGAATAATCTGGCCGTTGATTGGCCCCTTATTGAGCTACCAACTGAGGTGAGGTGGGGCCTTCAATCATAAAAGGAACCATACCTGAATAGGCTTAGCTGGACCTGAAGCATCACGATTCAAGGCGGGGCAGGAGAACGTTTGATCGAAAATGGTTCAAGAGGCCATTGTCTCAGAGGTCACAGCGTGGAGGGTTTGCAATTGGCTGGCATGGAGAGAACGTTGGAAAGTCCCGCTAGATCCGAATCATTGGAACCATAAAAAGTCTTTGTGCTTCTCGAATTCGGTACTTCACAGGTGTGCAAAGTTCAGAAAATGGAATGGATATTTTTCCAGGTGCCTTCGAACCAATTGCCATTGGCAGGTTTTGACGGGCCGGTGTGCTGTGGAGCAATCGAGTCTCTTTTTATCACAAGGGTTTCCAGGTTCAACCAGGCTAAAAACCTTGAGATGTGGCAAGTGGGCTCGAAATTGGTGACGGTGTCGTGGCTAGTGAGAGGCGGAGAAACGGAACGAAAAATTCCATGTTAATGGAAATGCGCTAGCACCAGCAGAAATGCTAACGGGCTGCGAAGCCACTCTGGGACCTTGAAAGCACAGGGCGAGCCCCCCACCAACAAATTAAATTTAGTGTTCAAGGACCATTCAAGAGAGGAGGGGTACTTGGCGGGGAAACCACCTTTTTCTTTTCCGCCGGCTCACCCTCAAAACCTCTGGGAAATTCCTCCTCCCACCTGAACCCTTCCCCCTAGACAACGACTTCCACCTTCTCTTCCACGGGAGCCACCTCAATCATCTTCTTGGGGCTACTTTGTTATTCTCCGACAACCCATCATCTTTTCCAAGATCCTTCAAAATGGCTGAGCAGGTGAGTTGCAAACATTTATTCATTCCATCCTCAGCTTGCTCATCATGCTCGTGTGTCTTTTGTTGTGTGTGTGCGCGCTTGGGCGGCAAAAAATCCACCCCGCATCCTTCGTCGCCTTTCGTGCGAAAGGGCCCCATGAACAGAAACCCATCGAGACTGCGCGCAAATACCGTTGTTAATGCGACTCCTGCCCCGTTATCGGCACCATGTTCTCCCAAGCATCAGGCTGACCCATATCACTCTCTAGCACCAGGATCATGATTTCGTGATGGAGGCGGGTGGTGATGCCGGCGCGTCGACCACCTTCCCGATGCAGTGCTCGGCCCTTCGCAAGAACGGCTTCGTCGTGATTAAGAACCGTCCCTGCAAGATCGTCGACATGTCCACCTCCAAGACCGGCAAGCACGGTCACGCCAAGGTCCACCTTGTCGCCATCGATATCTTCACCGGCAAGAAGCTTGAGGATCTTTCTCCCTCCACCCACAACATGGACGTCCCCGTTGTCAAGCGCAACGAATATATCCTCGTACGTATTTGTGGTATATTCGCATAATCTATGTTAGGGTTCTAACTCTGGTTCGTTGTAGCTTGATATCACCGACGATGGATACCTCAACATGATGACCACCGATGGTGACCCCAAGGACGACGTCAAACTCCCCGATGGTGACGTTGGCGAAAAGATCTTGAAGCTCTTCAAGGAGGAGGAGAAGGAAACTCGTAAGTAGCAACTTTTTGATGGATTTCTTTGTGGATATTCAAGTACTGATATGAATGTCTAGTCGTCACCGTTCAGACTGCCATGGGTGAGGAGGCTGCCATCGATGCCAAGGAGGGCAGCAAATAAATAGCTACTTCTCCGGTGTAGTGAAGGGAGAGCCCGGTGTTTGCTTGATGCCAGCATATCACATGATCCTTACTGTTCTGGGAGGCGGGGATATCACATCTGATATCTCCTGGGCTGAGAGTGTCTGCAGCCCCGGGTTCTCATATTTGCGTTTCTGATGGTTATATCTAGGCACTTGGACTGGGTTTAGGACACATACGGTCTTATACCACTCGCATGGCTAACGTCTGATTTCTTTGCTCTCATTTACCCACTGAACTTGTGTGCGGAGTTCGAGGATAGGCTTGCGAGAAACAGGAGCGCCGTCCGATAGAATTAGAGACGCTATTCGGTGGTTCCAAACTCCTCTTGTGTGCCAATTGCATTCATGTGATTTGGTCTTAATCAGTGGCTGGAGATCGGGCTTTTGACTTTGACAACTTTTGGTGCGAGGCATCAAGATTAGCTTATTAGGTAGCTTGGTATTGGATGAAACAATGAGAACAATGTGAAAATGATAATTATAGTGGAAATTGATTGCGCAATTGAGCTTCAAGTCGGATGTCGTTGGCTGTGATGTAGACTCAAGGAAAGAGCCAATTCTTCCAAATACCGTTTTGAAAGCATACCATTTTTTTTCCAAATAAGATCAACTCCAGCGATAGTACAGGAAGTGCTTGGAAGTCTACATCAAATAATTACCTAGTTATCGATTGTCAACTTTGACGAATTGGAGCTCGGGCGCCAATCCAATCAAACCAGAAACCGATCTCATTCTCAAGCCATCATCTGAACGTCATTTTCAACGCCTGCCAAACAGCGAGAACCCGGTCAAAGAGGAGAAACGTACAAACTATCGATTGCCCGACGCTCTCTTCTCAGCGCAATGGCCCCGCGCTCTTACCGCCGATTCCCGCAGGGCCAAACATGCGATGAATGTTCATCGCGGAGGTGGTACCTACAGGATGGATTGCGGTACTGTGAAAATGGGCACCAAGTTCAGGTAACTTTTCCCACTTCTACGCTTCAAGACTTCCCACAATCGCCATTTCTAATCCATGTCCGCAGGGGTACATCCAATACGACGTAGACGAAGAAGACAATTTCGGAAAGATAGGCAAAACCATCAAGAAGAAATCCGAAAAGAAAGCCAAAGAAAGAAAACAGCTATCTGGTAACGAAGCGCGCAAGTTGTATTTGGAGTGCCTGCAGCTGCTACTAAGAAAACAGACGGCTTGGTTGGTCAAGGAAAAAGGGTTTCATCCGGAGTTGGAGAGTGTCTGTAGGGATTTGTGGCTGTTGAGGGTTCGGGCTTTTCCGGGGTTGGAAAAGAAGGGGAAGGATGGAGAAGAGAAGATGGGACAGTCTGCGGGAGGAGGCGAGGATGATGGAATGGTCCTGTTTAGCTCGCAGACTGTAGAAGAGGAGGAGAAAAGGGAGGGGGATGAGGGGATGGATAAGAAGGGGAGGAAAAGTAGGAGTTGGTCGAGCGAGATTTGGGTGTTGCCGGGGGTTATGGATACACTTGGGATGGTTTATTTGGCTTGTTTGTTGAGGAGGGAGCCTGTAAGGGTTGGGGATGTTTGGGGATGGGCTAGGAATAATCAGATGCCATTTTTGGGGGCGGTGAGTACCATGATGATATGGATATGGATAGGGATGGGAGGGCTGGTTTGCTGACCTGGGTTGTAGATGAATCATGTGCCCAAAGACTGGAGGGAACGGCTGCCTGGTTGGGCTCATTCTTCCTTGCTGACCCGGTATGCGAGGTTCAAGGGGAGCGAGCTACATCGATCAGTCATGGCTTTGATGCTGGGGTATAAGGAGAACCATGGGATGGAGTTTCCCACAATACCGGCGCCGCCTTTGCTTTATCTTTACTTGAGAGATTTGGCACTTCCTCGTATGTTTACTCCCTTTGTCGATCCCCCTGAAGAGCATTGCTAATTTCAGTCTTTCGCAGCCGAGCTCCACCACTACACACAGAGGATATACAGTCTCCTAGGGATGCAGCTATCTTTCCCAACAAGACAGGCTTCCCACGGCAGAAACATACTTCTCGATATCCCCGACGTGCTACTAGTAGCATCTCTCATCGTAGCAACGAAGCAAACATACCCCTTCGACAGCATACGACGTTACCCCCGGAATTATAACGACCCTCTCTGTGTCAAGATGAACTGGGGGGTATGGGAGGCAGAGTTTCAGAGACAGCCAAACAAGAGGCCCGCTATACCAGACTATGAGCACACGGATCCCAAGACGATATGGTCCATGGAGAAGAATGATATGGTTGAGCTCTTGACTTGGTTTCAGGAGACTCAATTGGAGAAGGGAACTACTGGTAACGATATGCCACTGGATTTCGGAAGACACTCAGCTAATCACAAAGTCGAACAGGTGAAACGGAAATCGACAGACTGTTCCCTCTCAAGGATGTGCCACCTTTACCCCGAATTGAGGGCATCTCAGAAGAAGAGATAGAGGCCCGGATATATAAAGTTCAAAAGGCATCGAAGTCTGTCGAGCCAAGAGCAGACCCCGAGAATGAGGAGATAGAGGTCAAGAGGCTGGGCTCCGACTTCCGAAGCTACAAATATGTCGAAGAGCTTGAAGGCCCGGCGAAGAGATTCTACGAGGTGGCTGCAGAGGTTGCTGGCTTGTCATTGAAAGATCTTGTGCAAGCTGTGTACAGTCTGGAAAGAAATCTCCTGGAGTGGCAGAGCAAGGAGAAGCGCCGGAGGATAGAGGAAGAGTTGGGAGCGATGGTCCTTGACGAGTGATCAATCTGGAGAGGAGCCATCACAGAGATATATACGAGAGAAAACCGATTGATACCCTTAATATTTCTGAAGCCAATGGAATCAACAATACTGATCTGATGTCTGATGTTGATTGGGTGCAAGAAAAGGGAGCTCCACAAATTTCACCTGGTCTGGGTAAGCTTTGGTATAGTGCACAGACATGTGTAAATACAGCGCACACTGTAAGGAAGGCCCACAATGCCTGAAATTTCTGGCTGCGAGCCCTAGACGCCCTGTGTGCAGGCGATTCTAACCCCCACCAAAATTTACGGCTTCCTGTTGAACTTTCCCGTCAACCTCATCAGCAGCCTCAGTGGGAATCGGTCAAGAGTACGTCGCCAACACCCCCAGAAATGACTGTCCGAATGACAGCGATTATTCAAAATATGAGGGCATTACTAACGCAGGATTTTTTTCCACATTGAACAGTGCAGATCTTCGTGAAGACCCTCACGGGTAAGACCATCACCCTCGAGGTCGAGTCCTCCGACACCATCGACAATGTCAAGGCCAAGATCCAGGACAAGGAGGGCATCCCCCCTGACCAGCAGCGCCTGATCTTTGCCGGCAAGCAGCTCGAGGATGGCCGCACCCTCTCTGACTACAACATTCAGAAGGTTCGTTCGCATTTTGTGACACCACCAAAACCAACAATCGAAATTCGCGATCGACCGTCGGCTGCCGTGGGGTTTGGGTCAAAGAATATTGGGAGTTTGTACTCTGTGGGCGACAAGAGGAGGGGAAGCTTTGGTTGAGCTTAAACAACATAGTTTGTGTGCGAGAGGAAAAGAGGAGGGAAATCCCGCGGCTTGCGACGACGACGACGTGAACGAACTCAATTTTGGCCAATTCTGGAAATCACAGAAAGAGAGAGAGATGCTAACCGCATGGCTTTAACAGGAGTCCACCCTCCACTTGGTCCTCCGTCTCCGTGGTGGTATCATTGAGCCCTCGCTCAAGGCTCTTGCCTCCAAGTTCAACTGCGACAAGATGATCTGCCGCAAGTGCTACGTAAGAGATAACCATTTATCTCAACACTTGCAGCATGTATCTAACATAGAATCCCTAGGCCCGTCTCCCTCCCCGTGCCACCAACTGCAGAAAGCGCAAGTGCGGCCACACCAACCAGCTCCGCCCCAAGAAGAAGCTCAAATAAACGGTTTCGCCCCCCACCAACAAATCAATCAGGTCACGGTCGTCTGGCGTCTTTGGTATTTTTCGGCATTGCTATCGTTCTACGAAAGGGTGGTCGTCGGGTGAAGAGGCATACGGGAAACCAATTCGGCTTGTGTATTAGTCCGGATATGACCAATAGTCTAAGACTCCTGACCATCTAAATTCATGACGTGACGCATGTTTCTTCTCCCAGTCCTATGTCTGTGTGTAAATGATACTTTTGGTCTGATTCTTGAGCACTCACGTGATGTATCAACGAGAGGGGTGGGCCTATCCAAACGGGCCGCTGCCACAGAGAAATGCCAAGAAACCGCCAGGGTGTGGGTTTAGAGTTGCGCTGCCAAGCACTTCCTCGTTCCTGTCTACCTACGCAACAGCTGTCATAAGCCCTCAGGAAACTGTTGTGTATCAGCAACAACCAACCTCGCAATCACACTTTCAGCTCAACCCCTTTCGCGCGCATTTCGATACAACTCCCAATTCCATAGCCGAGCTCCGAGGCGACCATATCTAAAATGTCAAGATCAGGCTACGACGCAGTCGTAGACGTAGACGATGAAGTACATCCCCCCTCTGCTCCATTTCCTCTATCCCAATCCTAACTCAACTCCCCCAGGGCGACCTAGGCCACACCGACCTGCAAGAAGACCTCGAATTCCACAACTCAACATTCACCTCCAATCCTTCCCCCAACAAAACTCGCTCGAGTCCCGGTGGGCTCCCACTCCCCGCCACAGCCGGTTCCTCATCAGGAACACAACCGACCAAGAAACTGATATGGACACTGGGATTCTATGCACAATTCTTTGATGTTGATACTTCCTCGGTTTTGGCGAGATGCTGGGCAGCCCTCTATCCGAGAGCGAATTTCCTGGATGTGCTGGAAGGGAATCCTGATTTGTATGGGCCGTTTTGGATTGCCACGACTGTGGTGTTGATTTTGTTTTTGGGTGGGACGATCAGTATGTATTCGGCGAACAGCGGGAGGGGAGAGTTTGCGTATGATTTTGAGCTGTTGAGTGGTATGTTATAACACAACACCTCTCCTAGAAGTTTGGATTGGATATTTGGGTGTGCTAACGGCCGAGAAACAACAGGCGCTGCTGGCCTTATTTATGGGTACACATTTGTCATCCCCGTGGTTTTGTACCTCGCCCTCAAGTACTTTGGCAGCGAAAGCGCCAATCTGCTGGAGTGCTGGGCTTTGTATGGGTACGGAAACCTGATCTGGATCCCTGTGGCATTGATCAGCTGGAGTCCGATCGCGATACTCAACTGGGTGTTTGTCGGTGTTGGATTTGGCGTGTCGGTTGCATTTTTGTTGAGGAATCTATATCCGGTGTTGAGCGCGACGGACAGGCAGACGAGTAAGGTCTTGTTGGTCTTGGTTGTTGCGCTGCATTTTGGGCTTGCGCTGGCAATCAAGATTTTGTTCTTTGCGCATGGGAGTCCTGTTTCGGATGTAGGAGATGGACCTAAGAACCCTCCTGCTGGGGAGGCGCCGAAGGATGGGGCGAGCAGGTTGTTTTTCTGAGGGGAGGGGGCATAAGGGGTTGTGTATGATTTTATAAGTAAGAGAGAGAGATTGGTAATTTTTTTTTTCTTGGGCATTGAGGGCGTTCAAACGGGGGTTATTCATCATGTTATTGCGTTCTAGAGTATGTAAGAGGCAAAGAGGTGTTCCCACACTCGAATCAACCACTCACTGGTCTGGTTTTCGTTCCCCTTTTTCGCTTGCTTGCGCCTTTTTTCTCAAATTGTTTAACTTCTAGGTACATTATATTATCCTTTTACCGCTCAATCTTGCCTCCCTTCTCGAACCAATCCAACCAACTTCCCGGGTATTCGCCCACTTTCTCCCATCCAGCATGCTTTGCGAGACCAGCAGCCGCCCGACTGCGCACTCCGGCCTTGCAATAAAAGACTAGTTCTGCATCTTTTGAAGGTCGGGGAAACCCGTAGTGGTCTTCGAATTCTTCGTCGGAGATGAAAAAGCTGTCGGCGGCGGATTTGACCGGGATGTTGATTGCGCCGGGGATACGACCTGTTTCTTGGAGTTCGGAGGGTTCGCGCGAGTCTGTTTCCCATCGTTGCGGTTAGAATCAGGGAAATAAGATAGGGAGAGTGGAAATGGGAGGAACGGACCGATGATAGTTACCGAGGAGGACGAAGGAGAAGAAATAAGTTTTTGGATAGCCTCAAAATCCCAAATCTTGCTGGGCTTTTCCTCCGCTCCTCCTGGCGGAGCTGGGGAATCGGTGGAATAAGTCTTTCTCTCTGTTGCTGATTTATACTGCACGGCTGCTGGGCGCGTGATCGCGGCGCGGCGGGTTACGAATGTCCTTGATGATGAGTGGCATTGGCGCAAAGCAATTCTCCCAGTGGTTGTTGTTGTTGTCGTTGTCGTCGGCGTCGGCGTCGTCGCGATAGCTCGGAGCTTTATCGGAGTGGTAGTTCTGACTGAGCAAGCTTGCGCCAAGCTGGCGAGAGCCTTTCTTGATGCCATTTTCCTGTCTTCTCAGAATTGAATATAACGCTAGGGGCCGGCCGTTGGCGAAGTAGTGTGCACTCTCTACGGACAAGTTCAATCGCAAAGGTTGAAAGCGAGCTTCCCCTCACATAAAAGTTGAGCTAATAGAATCATAGACATGCTGCACTAAGTGCGACTTGGGGTTAAGATGTTTCTGCCCCACCTAACGTCGTCATCTTTGTTCCCTCAGGGGGTGCAGCAGCATTGTGCCTCACTTGGCATTGGGAACTCCTCCTCAGCCGATGGATCGGATTACAAGAAGAACTTGTTTCAGCAAGGGATGGGTAGGAATGGGTTTTTATTTATTTAATGATTTCTCAAATCTTCCTTATCCGTGGACTCCAAACCATCAGCACCAAATACTCCCAGGTCCCTTCCTCAACCACCACTAACACCCCTTGCAACCGGCTTCTACGGTTAAGGGGGAACAGCAGCAGAGACATTTTGCTCTGGCTCGCATCGCTTTCTCCTGGTTGGCTACCCATAACCGACTGACCTTACGGCGCAGATAATTTATCTAAGCACAGCCTCATCATGCAACAACAAAGGAAACTCGTGTCAAACACCATTTCCATCCCATCATGACTTGCTTCGACCTTTTCCTCTCCTAAGATTTAACTGATCATCATATTTCTGTCATTGCAAAAAAGGGGGTATGTACAACTAAAAATTAACTAATCGTCGTCTTTTAGACCCATCCATCCATTACCTCACTCCTACCTTCAAACCTTCCGCCCCATGTGTCGAAGAAGCTCTTCTTTCGACCACCACTCCTTTTTAAATAAAAAACCAAAATGAGAGTCCCAGTACGCCTAGTCAGAAAGGGTATTGGTTTCTTCCAAACAAGAAAAAGTGTCGACTCGCGTCTTCTCATTACTTCCGTGTCCCAGCCTTATTATACCAATTTAATTTCGTCCCATCCGGTTCCATATATCCATCCTTAAGTCATCGTCCATCATATTTCACCATTTCAACTTGTTGAACGTCAATGGGCAATCATCCTACCTCTTGTTAGCTTTCATTCTGTCACACCTTGATCTAGATCGGTCAAACATACCTTAGGGAAGATGGTTGCAAACACCTTGATTTCTTCAGACAGAGGAGTTGGGTGGTGCTTCCAGTCAAGCTTCAACGACGCCTTGCCAATAAACAAGACAAGGTTCATTTGCGCATAGTGCTGACCAAGGCAGTAGTGAGGTCCAGTGCCGAAAACGAGGAAGTTCTTCGCGCCCTTCTCCTCGGCATCGCCAGTGTAGTAACGCTCGGGGTCGAACACGTCGGGGTTCTCGTACACTTCAGGATCGCGGAGGGCCAAATACGTCGTGGGGATAACCATGGCGCCCTTTGGAACAGTGTAGGTTTCGGTGATGGGGAAGGGCTTCTTGACCATATAAGGGACCATCAGGACGGGAGGGCGGTAGCGGAGGAGTTCTCTGACAACAGCACGAGTATACGCCATGGACTCGAGCTCCTCAAGGCTCACAGGTGCGTCGGGGTTGCCCTTGCGGACAGTTAGGTTCTCCTCACGAATGCGGTCGAGAATTTCCGGGCGCTGAGCCATGATCTGGAAGAGCCAAGTGGCAGCGCTGCTGGTAGCGTCCTGGGAAGCGAACAAGAAGGTGAACAGAGTCTGAGAGATCTCGTAGTCGCTGAAATCTCTAAGCACATGGGTTGGCTTTTCGACGCCCTCGGTGTTGCCGGCCTCGACCGCCTCGCGCCACTTCTTGGACTTGATCATATCGAGAACCCAAGCATCCATGATGCAGTTAGGCTCACCGCCAGCAGCCATGCGAACCTTGCTCTTGGCAGCACACTTGGAGAATTCAGCAAGCACCAAGTCGGCAGCCTTCTTGCCATACCACGTCTTGGTGAAGGGGATGATGATGGGGAAGTTGACAAGCTCGAGAGCCTCAGTAATGAGGTAGTAATCATCGGCAATCTTCTTGACGGACTCGTCTGAAAGGTAGTGGCCAACGAAGGTGCGGCACGAGACGGCAGTGATCACCTCACGGAACGTCTGCATCCATGGGACTGGCTTTCCGCCGCTCTCCTTGGTAATCTGGACGAACTTCTCAATATAGCGGTTGTACACATCCTCCTGACCAGGCAGATAGATCTCGAGAGCGCGGCGAGTGAAGAGTCCGTTCAAGCCCTTGCGGTATTCGACATGGGCCTTGCCGTCGAGGAAGACCCAGTTATCCTTTCCAAGCAGCTTGTGCGCAACATCGACGACGCAGGGCTTGACGAAACCAGGCGAGTTGAAGACCTTCCGGGCCATGTCGCGGGTCGAGGCAATAACGACGAATTTGTGGAAGACTGAGACGCAGCTCAAAGGTCCGCTCAACCACTTTCCATAGTATTCTTCGAATTTGGGGTTCACCGACTGGAGGAAGGGCCCGATGAAGGGCATCTTCATCGGGGGGCCCTCGATCGTGCCCTTCTGGAGGATATAGCTGACTGCAAAGAAAGATAAAAAGTCAGCAAGCGCATTCTAGCGGTGGAGGAACGTGCAGTGAGCTGGGACTGTTCGAGGGTACACACTCTGATCATAGACGACAGCTGCTGCGAGGACCATCAGAAAGATGGTCCATCCGCTGGCATTCGAGACCAATTCGACAACTTGTTCGAGCTGTGGGGGCACATTGACGTTGACGGCGCCAATTCCGACGCTCGCCAGCGGCGACGCGAAGGCTGTCGCGTTGATGGCCATTGTGGACTGCTTGATGCTTGGCTTTGGAGCAGACCGTATCCGGAGATTGACCTGGAAAGGGAGAGGGACAAGGCGTGCGGTGGAGGAGAGTTAAAGTTGCACAGCCAGGCCAAGGGGGGAGTCGAGGAGAACTTCGAGTAGAAAAACAGAAGAATGGGACGGACGGGGTCGGGGCAGGCCCGGAATGCCGGGAACTGGAAAATAGATTTTGGAAAACGGGTGGTGTCTCCCGGTAGCTCGCTGGGCGCAACCTCCTCCGTCAGAGCAGAAATCGCGGGTTTTCCAACCAGGGGCAAGGGTCAGGGATTGGGGGTACCCTGTCAGTTTGAACGATTCGAACGTTTTTTATTTGGTGGGGTTCATTCAACCCCATTTACCTGCTTGTCTTTGAAGCTTCAAGACAATACATGCAGCCGAACGCTCACACAAAACCAGAGTGAGATCAACAGCAATTAAATACCCGTGCAGGCCGACATCCAGGATGTTTGTGCCCCCTCCCTTGTCCATGACCTGCATGGTGACATCTGGGTCGTTGCATCTGTGCTGTGGAAAATGTCAGGTACGAAGTAGCACACCGAGTTTTGTTGAGGAGGAGCAGGAGCAGGAGGACTTCGGAATTTCCCCGTTTCGTTATCTACCCACATCCGATCACTTTTATGAATTGTATCATCCCACTTTCCCGCTTAGTTAGAAATCTAAACTCGCAAAACGTTTCCCTCCCAGTCTTTTTTCTCTTGTTCTTTGTCCTTCCTATCAAAGGATAGATAGGACCGATATCTTTGACCTGCCGAGTTTTCATTAGAACGACAAAAAAAAAAAAAACAGATGTGGTATTTACCCAGCAGCCGGGTGTAATTATTAGCGTTGTTCAAGGTTTCACAAGCCACCTATTTTATCATTGGTCAATCCGACTCAATGGAGCGGCGGAGACTAAACTCAAATAGTTCACCCACTGGATGTCATCATCTCGGTCCCAGGTGGGGCCTGCATGAAGTGTGCATGGCGTGGCGTGGTCCCCTTTTCTCGCTGACAAACTCGTCCGATATCTTCAAATGCAAAGCATGTGTTCAAAAATCACATTTTTCCATTGGATTCAAAAGAGGATATATTTTTCTGCTTCATCTGGACCCTCGTTAAGAAACTTCCAACCTCTCTATCACTCACCGTCGCAAGGGGATCCAGGGGGCATATCAGGTGGTTGGTTGTCAAAAGCCCGATCGGGTTTCCGATTTTTTTTTTCTCGGGCAACTGTGGTCAGGAATGGGCAAATCAGCGAAGGAAATTGTGTTCTGGAAGAGCTCGCCAGTTCACTCGGAGCGCGATCATACCCCGCTATTTCCGCCATGTCACCGTAGCCATTTGGCAGTGGGTGTCTGAGAGCCAAAGAAGCAAGGGTTCAATCAATTTTTGAACCAGTTGGAACAGTGGAGATTGAGTAATTCTTGAGGCTCGTGGGCGGGATTGTTGATTGCGATATGTGTGGGGGAGGCACAAACTACGTGGACAGAGAGAAACCTCATTGGGTGATACCGTGTGCGACGCAAAGGCAATGCACGGCATGGTGGAAGTGGTGTGCAGCTTCACCTTTTGGAGCCAATGCCAGGAACAGACGCAAATCACGTCAGAAGAAATGTTGAGCTACTAGGTAGCCTTGGTTCGGTCTCGATTCGTCGGCCAAGAAGAAAGGATCACGGATTTTGTGACATCTGACTGGGCCGTCCTCGCCGGGTTGATGAGGGCTTCAAATTGCGAATTGACTTACCGAAACCGAAGAGGTGTGCATGGGGGAGGGGGGCTCACCAACCTGCACCGTCGCTTTCATGAGTCGTATTGCTCGGCTCTCCCACCTGATGAAAGTGTTCCGAGTCTTAAAGCCACCTCTAGTTATTGACATATCAGACTAAAGGTTGCCGGACTCGGAATTCAGATGCCATCAAGGGAAGCCAAGAGTGCATTCAGGCGGGGAACGTCTCGCTTCGAAATAAAAAGTCAAAAGAGGGGTTGGAGGGGTAATACCATTCATCGGGAAGTATGGTATGTCCGTTCCATAAGACTTGCCCGACCGTGTGACAGGCTTCGGGAAACTTTGTTGTCTTGCCGAGAGTAACTTCCATCTCGAAGAGGGGGTGAAAGCGCTACCGGGACCAGGACGATGACCCAAACTGGTATTCAAAGGAGGGTTGTCCGGCCTGATATCGGTCAACAACTAAGCCTATCAACCCGGCGTGCTGACTCGATGTCTGACTGCTAGATCCCGTTAATGTTGTTTCAGAGGGCTGTGTAGGTAGACCAAGACAATGTTTGTCTCAGCCTTGTAAGTCAATCCGGGCATTGTTCAAATGGGGATATCGACCTTTTTGTGATACGATATGATTCCAGTCGGCTCATTCTTAATCATTCCTCGATCCTGGAAAGCATTGCGTCTTGAATGACTTTGTCCTCACCAAGAAAAGAAGGTGTCGCGTGAGAAAAGTGTGAACTATGAAAAGCCATCAACCAATAACCCCTCTGCAATGTCACCCACCCGCCAATCCCCGGGAATAGCGCAAGCACCGCAACTGACAATGCAACAGCAAATTGAACTTTGGCGGGGAGTGACTCAGGCTCCGCAAGGCCACGCATAAGGCATACATCATTTTTCCTTGCAAGCTTACCTAAAGCGGCATCGACAACGACAGCGACAACGAAGGTGATGATGCATACGGTGAAGAGATTTTTTTTCTTTTTTCCTTGTGAGTATGACGCCGTCTGAGTTGAATTTACCCATTTAGAATGTCTTCGAATTCCAAAAGTGAACCAGCATCGCCAAGCCACAGAAGTAGAAACACAGTCAGCCGTATTCGAAGAATAGAAACAACCTGAGGGTATTCATGGAAACAATTGTTCAGGTTCAAAACAACATCGGAGTATCCGGTTGGACACGAGCCTCATAGAAGCTTGTTTCTTTTCCAGAGCTATCTGCCGTTACAGTGAGGAGGGACTTGAACTGCCAACAGCCACAAAGAGCAACAACCAACACCAGGTTACACAGAGCTTCGTCCCTGACAAAGTACCACTCATATCATAATCCACGCAGTATCTGGGTACCTTACGTGGGCTGTGTTGCGTCGCCGTCTTACCCCTCCACCCCCCACATCCATGCCAGTAGTAGGTATTTTCTTTCTCTCCATCACACAAACAAGACACCACATACACACATACACACACGCAGGTGACTCACTCACCTTTCGGGAAACTTCCCATTTGTCTATCGTGCACATATGCGAATTACGAAAGAAGAGTATGCCATGCCATGAACACGGATGTCTCGTCAACCAGGGGGGGGCGGGGGTGATGACGGTGCCTCACGGTGCCTTGCGAAAGCCTGATGTGCGTATGTGTGAGAAAAAGAGTCTAGAATCCGAAGAAGGATTCACGGCGCGTATGGAGTAGTGTTGCGTATGTGGAATGGAAAGGAGAGGAAAGCCCTCAGTCAGCCTCAGCCTTCCCTCGCACACATTCAAAATCCCATCCCATCTTTCTTTAGTACCAAAACCTGCGTATATAACTCTGTTGTCCCATCCCCCCTTTGTCTCTCGTAACCGCATCAGCATCAAGCAATAAACAATACAAAGAAACGTCACAATCAAACAAAACCAGCCATTACCACTCACCATCACCACTCACAACTCAACCACTCCCAAGCCAACCACTTTCACAAACCACAAAAATGTCTTCCTCCTCAGGCAATCAGACCTCCACCTCTACCTACGACTCCTCCGCCTCGGCAGAAACAGCTTCCATCTCCACCTTCTCCAGCTCCGGCTCAGTCCTCAAGGGCTCCGATAACACACAACAATTTGCCCAATCATCCTTTACCAACGGCAAGGCCTCAGAGAAGGACAGACAGAAGCAAAAGGACTTGATGAAGGCTCAAATCAGGATGGGATTCTAAAACAGTCATCTCAGTTTACGAACCAAAGGGGGGGGGGGGGGGGGGGGAAAAAAACCCCCCCCGGCAGTGGGGTGAGCTGAAAACGGCAAATGAAACAAAACACCAAACCAATTTTTTTTTTGGAATGGTTTTATAATTATAATGCCCGCGGGTTG
>MU858863.1:34656-44721 GCA_033297175.1 Cladorrhinum sp. PSN332
CCCCCCCCCCCCCCCCCCCCCCCCCCCCCCCCCCCCCCCCCCCCCCCCCCCGCCCGCCCGCCCCCCCCCCCCCAATATATCCCCCAGCGGCAGTGTCGTGAGCTGATATCGGCTCATGACACTCAACTCGAATCGAATTTTTTTTTTGGAATGGTTGTCTAATTAGAATGCGCGCGGCTTGTAAAGGGAAGTCCTGCGCGTGGAGGGAAACCTGCGGCCGTTCGGCTCGAAATAGGGGTTAGGGATCACAAACGTTGAAATATCAGCCATTTGGAAGGGGATAAAAACATATGTTTGGAGGGGAAGAAAGGGGGTGGAAATATATTATTGGGAAGGGGTGAAGGGGGATGGACAAATCGAGTAGTAATATCTAGTTGTGGGCTTACCCAAGGACAGCAGCTTTTATTTCTTTAATACCATTCACAGGTTTCCTCGGTCCATGACTCCCACCACATGTGTTGTTTATATACCCTCCCTTTCGTCCCAGCCCAGACTCCCTCTAGAAGGTATCGTCCAAGATATCATGGTTCATCTTCACTACAGTTGGACTATACTCCTCGCTCTCCCCCTCAAACTCGCCCGCGGTCAACATGATGTTCTCCACGATCCTCTTACTCGCTTCTCTCGCTACATTTCCGCCAGAACAAGTCAGCACACCACTCCCCCAGCCATATTTAGAGAGTATCACTTACCAGGGGTCTGCAACAGCCTCCCAGGCGGCAGCGCAAACTGAATAGTCTTGGGCGGACTCATTCCCCCCATGTTAAAGTCCTCAGTCATCTCCTCGTCATCACTCTTCCACCCAACCTCATCACCCGCGTACACGTCCTTCGTCTTGCCCTTGCTCGTAAATCCCGGCGTCTGAACAGACACACCCGGCGTCCGTGGTCCTCCAAACGCCGCACCGCCTGCCCTTCCTCCTCCGCGATTATAAGTCGCTGCCCTCACTTTAGCCGGCGACAAGAACGCCGCGCTCCTCAGCTGTGGCATTTGGATTTCCGGGCTTGACTGCGGTGAATCCTCCCATATCGGTCTTGGAGCGGCTTGTTTAGGAGTGGCAGCAGGAGCAGGTTTCTCAGTCACTTTCCATTTTATAGGGGATACACCGGTGGCTTTGTGGGGTGTAGCCGCGATGCGATAGTTTTTATCTTGAAGACGGTGGAGAACTGGGTCCTTGTTGGAGGGCTTCAAGAGGTCGAGGTCATCTTCTGATTTTTGAGAGCGGTGGTGGTGAAGATGCATTGACATGTCTGGCAGCCGAGCGGTATGTTGTTGGAACAGAAGAGAGGTGTCGTCTTCGTCCTCGTCATCGAATTCGTTCTTGATTGGTGAGGGGGAGTGTGCTCGACTCTTGTTGGGTTTGGGAAGGTTGGTAGGGGTTTGTTTGTTGTACTCGCGTTTGAGCTGTTCGTAAGGGGAGGAAAAGCCTGCTGGCTGAGGTTGGGCTTGACGAGAGGTAGAAGAGATAGTCTTGGTCGCTGGTGGACGAGGGGTGCTCCCACTAAGGTCACCGTTATCGTCGCTTAGGACCGAGTCGTAAATGGCAGAGGATTGGTCTGCTGGATGATGGTGGTGGGAGGTGTCATCGTCTTCGTCGTGTCCACGTGGACGAGGAGTATTGTATTCGCCTGTGGTCTCGTTTACTACTGCCGAGCTTTCTCCTTCCTCCTCATGGTGACTTGTCATGGCAGTGCTGTCTTCTGGGTTGGCGAGCTCTTCGTAGCCCGAGAGGGAGACGTTGGCTGATGCTTCAAAGAATTGCTTCCAGAACTTGGTGGCCTCCCACACGTTCTTTGAGTGCTCCCCATATTGTTCGACGAGAGGGAGAATGCTGGTCGTGACGATGCGGTGGGCTTTACTGAAGTTGTGGTCAATTTCTGGGGGGCGTTAGTCTTTCGCAAATAAATTTTGTTCAAGGGTGGTCGCACCTTGGAGGGTGAGTGTAATGGATTGCTCGAGTTTCTCAAGCTCCTCGGTGAGCGTCAGAGGCCTCCCCGCTACCACAGAACTAGGACGAGACATATTGTTGTGTTTTGTTGACAAGCTTGAATGTCAACAAAAATTGGTGTTGCGGGGGGAGCATTGGGCCTGTGCTTCCCGGCGCGTCATGGCATTCGCGATGCGGGGGGGCTTATTTTTGGCGGGGTCTTCCTCTGCCACTGGCGACCGGCAGGTAATTAAAAATCACCAAACACGCTCGAAGTCATACACAAACAGGCTTCAAATGATATTATACGGTGTATTTGTTGTGTCTCTAACACGCTGTTGAGAATCGGGGTATCAATTTAACCCCAAACGCCACCCATAAAAAAACATTCCGCTTTTTCCCTTGGATCTATAATCCTCCATAATCAGTTAGGTCCCCGTCTCTTTGGGCTCTCGTCGCGCTCTGAATCGTCCGAGACATCCTCCAACTCCTATTCCGGATCGTCATCTAGATCTTCCGTAGGGCTACTCGGGCCCAACTCTGGGGTATTTTCTGGGTCGTCCTCTGGGCTGCCCACTTGGGCGTTCACTGGTTGCCCTTCAGGTTGATTCTATTTACCTCGGGCTCGGCCCCTGGTCCTTCCTCTCGCTCCTCTGCCGGCCGCGCGACCTCTTGTCGATCTTCCCTTGGACGCCGGTGTGCCTGTCTCCTCTTCCTCGCCATCTTGCTCCTCTTCTTCACCAGACTCCTCTTCCTCTTCTGAGCTTTCCTCTGAGCTTGACGATTCCTCCTGAACCTTGCGACCCTTGCTAGGGGCACGCTTTGTACTCTTTCCAGTTCTGGTAGTCTTCCGTGCGGGGCTAGCGGCGGGAGTCTCATCATCAGTACCTTCAACAGTACTACTGCGGGTTTTGGTGTTGCCTTCTGTCTGAGCGCCGCGCCTTCGCTTCTTGCCGTCGCCGCCGTATGTCGGGTCATTGGGGTCCCATTGAGCAGGGCTGCTTGGTGCTTCGCTTGGGTCTGCGCGTGCTCTCTCCAAAATCAAGTCGCTAAATTCGGCCCATGGCAGATCGAAGTCGAGATATCGTCGCTTCTGACCTGGCTCCTCGGGCGGGTCCATCGAGTTCTCCCGCTCGTCTACTGCCTCCAAACTGTAGAACTCGCTAAGTTTCTTCCAGATGCCGGGTATACGCGTGTGGGGATGTTTCTCGGGGTGAAATCCATGATTTCTGAGGTGCTCGCTGATCGCAATCATGCGAAAATGCTTGTGCATTCCTGAAGATGGTCGGCAGGTAAGTAAGTATAGTCGTGTAAGTGTGAGCTCTGCAAAGCAGGGCGACGTACCTGCGGGCTTCCATCTGATAACGCCCTTGAAGAGCGAAGCTATTTGATCATCGGTCCATGGGTCTGTGATCTCTCTTGGTTTTTGCGGGGGGGCAGGTGTCTCTGAAGCCGCTGGAGTGTCGATATCCATCGCATCGTCAGGTGTTGCTGCAGCTTGGGTGCTTGCACGCCCGCCCTTCTTTTTTGGTGGCATTTCGTCGATGTGCTGGGATCGTCTCGAGGGTATCTCCGAGAGTAACAAATCCACAACTGGCCTGCGAGTTCTATATAATACTTCTGTGCCGAAAGTAATTGAGCGGAAAGTTAAAAAAGAAAACAAGACGAGCCAATCGAAGCTTTCAATTGGGAACCTGTGATCTGTTGAGCGATGGCACCACGGCGCAACGTTTACAGGGGTTATTTCGCGGGGCAGGTGCCCATTTACGCGGCTTCAGCGTGTTCAGCGCCAGGCATGTACATGTACTGTACATGTACCCGTGGATAGCGCGTCCATGGCCCACTTTCCGTCTTTCGTCCCCGGCTTTTAAACCACCCTGCCCACCACTACCCCTCCAGTGATGGGTACACCTTCATGGTGTATTTTACATGGTATATGCAAACAGAGACGGTAGTTATCCTAACGGGTTTCCCGTAGAAAAAGATGGCCCACGATGGGGATGATCTTTCAGATCTATTTGCGATACCCGACTTCTGGCGACCGTGTGAGTGGTTGGACAAGACGATTCGGGATATCAACAAACAAAACCCCCTTTTCGAGTTCAATGTAGCAGGTAAGGTCTTCATGTGTACTTGGTTGCATACAGCCTTGCTAACACTCAACAACAACAGCACCACCTCAAGGCTTGATAGCGACTTTTGAAAGCCAAGAACTTCAACCACTGGATCTTCATGTCGACCTCAATATCAATGAGGATGACATCTTTTTCAAGCTCCCTCCCATATTGAAGGAGTTGGCTGCCCAGCAACCAAGACCACCGCCGCTTCAGTCAGACGGCGGTGCCTCAGAAGCCGATTCTGAGCCTGATACTACGACGGAAGGCGAAGACTTTTGGCTCATTCCCGAACGTGTCAAAACTCCCGAGTACAAAACATGGGAGGGTTTTGAAAAAGTCGGACATGGCTCGACTTCACCAATGTTCATCAGCGAGGCTGGGCCTGCTGTCTTTGATGCCCTCGTAACAAACAAAAAGGATCCCAGCGATAACACGGGCGACATACTAGACAACGCCTCATACTGCGCCTGTCTTCTTACACTGGCGCTTGGAAGGAGCTCTCTACTATTCACCTGGGACCAACCAAAGAACTCGTTCGTCAAAACCGCACCTCGTTTAAGAACCTCTGGTGTATCGTTGGACTTGGTCAGGGCCCTTGACAAGCTTTGTCTCGACAGCGGAAACTGTATCAGGCACCTTCAGTACTTTTCCGAGTCGACATACGCATCATCTTCTACACCAACAAGAATTGCCCTAGCTGGCGTTATTGACCGACTTGTCACCACAGTCCGGTCTGAGCTCAGTGTTCGAAGTCGCAATGTCAAGTCCATCGTCCAACTTCAGTCAATTGTTCGACCGGTGCAGGGAGTTCTTTCCTATTTCAAAAATCTTGTAAAGAAGGTGGCTCCGCAAAAGACTGATGAGGCAATGCTCTCGTGTCTTTTTGAGGAGGTACAAGCCGCAGAGTACCGAAACGGACTCTTACGAGCGGCAACCCGCGAAGTACTCAGTATTGTATCCAGGCCATGGATTGAATTCGTCGAGGAATGGATTGGGGTAGGGAACGAGCACGGCATCCCCATAACCAAAAAGGGTTCAGGAAAAGGGTTTGTCAAAGTCGCAGACAAGATGTGGATAGACGACCAAGGGTTTGAACTGGAAGAAGCGGACTACTTCCTTGACCAGGCCAAAGCACCGACGTTCCTCCCTGAGCATCTCACCCAAACCATCTTCGAGACGGGGAGAAATATCCGTTTCCTCCGGGAACATCATCCCGAACACCCACTCTCAAGACCAGACATTGTCGACCTTACCAGACCCCCAAGACTAGAATGGCAGTTCGAATGGGAGGCCATCTCAAAGCTGGAGGCAAGAGTAACAGAATACCGTGATGCAGTCGCCAGCGCCCTCAACGGTACTCTACAATCACAACACTCTGCAGCCCCCTCTCCACCTAACCCAAGCAATACTCCCGACCTCGCGATCTTTGGCAAACCCCCAGACCAAATAACTTGGTCGATCCTCAACTCAATTCAACAACTGAACCAGCCACCCAAACCCATTCCCACCCCAGACGACGAACTCGGCTCACTCACTTCCCTTATCCGTTCCAATCTTTACAGCCCAGGCGACATAAACTCGACCAACACGCCTTTAGACCCTCACTCCTCCCTCATCCCGCTGTTATCTTTCAGTCCTCTGATCAAAATCCAATCAACACTCATCAACAAAGCATGCATGACCCTACTATTCACGCACCACAGCCTTCGTCTCCACCTCGACCTTCTTCACCAATATTTCCTCCTATCCAACGGCCTCTTGGTCTCTCGCTTGTCCCACGCCTTGTTCGATGCGGAAGTCTCAACCGCCGAACGGAAAATCGGCGTGGCACTAACAGGAGGGATGATGGGATTGCGCATGGGCGGTAGGAGAAAAGCGTGGCCGCCAGCTAGCTCGGAGTTGCGACTGGTCCTGATGGGCGTTTTGGTTGATTCTTGTGCCAAGACAAAACAAGGGAGATTGACGGGCGATCTGGGTGATGTCCTGAGCTTCGCGGTCAGAGGCGATCTGACGCAGGAAGAGATAGACAAGTGCATGAACCCAGACGGGCTCGAAGCGTTGGACTTTTTGAGGTTGGCTTATGTGACGCCTAAAGGACTGGGAAGTGTGATTGGACCGGGAGCGATGAAGAAATACGATAGGGTTTGGGGGCTACTGTTGAGGTGTCTGAGGATGGGATGGGTTGTTGATGATTTGTTTAGGTTGACGTGTACTGGACCGAAAGAGGAGGAGAGCACAACAGTGTTGAGGTTCGTTAGAGAGGCTAGGCATTTTGTGACGGTGGTGATGGGGTATTTCTTCGAGGTTGGTGTTGAAGTGAGGTGGAAGGGGTTTGAGGAGTGGTTGGATGGGGTTGAGAGGGATGTTGTTGTTAGATCGGGGGAGAGTGTGGTGAGCGTGGATGCGGTGAGGGACAAGCAGGATCAGGTGTTGGATGAGATTTTGGGGGTTTTGTTTTTGAGGAAGAGGCAGGCGCCGGTTATGAAGCTGCTGGAGGAGGTGTTTGGGGTTGTGCTGGGGTTTGCGAGGTGGATGAGGGTTAGGAGGGCTGAGGCTCATTTGAGGGAGAAGGGGCTGATGGATCCGGAACGTCCTGAGGAGATGTATGCGGCTTTTAGAAAGAAGGTTGGGGTGTTTATCAGTGTTTTGAGGGGGTTGGGTGAGAGGGTTTCGGCTTCTGGTGGTGGGAACTTGAATAAGAGGAGGAACGGGGAGAACACTGTTGAGCAGTTGTTGGTTAGGTTGGATTTGGAGGGGTATTATGGGAAGAAGTGAGGGCGGGATGAGGTTAGAATGGATATGTAGCGTGGAAATTATGCGCTCGATATCAGCGTTGTCTGTCTGTCTGCTTCTGGTGTTGTCGTCCTGCTCATGTGATGGACGTTTTTGTAGGCGCTCTGAATAGATTCCGGATATTCAATTGACTTAGTCTTTGGGAAGCAGAGCGGTACTTTTGATCAGTTTGGGGTACGACAGCTGGATTTATTTCGTCTTGTCAGGTTTAGGCATCTGATAAACCAACCAAAAGATTTGGGTTGTATATGCAGGTCAATTAGAAGTAAAACCCAAGAAGAAGTATCATATAAATTTTGGGGCAGTCGGCAATATCCAATATATCTCTTGAATGTCATAAATAGCAATGATGCAGTGTCCATGAAGTCAAGAATTGAATATTCAAAGCTGTCAAGCTGGGAATCGACGGATGTTATAACCTTTCAGCCAAGCGGAGAAAACGTTTTTGTTTTTGTTCGCTTTTACAAACCAAGTATTTTAGAAGTTCATTCTGGAAAAGAAGAAAAAAGCACATGCTGGCTGAAGTGAACATATCTTCGAAACAGTATCAAACACATTAATACAGGTGTCTAATCACTGGGAGTGTGGTTTTAGTTTGGCTGGTTGGTTTTTTTTTTTTTTTTTTTTTTTTTAACATTCAATATTGTAACTCCCTAACTCTATATAATTAGTAAGGGATGATTTGGATATTTATCGCTTTATACAACTTCAATTTATAAAGGCTTGGGTGCTAGTTCTCGTTGCCGTAAATCTTAGGTTGGTGATGATCCTCTCTCTCTACAGAGAAGTCAAGTACAGATCAGAATATACAACTATAGAGTTGAGGCACCTATGTTATCTGAATAGCAAAACAGAAAGCTGAATACTGAATAACTAGTCCAATTATCAATGTACTGGTCTCATTCAGCTATGTCAATTTGCCCGAATTTCTTCAACTCTCCAACTCAGATAACAACTGAGGTTGATACGTCACTAAAGAACCAAATAGACAACCCATAAGGAGAAAAGTATCGCGAAGAACTTCACTTTGGCATGCTGATAGAGACATCCATGTGGCAGTGACCTGTCTTGCAAGATACAGAAGATAGGGAGGCCAACCAGTAAGTTTCAACTCGAGAAACCCAGTGTATTGTGTTAAGTCATGTTTCGCTTTCCCTTTGCTTTCGCGGTGGATTCGAGCTTCAGTTTGTCATAACGAAGCCTCACAAAAGGCCGAGATTCGCACTGAATGTCGAGTGTATACTCAGCAGCGCCTCAGAGACACAGGATTTTGTTCGTTCTTCTACTTTCTTATAGGATTGGAGATACAATCTTGCCTCGCCAAATGCTCCTGGATCGATACACACGCAAAACGTCTGTTGTATCTGACACTGAGATCTTTTGTTTCCCTCGTGAGGAAAACTGACCCATGAATGTGTGATTTATCATTCACACACACCATCCGTGACTGGGCATCTACCTCAAAGTGCGAGACGGCCAAGCATCTATTATCCTTCATCCCTTCTCTGATCTTGAACCGAACCTCTATATTCTCACACGGTGATCTGAGTTGACAGTAACCTACTTCAAACAGTGACCAGTTCTAATACAAACACACACACACACACTAGTTTTCAGCTTCATTGACATAGTCGCGACAGCTCAGAACTCGTTCAACACATCAAAGCAAGACGCCAGTGGCCAACATCACTTCCTACAAGTAGAACACCAATGCCATGCTCAGCTGAAGAACTTCCTTTCGCCCATCAAGCCAAGCTCATTCGGCATTACCTCGCCGCCCAGCCCGGCCGGGCCCTTGCCCCTGGACCGAGCAAAAGATCTCGGCCGGTCCGGCGACTCTGGTGGTGTCTCGGACACTCAGGGGCAACCGAGATCCCGCTATCGAAATCAATTTCTCGGCGAAGGGGAGGAGCAATCTCGGCGTCTCGAGAGTCTCTCGGGGGAACGTCCTGACGAATTGGAGTTTGTGCTTTATTTCATACCATGTTTTTATTTTCCAAAAAAATTTCTAGGATTTTGTGCGCGAATAACCGATTCCAGCTGGCAGACACTATGTGGACAGGACACTACATGCCATCAAGGTTCCTGGTTTTGACCGAGACTTTTTTTTTTTTTTTTTTAATTTATTTCAGACATCTGAAGCGATTCATAGGAACAAAACCGGTTTTTGGTGGGCACCCTCCTGCCTGGAACAGAACCACACACAAATTTGCAACTCTTTACTTATTCTGGAAATAAACTTTTCTGATGAACGCGAGATGAGATCGAAGCAAGCTCTCACATGGAAGCTCCAAATTTTAGACTTCTTTTTTTTTGTTCTTCTTTGCTAGGGTGGGGGACCACAACAACACACATCCAAATGTCCGTCCCGTCCCCAAACCCGGAAATTTTGGATTTAAAAAAATCAGATTCAACACAGACAATTTATTCCCTTCCCCCGGCCGGAAGGCGAAATGAAGCAATTCATTACACTTATCGTCGTAATTCATTTTTTCCAACTCTCTCTCATCAGCGTGACGTGGGGGAAATTTCTTTCAAAACTAGCTCGCAGTCCCCAGACAGATCCCAATCCCGTCGGGGTTCGTTTCAATGCGCCCTTACCCGATCCCTAACCGCGCGCTGTGGCGAACAAAAAAAAAAAAAAACAGATTCTGTTACAGGCGTAAATTTTTTTTTTGATTTAGTAAGCGGACTGTTGTTGTTGTTTTTTGCCGTGACGCGTGAACCAAAGAATGCGAGTATGTGAAGAGGCAAGGGCAAGGGCAAAAAAAGGTGTTTTGTTATTGTCTGACGATTTCAAATTGTATGAAAATGAAACGCCACAAGTCAGCCATCGGACTTGGCTCCCGTACGGATAACATAGCGAGAAATACGAAGCATGCATCAGGTATCAGCTCAGCAATATCTACAGGCAATACGGCACGGTAGGTTCTTTGTCTTCTTGTCTTGCTTTGAGACGAGCGTGACCACCGGCAGGAATAGAACATCGCCTCACCAAGAATAGATAGGTACATACATGGTAGGTATTTCACAAACACTCTCGGGTGAATTTGTAAAATCCTCCGTACATCGGCCGTGGCATAGTTTGCAAAATCCTGTTCAAAAAAATGCTCGGCCAAGTCATTGAGTCACTTTTTTTTTTTTTTTTTTTTGGGGGGGGGGGGGGGGGGGGTTGATGAACGAAAAATTACCATATTCAATGTAATCGTAATTTTTAAAAAAAAAAAA